>VXBA01003383.1:656564-757339 GCA_013399895.1 Serilophus lunatus | reverse complement strand
GGGGAGAGAAAAAGGGAACTAACATGAAAGATTCATGAAATTGCAAAATTAATTGCCTCTGTGATTTTATTGTGAAAAAAACCAAAACCCAAACTCAACAGTTTGGAGGGACTTAATTTTGAGGAGATTAACTACTAACAAAAAAAAAAATCACAAAATAGTTTACTATGGAAAGAACCCTGTATTCTTCACTTCTTCTTTAGTTTCTGTTGGAGTGGCTGCAGGAAATAAGACTTTAGTTCTATTTTAGTTTTACTTCTATATATTGTGGTGTTATGGTATTTTGTGTGTTTTGATATTTCTGTCATAATCAAAAGAGCTCTAGAGTTGTTATGAAGAAAAAACACCAAAACTGTCATGATGACTCATGCCATTAGTATTCTGATATCCTCTCCCTGACAGTAGCTCATATCTGATGTTACAGAGGAAGGTGCAAGAAGTCTTTATATAATTGTGAGATAATGTGCTTGTATATTTTTCTCCAGGACTAAACAGTTAAAGCTGGCTTATGCCTAAGATTAGCCTTTACTTATTTATCCATGCTACTTGTATCCTAGGAATCAGTTTACCTTAGGCTAGGTGTTGTCCAAACAAACAGAAACCTACCTTTTCTCTCTATATTAATATCCATCCTGTGTTTTCCTTTTATCTGACTTAATGTAAATGCAGGTGTTCTTATTATGTCTGTAAAAGTGTTATCCTGCTTTAAAATCTGCCAAACCGTAAGCCACAAAAATAGCTTGTGGCAGTGAATTGCGTAGATTGTTAAGCCCTGTGTAAAACAAGCATTTCTTTTCAAGACTGTCATCTGGACACTGCTGTCACAGAAATACATTCCATTTTGCAGTCTCCCTGTGATATTTTATTCATGCTGTACAGAAGAGAGTAAAGGACCAAGCCCTGCGTTAGCACACAGGAGACAGCTCCTGCGTCAAGTCCCCGTTGCAACCCTTTGGGCTCTATCTGAGGGAAAAAAACTGAAGCATCTTACAGTCTCCTGCCTGGTCTCTGATGAATTATCAACACTCAGGGAGATGCACTGTCAAACTGCTCATAGCATGGATGTTTACCTTTGTGTATCATAAAAGAACAATGGTTATCAACCTGTCGTCTCAGTGCTGTGTGTCATGAAATGATATGTGGTATATGACAAGTATCTCTATGATCGGTCAGCCTTTTGGTATAGTGTCAATTTGTGCATAAGTAATTCGCTTTATGCACATTAATATATCCACATTTCCTTGCCTAACACTTGTTGATTACTCTTCCTTGATGTTAATTCTTTGTCATGCTCTGCTTTGAATAACAAATGTTAGTTGTAGTGTCTCCTTGTCCAACATTTGAATGGAAATCCTGTGAAAAGTTCAATTGCTAGGAGAAGGGAAATAATAATTTCCAGACCTTCAAATTTAGACCCCAAGATGACAATATTGGTCATTATGTCCAAAGAACACTAATGCCTCTCATTGAACAGAGTTTTGTTCACAAGGTTTCCCAGGTTGCCACCAACCTATTGCCATGGTACTCCATCTTGTGAGGAATTCAGTAGTGTAGTTGTGGTCTCTTTACCCAGATGTTTATGCAAGTTCTTAGTTGCTGCTTGCTCCCATGGTGTTGACTCTGATCCAACTGAGGATACTTTACTGCTACAGAGAGCTAGAGTAAAAGGTTCAAAATTCTCAGCTCCTGCATGTAACCAGGATGAGGCTTCATCAAGTATTTAGAAGTACCTATCATTTATCTTTACTCTCCATCTGTGTAAGTAACATTAAAAGCATGCATGGAAGTACTGTGTTATCCTAGCTCTTGGAGCCAAAGGTGTGATCTGCTGACTGTGAGGGAGACAACAATCCAGACAAATGATGGGCTTCTGAATGGTGTCACGATAAGCCTGCATAGAACAGGCCTGTTCTTAACTACTAACGCAAAGCACCCACAAGACTTCTCACACTGCTGGATGTGTGTGGTGTCTTTTGTTCTGGAAAGGATGAAAGGCTTTATGAGAAAACATTTTCAGTTGTAATCCCAGTTTATGTAATAATCAGAAGCAGTATGAAGATGTAGACTTTGGCTTTCTGTTTTCCTACTCTTGTACCTTGTATATGTTCTTCTCCTTTTCTGATTTATTACTTTCTCATTTTGTTCAGTTTAAACAAGATATTAAGTAGGTTTGTTAGGCCATTTACAGGTTGTTTGATTAACCCTGCACCCATGACAGGAGAGCCATGAAAGGCCCATCTTTGTGAGCCCAGAGGAGCACAGTGGCCACACGGGCAGGTGGGAATACAAATTAAGTACTAAGAGGAAAGGAGACCCTGTCTGGTCTCCTCCCAGGGCTGGCCCAACAGAGCCTCAGCTTCAGGGTCCAGGCATGAAATCTCTCACTATGTGTGATGGGGTGTGGCTCTCCAGGTTACTAAGGGGGGGCTATCCTAGCTGGAGGTGTGGGACACATGAGGTGGTGCAAGGCAAGTGCTTTTGGGGATTGCACAGGATTCATCATGGGATGCTCAAGGAAGGAACCAAAAGCAGAACAAAGGAGGGATTTAAGAGATTTAGTCAGTAACAAGTGTGGGATAAGGAAATACAACCCCCTGTATAAGGGGTTGGCTGATCAGGATGTTTGTCAGGCCAAACCCTGTTCCTGACCAGCACAGTCTGTCCTGTCTCCTCAATAATTCCACTCTCAACTGTTTTCCAGTAAGGGGCTCTTTACCCCCTCTGTGTATGGAGGGGTATGTGTGTGTCTCTGGTGCAGAGTGCAGGGTGTGTTTTGAAGGCACTGAGAGCCACCTCTGAGTTGAGAGTGACTGTTGGGTCTGTTTGGAGCAGGAGAGGCCTGGACAGCTCTGGCTCTGTGTATGTCTGTGATGATGGTCTGTACCAGAAGCAGGAGCATGGCTGCAGTTTTGAGAGCTTGTAGGTTCAGGCTGCAGTAACTGGGGAGACTGGAATGCAGGGGCAGATGCTAGACAGACAGTCCCTCTCTGCTGGAGAACTCCACCTTGTGGATATATGTATATATATTCCCACTTACAGACCTCCATCCTCCCCAGGTAGAGCAGGGAGCAGGATGAGGCTGATGGTGCTGTCGGTGTGAGTGGACTGTGTGTATGTTCATGATCTGTATGGCCAGCAGTGCATATATATGTATTTTTGTGCTGTATACATGTGCTCCGTGTGCACATGTCAGCTGCAAATACATGTTCAGTGTCATTACTGGTTGGACCTGGGAATATGAAGCAGCAGCAGTCTTGTCTCTCTTGGGCTGCCAAAATAGATATTTTCCACTAACACAAATCCTTAGAGAAAAGCACTGGAGAGCGTGTACTGCGCCATTATTATTTTAGTTCTGCTTTCCTTTTCCTTTTTTTTTGTTGCATTTTCCAACTGTCTCTTTGCATTCTGTATCAACCCGCGTAACCAAGGACCAGGTCAGCACAAAGGAATTTTAGGATGATTTGAAATGAAACTGAGTGGGATCATATGACTGTAGTCAGTCTCTTCTCCTGTCTCCTCCCTGAGTAAAATTGCTTTGTGCTTGAACACAACAACAGTGTCTAACTTCCTTCTTGTCACTGTCAAGGCCTGCTGGTCATGCTGCAAATGCACATCACTCATGTGGATGATGATCTTCCAACCGAGAAGCACAGAGAGAAGCATAAAATTGTGGAGCTATTCTGACAGTGATGGTTGCTTAGGGGAAACACCATAATAATCCATTCCTAAATGCACCTTGTTTTTTCTACTTAGAAGATTCTTTTAGTGTTCTCATATGTGCCATGCCACTGTCTGATCTTTTTGAAAAATATTCCTCTGCTCCTCACTGTCCATGGTGCTTCATGGGCTTCTATGGCAAAAAGATTGTGTCAGTGACATGATTCTCACGGTGCTGGTTCACCTTTACTAATATAATGAGCACAGAATGTGCTAAGATTGTCCATGCAGCTAGCAGGCCATAAACTGACTTTTAAAAAGAATTATCTGGTGGTCATCCCCAGGACTTTTGAAAAAACCGGTCTGGAACATTTTAAGAACATAAAAACTATCCTGCCAGATCAGACCAAGGATTCATATATTCCTGAAATCCCCATTTCTTGGGGATTTCGTCCAGTGGTAGACAACATGTGTAACATAAAAGAGGTACCTATTGACACCTCTGTGCTGCAAAGTACTTGAGACAAATGCATCGTGCTATATCAGAGAATATAAGAAATTCTTATTCCCCAGAATCTTGTCCTGTAGTCGTAGGGGCTGGCAACCTCAGCAAACACACGAGACAGGGTTTCCTCCAAGCAGCCATTCAATGAGAAAACTTACAGCTTTTTATACCTTTTAGAAACTAGCATGTTACATCTTTATTGGTTCACACAATTGTTTTTAACTATTTTATTGGATGAGATGAAGCATTAGCTCATCTGTCTTTATTCTGAGAAACTTGGACTATTATTTTGATACTGGACAAAGCTGTTGATCAGGAAAGCATGAGAAAGACTCTGCAAAAACAACACCTGGATGATAAAAGAAAATCTCTCGTTATTGTGCGAGAAATTTAGGCTACTTTAACTTGTGCGAAGCTACAGATGTATTTTGAGAAAGTTCTAACTGTATTTTGAGCAAGTTCTAACCATATTTTGAGAAACTAGAAATTGTTTACTTTTGCTTTTGCTGTTCTTCAGACAGAAATTTTCCAGGCTGACTTTGAGCTTTAGCAGAAGGACAGAATTACTTATGCTAACTTTAAAACTCTCAAAAATTAGGCCCAAAATCCCAGCTTTCAAAAATGTACCACCACACTCTCCCAGCTCCCACTGATTTGCAGTTCAGGAACTTCCAGTCTATTTTAGTGTTAGATAAATAATTTTGTCTAGATTTGCATTTCATTTTCCAAAACTTTCCCAGTTTGAGACTAGACTTATTGTAGAAATCCTATTCTTGTCATTGGGCCATACAGAAGCTGCTCATGAAATCTATTAATTCCATTTAATAACCAATTTATTTGTAATTGCTGGCAGAAAGAAGTTCCTCGGTCTGAACTCCAAACATCAAATCACCTTTGAATCTGAGCTTGTTTTCTGGGTCATTGATTCAATTTCTGAGCATTTTACTTCCTTTAGTGCTTGTAGAATGGAGTCATCATTGATTATTTTCACGTTGTTAAAAACGTGCTCTTGTGGCCTAGAATCAAAGCTTTCACAAATTAAATTCTGACTAATGTTTGTTCCTACTACTGTCACAATTAGCTCATATGTTAAAGGTCTTTGCCCTTTTTCACACCACCTTCAGAACTACCAGAACATTGAGAAAAACGGGTTGGATTTAAACAGATTAAAATATGAAGAAAGACTTAGTATAATAGCCTTTTCTCTGGGTGTCAAATAACTAATAACCACAATTTAAAATATTTTACATGTATCTAGGAAGGTTTGACGTTGTTATAATAATAGTCAGTTCCACAAAATACAAAAGAATATCATAATAAAAAAAAAGCCTTACCAAAGGTCTATTTTATTCTTCTGTCTCTGTTATATCAGAGCTGTCAAATGCTGCTTTTACAAATCTTGTAGTTTAATCCTTGTGTTTTTAACTCTGTCAATCAATCAATATAACCCTTTTAATGTGCTTTTATTACAAATAACACCTGCCGAAGAGACTTGACAAAATACTTTTTTCTCTATTTTTGGTTGAGTTGATCTGTGCATTTGACCTCGCTTTGCCTATAGTCATTTCCACTGTTTCTCCAGTGCAAACCCATCCATCAGCTCTTTGTCTGAAGAAAACACAAAACACTGTCACTGGGGGAAAAACTGAAACAAAGCCAACAGTGTCATTAATGCTCAACGTGATAATGGAGAATATAAACTAGTAAAATAATGTGAACTCTCATCATCAACTCTTCTCCTTTTTTCCATTTTATTTATTATTTTTAGGTTGATTTTTAATCCTTGTACAATTTCCCTCATTTCACAAACCCTGCACATCATGAGTTCAGATCCATCCTTGGTTTTTAAGTGTCTCTCTGAGTAATCAAATCCATGTATTTTAGGAGGCATATACAAGCAGGGCGAATACAAATACAAAGATGATTTTAATTGTAACATTTTTAAAATTTGGAGTTCATGACTTTGCAAGGACAGTAACTATTCAACAAACTATATTTTAATAATTTCAAACTGTAAAAATTTGTCTCCTCTCTCCACCTCTTTTTCTTCATTCCCTTTTTGCATTTTGTGTCATTAAATAGACTCAGTGTGACATTCTGCAAAAACATTATCTTCACCACAATGGCTAACTGAAGCTAACAAAATTATTAATAGCAGCAGTATTTTATTACCAAAAAAAAGTGTTCTCTTTTTATGACTGGAAAATTCAGGCTTCTGATAGTACTCAGAGATCAGATGATGTCACACTGGTTATTTGATTTCAGATACTGAAATTATGTGAGATGAATTCCTGCAGAATTTTGATTGGACAAAAGGATCTATTTCTAATTCTATTGTTCTGTAATAAAGGTCTTCTGTGTTTAGAGCTACTTGTCAGATTTCATTAATCCGTGTGCAGATCACAAAATTTCCCATTGAGTTTTAAAAAAATTAATCTATCCTATGAATCATTCACAAAAAGTTGTAAAGTCAAGTGGCTATTTTATACCAAGGAGTTTAACAGTAGGTATTCTCCTGGCTTCTTTTGAATACTAATTCTGAGGAAAAGAAAACTATTACCAATTTTGTTTGTCTTTTAATTTCATTTAGAGTTTATAGGAGCCTAAGAATTTTCTTTAATCTAGCAATATTTTCTTAATGTTTAGTATCTTTAAAATATTTAATTATATTATTTTACTCTACATCCTAATATCCCAATTAAAATTTGTATGTTTAATTCATACTATTCTTATAAGCAATTGAATATATAAATTTTTCATAGCCTAAAAAAGAGAACTAAGAAATACCTGAACTGTCATATCTTTAACTTCTGATATGCACTGAGCAATACTGTTTGCTGATAAGTACTGTGTCCTCCAAGAATTATTATTAAAACAGCTCATTTGAGAAGAAAGCATTCAATAGCTATCAGTTTTATTTATTCAAAAACTTATTGTCTCTAGGAGTGAATGTCCCAGTATTTAGCAAATGAATGTCTGAAACAAAGGCACACGAACACAAAAGCAACCCGGTTGCACAATTTTATAAGCATATTTTTCAGAAAGGCATTTTCATGGGCTATTATCTTTCAATTGCAAGTATTTGCAGTCAAAACAATTACATTTTGTTCTAAATGTCAGCCAAAAAGATTGCCAACAGAACAGAATCAAAGCTGGTTGCTCTTAGAAACAACAGAACTCACCACTGTTAGTCATTTTTTCTCTTACAATCTTTTCCAACTATACTATCTCAGGAAGGTCAGTGATCTCATTCCTTATTTAGAATAAAACTTAGAGTTTACAGCTCTCATGACCACAGTAAGGAGCTCATAAACTAGTTGGGGGGATTAATACTTTCATAATTTTCAAATGTTGCTCATTATTTTTAACAAAAGCAAAACTCTAGTCTGGCAACATATCAAAAGTTCCTCTTTAGGGCTTGAAGCCTGCATAGAATTTGTTGCAAGCAGAAAAAGAACAGATACCAAGTTGTAGTAATTCCATTTAAGTAGAATACAATGAGCAAATTAAGACAGGTCAGAAATTTTTGACTCTGCCATAAAATGGAAACAAGCCTTTTACAGAGGTGATTATTCCTTTCTGTGAATCAGCTTATCTGTTCCTAAGAAAGGTCAAAATAAGTAACTGTAGATAGAGTAGAATTGAGAAGTTAATGCAGTGTGTGTGTGTTCTACCTACATAGCATGTTTTAGGGAGAATTTAGGTCACAGTCAATGATTTTGTCACTTGGCAGATCCAGTACTTATCACTTCTACAAAAAGAGAAGATCTAAGTGACACAGAATTCTGCCACCCTTGCAGCACAGAGTGTTTTTTCTATGCTGAGATATGGAGTAGGTAATGGCTTGTTTCAAAGCTCTGAAGAGAAATTAGCTCACAGGTTAGCTGCTTTGCCTGTGTACTTGTATCAAAGACAGCAGAGTTAATGGGGGAGGAAAAAAAAAAGAAAGAAAAAGATAAAAAAAAAGGTATTTTGTCATTCAGGTAAAGAAAAAATTAGTTCCCACTAAAGATATATACACATATGTACGTATAGTTGTATATATGCAGATACTTGCACATGCACCTTGATTTACTGTCTGAGGGCGAAAAGTTGTTTACCTTGTATTGTAATTTTACTGCAAATATGATACTAATTGTTTCATGAACTGAATGAAAACATTGCCAGTTTCAAGAAAGGGATGAAGTGTGACAATTGATTTTCTGACACATTTGTCTCAGTTACATGACACATTCTTAGCAAGATCAGGAACTTGTTAGACAAGAGGCAAAGCTCATGATACTGACTGTGAATGAATTTGTTTGCATGAACTGGCTCCCCAAACTGACATTTGCTTAGTGTATTCTTGAATGCAAAAGAAAAACAGTAATAATTTTCCAAAAGCTGTGATTTTGTAGGTAGACTGCTTATTGAAAATACTTTTAATAAAACCTTGAAGAAAGATATTTTATTCATAGAACACTCCCACCCCGCCTACACCCTCAAACGTAGCTGTAGTTGCTTTTACAGCAGATAATGAAACTGTAAACAGGGTTGGTAGAAATAATTTGATAAGTTATTTGATTAAACTAGTATAGAAAATAATCCAAACAAGTCACAAATGTCATGCACATTTAAGGGTACATAGGTGATGCATGTGAAATACTCCAAAAGCCACATCTGCAGCTGATGGGCATTGCCATGCTTCTGCAGTACAGGATGCATCTACCATGCAGCACGAAAAGATCATTAGTGAAGAGAAAAAAGAACAGCAAGACTTTGGGGAGGTGCATTTTGTAGGAGGAGAAAGAGGTTGTTTGCCTTTTGCAATTTGGGAAAATAGCTTGAGCAGTCAGAAGTAAGCTAGGGATCTAGGCAACCAAGGCAGTGCAGAGGAGAGAAAACAGATAAGCAAAATAACAAAAACAAGTTAAGGAATGGAAAGTAATGCAATGAAAAAGTTATGTTCTCTTTGGGGAGAGCTCTGTACGTTAACCACAGAATACAAAAATGAATGCAACACTTCACAGAGAACAAAATCTCTTGATATAGGATCATAAAGAATGTAAAAATTATTTTTCATTTAGTTATTTTTTTCTGCATTTGCCTTCTTTTTAATATGATTTCATGCCTGATTAGTGTTTGAGGATGCCTATCTGTAGAAAGTACAATATCTTAATAACCTTTAAGTAACCTTTAAGTGAAAGCATGTAAGATTTGTCAGACATTAAGGTAAACCCAAGACAAATGGCCCAGAATTGTACTTTTAACTTTACAAACCAAAAAAATATTCACAGTTCTCAGAATGTGGAATGGATATGCAGAAATGGGTAAGCTGTATGAAAGTATCTTGAAACTATGGTTCACTTACAGTTGACTATAACTGCGAGGAGAATAAAAAGCAAATTGTAGTTTTTCTATAAAATGCAGGCTATAAGTGGAAGTCAGATAAATTACCCCTATTCTCAGAGGCTGCTTTGTATGTCTACAGCTTGGCAAGAAAAATAAAAATTTCTATAGACTGTTAGTGCATCTGCAGTTTTCGTGGGAAAACTGTATTGCTCTGAAAGAATTACAATGTGCTTTGTTATAGTCTGTGTGAGTCATGTGCAAGTCATTAAAGTCAGAGCTTGTGCTTTGTAAACCCATCATAATTATGTAGGTCAAGGTTAAAGAGAAAATGTCTAGTTTATTATTCCCCTCACTCTTCTAGCTTTATACAAATTCTTTAAACTAGAAAAGAAGTGTTCAAGAACTGACAATTAATTCCTTTCAATTTCCAAAACTTGGTTCAACATCCATTACACAGCATCTCTTTGCAGACTCACTTGGCTAAAATGTTCTGTTTGCATCTGGTAGGTCTCACAAAAACTTGAAGAAAAGAAAAAACTGAAGCTACAAAATAGTACTTGCATAACTTGAACTTTCAGCACAGAAAATGCCATTTCCCTCTTTCTGCAAAAGGTCTTAGATATTCAGAAATTCCATTTACAAAGAGGATCTTGTACACTTTATATTAATTACTTTTTAGATGAGGAGAAAATGAAATTGAACCGGAAAAAAAGTATAGTGACATGCCCATGAAAGAGCACAGAACTGTATCTCTTGCTTGAGGAAACCTGTTTTTCATGTGCCATCAACATGGGGTCTTTCACTTGACTTGTTCTGTATTTTTCACAGAGCTCTAACAACTACTTTAATGTCAATGTTCATTTAAGGCCAGTATAAAACCATCTGTCTCTTCCATGCATTCTTAAATCCCTAAGTTACCTCCAGATAGTTTTTAGAAGGCTTTTTTTCCTCCAGAGTGTCCTTGGAATCACCACCCCTGTACCTTTTAGTATCTCCTTCCTCGTATTGCTGAGGTCTTCCAATTTACTGGAGACTGGAAATATGTTGTCCTGTGCACTAGTCTTAATTACTGTTGTGGGAACTTATTCTCAGTAGAAACTCGGTGAGTCAAAACTTATATTTCGTAAAACCCAGTTCCCTTTTTAAGTTGGTAGCATGTAAGTAACATAGCCCTTGACCTTGTTCTGCTATCCCTTTATTAGATATTCGAAAAGGTTGTGGTTTAGTTCTGTTAATTTTTTATTTAACATCAAACCAGTTCCAGTTTTATATTCTATTTGCAAGTTGTATTTTGGTGGGCGAAAAAAAGAAATCTGTTCATGAAACTGCTTCTGGCTATGGCAGGAAGTCATTAATGGGAGATTTCAGTGAGTGCTGGCATCCCATAAATAATGACTATTTCCATGAGCATCAAAACTAATGAGGCCTATGGATTTGTCTTGTGGTTGGATTCCTAGCTACTTAATAACCTGCTGCCTTTCACTGAGGCTTTTCCTTTAACTGGAGCATTCATAATGTCCCTCTTGTGGTTTCTCCGATGTCTAATAAAGGCTGAGTTTGTGGTGCAATCTTTCTTCAGTGAAGAGAGCAATACTGTCTTTCCTCCTTTCACAAATATCCAGTTTTGCAAAACTTAAATAATAATTTAGTGTCTTTGAGCCAACTGCTTCTCTGTCAGACTTAGTTGAAATTAGACAACAGTTTCAGAAGTTACTGGATTAGGAATCAGTAGAGACATTGATACATGTACAATATTTACTTAAGAAACCAGGCTTATTGTTCTAGCCAGGAACTGAGGCCACAAGTTTTGTGTTGACTTGTTTATGCATGTCTATCAGCTTTTGCTAGTGACAAGTCAGTTAGCAGCCTCTGGGTTTGGCTATATGATTGTAAGAGGAGTACACTCGTCACCTTCTTGAATTATCTACGGTCATTTCTCATAGGACAGAATCTGTAATTGCCCTCCAGTGTCACAAATTCCCTTAAACTTGCTGTTCCAGGCATCTTGTATTGCAGTCCACCTGGCAGAGCACCACCCTCAGATTGATTGTGCAGCAAACTATGTTAGGCACAAGTTCTACAGTGATTACTTTCCCAATGACTACTTGCACCCCTTCTCTGTTGGAAAGAATTACCAATGAAGACCAATACCTCAGGGAATTTCTGTGTATGTTGTGGCATTTTCTAATTATAACATGCTAGTTCTATTATCATGTATTGATACTTGTGCTTGTTCAGCTTTGGTCCAGTAATCATGTTATATCTCAATTGTTCTGTGAGTCTTTCCAGATGATGTCTCTTAGATCAAAGCCAACGTCTACACAAATATTCCTAATCTACATCAAAAATTCACAACAGTTTCTGGTAAAGCACCTTATGCCAAACAAAACAAATGTAGCAATGTGTGATGAACATCTTATAAAACAGGTATTTATGTGTACGCTATTATGCTCTCCATTTTGCCAACAGAACTCATCAGAACCATGCAGATACAGAAAGGAGAGAAAAATATTTGACATAATTTCACCTAGAATGTCTTTCTGTGTAAACAGAAGAAATGGTAGAAAGTATTCCCTTTTATATATCTACTTACTTTAGCTATGTGAAGCCTTACTTCAGTGAAGTGCTTCACCTCTTCTTTAAATGTGAAAAGGTATTCCCTCTATTTGTCTATTTTTCCCCTCCTGAGGAAAAAGCATTTCAGACATTATTTTAGCATATTCCTAACCATACAATTTTGCTGGGGTCCCAAACTGTGGTCTGCACAACCCTTTCATTTCTGCTCTGCAAAGACCTTCCTTTTGCCTTAAGATATCCTGAAACTCTTCCTCAGTTGTTCCGTTCTCCTGAACTTCAGTTGAGATCATCCTCTTGATTCAGGCAAAAAAGTGGAAAACAGAAGGCTTCAGGGTGCACTTACTGTGACCTTCTAGTACCTGAAGGGAGTCTACGGGAAAGAAGGGGAGAGACTATTTAGAAAAGCATGTAGTGGTAGGACAAGGGTAAACGACTTTAAACTAAAAGTGGGTAGGGTTTAAATCAGATACTAGAAAAAAATTAATTACTGTGAGGGTGGTACAGCACTGAAATAGGTTGCCCAGAGAAGCTGTGGATGCTCCATCCCTGGAAGTGTTCATGGCCCTGTTGAATGGAGCTCTGAGCGACCTGGTCAAGTAAAAGGTGTTCCTGCCTACAGCAGGGGGTTGGAGATAGATGATCTTTAAGGTCCTGTCCCATTCCCATCCATGATTCTGTGACAGTTTTTAATTCAGTAATGGGTACTTTAAGTATAATACTATTGTAAAATAGCATGCCTCATTGAGACAGAGGTAGGGGATTGAAGTAATTTCTTGAACTGCTAGTAGTATTTTCTTGATTGCACCCTTACATTTTGAGATAGTATACTGTCTTGTAGATCTTTGTCTGATTAAAATGGACAAAGAAGTCTCCCATTCACTGTTAGGTCTCCATCTTTTACTGCAAGTGCTGTCTTCTGCTATTGTAATGTTTTTTCACAACTGAAGGTGCTGGTTTTGGTGTTGTTTTGCTGTATGCATGCAGCGTGCTCTGCTAGTACCAGCAAACTGTTGTAACGTGATACAGTTCACTGAAATTCCTCTGTCTTATGTTATGACTAACAAGCCAAGCTCAGCTTGTGTTATTTACCACAGCATGTGCTGTTTTTTTGCAGGCTTACTTTCACCTTCACGTCTTCCTGCCTCAAGCTTCTTTTATCAGAACTGCATTATCTGAGCATTGTCTATTTTTTAAAAACTGCTGTTTGGGACAAAATAATTTCTTGTTATCAAATTCTGGTTTGTTTTTTTTTTTTTTTCATGGACTGGTTTTAGCCTGCTTGTTGCATTTGTGCTCTTAAGCCCTCAGAGTTTCATCCCATGTCCCCATTATAATTTGTTCTTTTATTAGATATTGAATTGCCTCCCCAAATCAGCAGTTTTTCTCTTCTGTTTTTGATTGCAGACTCTGTTTTTTGAAAGTCTTTCTGTACTCTTGAGTGAATATTTACATTCCTTACTTTAGATAACTAGAAGGTTTGTGTTCTACAGCTACCTGGAGAGTCAGTGAAGAAACAGAGGTATTCCGTACTAGGACAACTGCAGGATTTAAAACGCGCTCCAAATTTCTCTTTAAAGAGCCTTCTTCTCTCAGTCCTTCTCTTTCTCTTGCTTTTCATTAATAACATATGAAAAGTACCCTTCAATTTGGTAGAGGGGATAATTAGTTACCTAATTTATAAAACTAAATACTCAAACGGTCTGAGTAGTCCTAAATACTCAGTAATGTAATTTTCCTGCATTTTTTTTCTTCGTTTTTCTCTCAAGCCTTTTCTCCTTGAGCTAACTATTAAAATACTAAAATAGCGCAATACCATTACCCAAAATAAAGCTCCCTTCTGACCAGGCATCTTGTTTTTGCTGGCATCCACTCATTTAACCTTCCCCAGTTGTCCTTTGCACTGTACCTCTCCTGGAGGGATTTTAATTGCTCCATCCCTTTGCTGAGGTTATTTTCTTCATCTGTACCTACTCCTGATGTCACATCCTGTAGTTAAAATATTTTTCAGAGCCAAATATCTGACAGAGCCCTGCTTCATTTAGCATCTGACTCTGACTGATCATCCCTGTCTGCCACAAGTCTCTGAATAATCTCAGCGTCCACTTGCAGCTGGCTCATGTCCCAGCTTCTTAAAAAAACACAGTTGTTAAGAAACAGTGCTTTCTCAAAAATATTCGAATTATAAATCCAAATATATTCTTCAAAGCAAATCCAAAGAAAGGTCCAGAACATGAGTCACAGCCTTTGAAGCCTGTCCCAACCCCAGCATGCCAGTTTCTGATGGTATTAATCTATGTTCAGCCATAACTAATAACCATAATCAAAAAGAAACAATATTGTAGGGTGCGCTCTGTAAAACAGATTCCTAAAGCACTTTAGCCAGATGGTTGTGCTAATCCATAAAGACTAATTTACAAAACAAGACAAAAATATTCCACTGTTAAGAAACAAATTGCAATTAGGGCTACTAAACCAGGATGTGATTTTATTGAAAGTTATGTAGAGTGCCATTAAATTATTTTCTGTGCTCTAGAAGATGGAGAAATAATGGCTAGTTACTCCATCTTTACATTTGCAATTACAAGTTTTGAAGGTTTGCATCATTCATACTCATGACCAACACTCAATTATTGAACAGAGAGTGAGGGATTTTGCATGTGAAGTTTTGTGCTTACATCTTGAAGACATTTACTGAAGAAAATAAGGTTTTATTTTACACATTTTTAGTTAACATTTTGATAAATCTTTTATGCTTTTCAAATTTTAATTACTTGATAGCAATTTGACATGCACTACAACCTACATATTTTAAAGTACCCAATACTATTACTCTTTGTTATCTAAAGTACTAAAATATCTAGTCATCTTCAGCATGGATTGGAGTCCTAATGCTTTAGGTACTTCAATGGGTGGGAGACGCAGGCTCCACTTCTCACATTTGTACTTAGGTATGATTGAGTCCTCTATAATAAGGACTGCTTTCATCATGTATTGAAATGGATCAGCACCAGTCTAAGAATAGGAGGCATTAAATGGATGTTGCAAACTCTAAAATCATCCATTTAAAACAGAAACTTGTTCTTGAACTATGGATACCCACAAACATATGCAACACAGTATTAGAGTCCCATGTTCGGGTAAAGCTCTTCACTGTGTACAGAGTGCTTTACAGGTACTTGAAAGAGATTCTACAACACTTCAAACTCTGATATAATGTGAGCTTTTGCTGTTTGTTAGCCAGCAGATTCATCCGTATTTTTTGTTATCATGGCTGTAAATAATCTGAAGGATAAACAAATATTTATCCTCAGTGGTAGGCCAAAGTGGCTTTCTTCCCTTCATCAGAATTAAGTCAAGCAGAATTAAGTAAATAGACTACAACAACCTAGGGAGTTATACATTAGAGAAAAATATCCCAAGTCTGGCATGCTGCAATTTCATGCCTCAAGGTCCAACCAGTAGGAAGGACAGAGTATGCTGGTCAGTTGCAGGGCATCACCAGACAAGCATCCTTGCCAGCCCCTGTTTTCCATAGCTTTGGAATCTTTAATGCTGTTCGCTGGAGGATTTTGGACACTAATCATAACAAATGTAATTATCTGTTATCCCTAAACAGGTCTTACAGAGGATCATCCTTATACCCTCTTTCCCTAAATAGCCATGAAAAGTTAACTGGAGTCTATAATGCATTATAGTTCACACAAAAAATCACTATGGAATCAGTAAAGTGATACAAGAGCCTCTCAAAGAAGATCTAAAAAAAAGCTTGATGGGGCCTAGAAAAAACTCCTGCTTGAGGAAAGAAATGGCTGGACCTACACAGGTGGATTATGCAACTAACTGGAGAGAATTTTGAGTGAGCAGTAGTAAGTAACCTGGATCATCTCAAGGAATAGTAGTTTGTATGGTATCTTGCCAAGATTTTAGACTGAAGGCAGTTACTCAAATTGTCTGCAATATGATAGCAGGATTGAAAGCTGCATTTGAGTTTCAGAAAGGTGTTATACTGCTCAAAAGGACTTTTTACAAACAACAATTTCAACTACTTCCAGGCATTTCTCTTGCTTATATCATGTACATAAAAATAAGAACATTAAATAAGACTTCCTAATAAGACAATAGTCAGAATAACACTAAAAGTGTTTATGAGCTCCAGAATACAATACTTTGTCTTCACAAACTATAGGACAGAGAGAGTTTGACAAGCAATTAGAAGTCTCAAGATAGAAATCACTATGAAAACCCAAGGTATTCTTGTTATTAATCATTGTGTAGCTCTCTACTGCTGTAAATCAAAACCAGTACATTGAAGTCAATGGAGTAATTGAAGCAACATTGATTTTTCACAAGCTGTAAAGCTGACCAAAAGCATTTCAGTTTTATTCAGATTTCTTTGAAGAAAAACAGTTCTATTTTTTCTTCTCCCCCTTTTTATAACTCAAAGAAAATAATTACTAAGCTAGCATTAATTAACTGTTCATAGTTGACCACACGAGAGAATTAAGAATGTATATTAAAGGGCTTTTTCAGTCTTTCATGTATATAGTGTTTCTATTCTTGTTTTGAACCAGGCTGTAATTTCATTTACAACAGTGTAGTTATGGAGCATTGTTAATGAAGTACAGTGCTATTACTGAGATAAACATCTGACTTATGGTATTTTACAATCACTCCAATGATGAATTTATATTGTTGCAATTTTTCATAAAGGAAGTTTGCCAGAAAATATTGAAAAGATACTTGTGTTGTCACAGAATCACAGAATGGTTTGTATTGTAAGGGACTTTAAAGATCATCCAGTTCCAGACCCCCTGCCATGCTCAGGGACACTTCCCACTATACCAGGATGTTCAGAGCACCATCCAACCTGGCCTGGAACACTTTCAAGGGTGGGGCATCCACAGGTTTTCTGGGCAACCTATTCCAGTGCCTCACCACCCTTACAGTAATGAATTTCTTTCTAATATTTAATCTAAACCCGCTCTCTGTTAGCTTAAAACAGTTCCCTCTTGTCCTATCACTACACCTGGCAGAGTCCTTCCCCATCTTTCCTGTAGACCCTCTTTAAGTACCGGAAAGCTGCTACATCTACATTTGTTTGTCATCAGAGTGAAAAATAAATACAATGGATTAATGAGAGGAAGGGAAGTTCCTACATACACCCAATAAAATACTATGCTTGCTTGTTGAAAGCAAACTTTTGTGTGTTGATTGTTCACATTAAATATACAGGATATGTCAGATAACACTGGGATCGAAACCATTTACCCCAGCATTTTAGATTATCTCAATTTAAGGTACGTATTTTGAGTTATCACATTTCCAAGAGGTGAAACAGTGGAGCTGAGGAGAGAAGAGAATATCTCTGTAGTACCCCTGGAAGAGGTTGAGTGTAGA
This sequence comes from Serilophus lunatus, assembly GCA_013399895.1. Taxonomy (NCBI): domain Eukaryota; kingdom Metazoa; phylum Chordata; class Aves; order Passeriformes; family Eurylaimidae; genus Serilophus; species Serilophus lunatus. Next base: position 739,872 of record VXBA01003383.1, on the reverse strand, counting down.
ACAACACTGTTCATGTCTGTGCTTCTATACCTCTGCCTGCTTTACAAGGTGGGAAGGACACAGACTGCCCTGAAGTAACCACAGTGACTTTTGAACTGCAGTATGCTCTGCACTCCACTCCTCCCATCACAGCCCTATCCCCTAGAGTACTCTTTCTCCCAAGCTGCACTCCTTCTCCTTTGCCCTGAGTCTGCACAGTCCAACCTCTTACTGCAAACCTCCTCCTTTCCTGCCTTTCTCATAAACACAGGCTACCATCCCTCACTCTCCACACCAAGGCCACCTCTTTTCTGCCAGGATCGTGCTCCTCTAACCTTGGAGTTCATAATTTGTTACACACCTTACACCTTCATCTTGGGTCCATCTTCTCCAGGAGTCTTTGGTACATATCACACTAGCGTAGTCTCCTCCAGGTGTTGCCAGTCAGCTTGTTTCTGCTGTCTTTCTCCCTGCTGTCTGTTCTCCAATTGCTACACAGAGTCCCCTCCTGATTTCAGCACCTTACCTACATGGTTTTACTTCTGGCAGATAGAAAAAAATCCAGGTACAAGATGCATTTACCAAAAATCCACTTGGATAGGACACTTAAGGGGAAAAAAAATGTTTAGAAGAACAGTCAACAAATGTATCATAGCCCTACTAATTTTTCAAAATTAGCATTGTACTCATATATTATTTATTTGAACGTGGTGTTAAATGCAGATTTTGTTATGCAACATATCACATCAGAGAAAATACAGTGTATCATAGATTCATCACATCTGACATGGAATAACCTCCAGCACTAGGTCAAAATGAAAGCACTTTTTTGATTCTTAGTGACAGTTGGACCCAATTAGCTGTGGAAAACATCCAGTTTTGAAAGAATGGGTCCGATTTTGAAGACTAGAAAGCACTCACTTATAATCTGTGTTGGGTACTTCACCAGATCTATATTTACCCAAGCCTTGTCAAACTGCCGTCAAACAGAAGTTGTAAATAACTCTTGTCTAGAGTCATATCATTTTATTGTTAAAGTAAATGAACTGAAGAGGAGACAAAGAATGCAGAGCAGAATAGAAAAGGTCGGTATAACTCTCTCTCTAGTGACAATAAAATATGTTAAAGTAGGGGCACAAAACAGAAGTGAGAGGAGGAAAATTGGAAGGAAGGATACTACAGTGCTATCTTGCAGTAGCAAGTGATTCATAAAGCAGCAATGTGTGAAGAGGAGAAAGGGTGATTCACCTGAGAAATTAACACTATTTTGTGTTGCAGCATCTCTCATTTCAGAGACCTGGAAGCTTTGCACTATCTACCCTACAACTTCTGTTCTGCCCTTGGTACTGTATGCATTCTCTGCAAGCAGCAAGACTGAAAAAACAAGGACCTTGAGTCAGGCCAGCTGCCATGGAAATACTGTTGAAATGTATTATAGAGCAACTCTCAGTGTCTTTTTGAAAAAGGAATTGTATTTTTTCCCCAATTTCACTGAAGAAGAATTGAAGCACAGATGGATCAACTGCCTTTTCTAAACTCAAAATACAAACAAATCAGTGGCTTTCATTAAAACCCCAGGATATTCACAGCTGTGTAACTTTCCTGCTCAGAAATGACTTGTAAAAATCTGTATTTCCTTAGAATCTCCCTGAATTAACTGAAGGGCAGCAGCAGCAACCAGTTAGGGCTCCCCATTTCACTCTCCCATCACACCCCTCTCATGACTAGAAACTTTGCACAATTTAAAGTTACATTTCAAAATAAATTATTACAATTTCTAAAATTCTATTTTCTATTTCAACATGGATTCAGGAGGGGAAGATCCTGCTTGACCAATCTAATTTCCTTTTATGATCAGGTAACTTGTCTGATCGATAAGGGAAAACCTTTGGATGTAGTGTACTGGATTTAGCAAAGCCTTTGAGACCATCACTCGTAGTAAACTCCTGGTGAATATGGTGGCTTGTGGCTTAGACAGGTTTGCTCTGTCCTGGGTTAAGAACTGGCTGGATAACTGAGCGCAGAGGGTAGTGGTGAATGGTGTCACATCCAGTTGGAGGCCAGACACTAGTGGGGTTCCCCAGGATTCAGTGTTGGGACCAATTTTATTCAACACCTATATTGATGATCTGGATGAGGGGATGGAGTCCATCATCAGTAAGTTTGCAGATGACACCAAGCTTGGAATAAGTGTCGATCTGTTAGAGGGTAGGAGGGTTCTGCAGAGACCTTGACAGGCTGGATAGAGGGGCCAAATCCAATATCATGAGGTTCAATAAATCTAAATGCCAGGTTTTACACTTTGGCCGCAATAACCCCATGCAGAGTTATAGGCTGGGGAGAGAGTGGCTGGAGAGAGGCCAGGTGGAGAGGGACTTGAGAGTGCTGGTTGATAGGAGACTGAACATGAACCAGCAGTGTGCTCAGGTGGCCAAGAAGGCCAATGGCATCTTGGCCTGTATCAGGAATAGTGTCACCAGCAGGAGTAGGGAAGTTATTCTTCCCCTCTACTTGGCATTGGTTAGGCCTCACCTTGAGTACTGTGCCCACTTCTGGGCCCCTCACTATAAGAAAGATGCTGAGTTACTGCAATGTGTTGAGAGAAGGGCAACGAGGATGGTGAAGGGGCTGGTGTAAAAACCCTATGGGGAACAAGTCAGGGAGCTGGGTTTGTTTAGCCTGGAGAAGAGGAGGCTCAGGGGAGACCTCATTGCTCTACAACTTCCTTAAGGGAGGTTGTAGCCAGGCAGGGGTCAGTCTCTTTTCTCAGGCCCCCAGTGACAAAACGAGAGGACACAGTCTTGGTCTGTAACAGGGGAAGTTTAGGCTGGATATTAGGAAAAACTTTTTCACAGAGCGTCATCTTCCATTGGAACGGGCTGCTTAGGGAGGTGATGGAGACACCATCCCTGTATATGTTTAAGGAAAGGTTGGATGGTGTACTTAGCGTCATGGTTTAGATGATGGGATGGTGCTGGGTAGGTTGATAAATCAGGTAATAGGTTGGACTTGATGATCTCTATGGTCTTTTCCAACCTTGTTAATTCTGTCTAGTTCTGTGTATTGGACTATCACATTATATAACTCAAACATAATGTCTGCTGACACTTGTGCATTTCATATACGCAGGAGTTTCAAACCCAGTAACTGGAGAAAAGAGAGCTATAGGAGTAACATCATCAACTTTCAAGTAGATTGGTTGAATTTAATAAATCATAAAGCATTTAATTTTGGGAACAGCAAGCTGGTACGCCTAACACGTGCAGATTCTATTAATTTTCATGCCTGGCTCTCAGAAAGACTGAAAGGAGAAGAGGAAGAGATACATGATACATTGGCAGAGCTTGCTGCATCGCTGATCAAGAGGACACAAGAAAGATTACTCTGCAGTACCAAGCACTTGGATGCCATCTGTCTCTCCCCCTTAGAAGATCCAAGTTCTGCAGCTCTGGTCAAAGAGATGGCAGGGCTCTGGGTAACCCAGCCAGCCCTGGCAATTCACTGGCTGCTCCTGATCTAGAAATAAAAGGATTCACTCATCTTTCATTTGCATGCTTGTCTGAGGTACAGAAAGGAGGATTGTGCATAGGATGATTTTCACAGAACTGATCAAATCTAGTGATAGGAGGGAAGATAAATATGCTGGATATTGAGGAGCAATAATTGATATTATATTGCAAGTGATATGTGACATGCTCAGCATATGTAAGTGAGCCATCATATGTAAGTTATATATATCATATATAAGTGAGCCATGTACCCTCAAAGGTCAATCACCTTTTGGTGAAGGCTGGTTTATACTGAATTAAGGACACTATAAAAGTAAATTAGGCAAGATTGGAAACTCAGGAATGATTTTTCCAGTTAAGAACACAAGAAGCAATTAGTTAGGCAAATTGCAGTTGGAATTTGGCCAATAAAATCAAACCCTGTTTTTATGAAAAGTGGCACAGGATCCTTAAGACCACAAGTCGAATCTAAAAAAAGGAGAGGAGATGGAATAACTGCTCTTTTTTCATGTATTAGTAAGGTTCTTTCACTTTCCTGATTTTCGCTTATAAATTAATTAATTATATTCTCTATTCATAAACATTCTATGATACAGTTGCTTGGAAGTCTAATCCTAGAATTGTTACTGCAAATTAATAGAAATATGATTTGAAGGGCTATACACTCAGAATAATTCCTTGATCAGGAAATTAAACATATTTTAGTGAACTGAGTACAGTTCTCATAATAATAAGCACATATATTCCAATGTAAGTGTGAAAAACCAAATATGCATTTGGAGATTTATTTCATTTTTATATCTGAATGGGATACTTTATGTTTCTCTCATGATTACAAACGCCAGAGAGAATAAATATGTCATTTTTGACACAGACGTAAATTTGTGCTACATTGGACATTTTTTGTTTGCAAAGAAAATTTTTGTTGCGTAGAGTGTAGGTGAATTTCTAAATAAAATTAATAGCAAAGCATAGTCATAATAAGCAATGTTCTCCGAAGCTTATAGGGGCAGAATTTGTTAAAAAACTCAAACCCTTTGATAACAAAACACCATTCAGACAGATAAAGGTTTGTTGGTAATATGAAAGATATGAAAGCTGAACAAAGAAAACTGTCAGCATAAGATGATTTTTTTAACTGTATGTATAAATATGTGTGTGTGTGTGTATGTTACTGAGAATGAAAGGAAAATATTGCTTCAGATCAGTTTACAAAAGAGAAGAGCTAGAAGAAGCAATTTTCATTTTTCTTTTGTAATCTAGATAGTGTAAAATTATTCCATCTTCACAACCTCAAGGCAAAGAAGACAGTCTGCTTCTCTAGCTATAAAAAACAATCTGTCAGATTTTTTTAAAGGAAGACAGAACTGATCTCTCATAAAATAAAAAGCAAGAGGATTAGAGCTTTGTGATGACAATGAAATCTGTTCAGAACTCTTACAGTGAAACCCTGAGCTCCAGTGAGGTCCTGCTTGAGGCATTGATCCTCCAATAAAAGCAATTTAGATTTTATAAATTCAGGGCTCGAACTGCCAAACATGCAGACCTTCTTATTCATCAATTTATTTTTTTTTTTCAAAAACTCTTACACTTGAATGGAACTGAAGGTCGACGAAATTAAAACAACCTGCACCACACAGACTCCACACATACAGCATCAATGCAATCATATCGTGCTCATAGAAAAGTGGTTGCAAAGCAGGTGGAAAATACGTTTCTGAAAACACAGTTCTAAACAAATTGTGTCATGTAATGTGTTAAATTTACTATTCTATTATAGTAAATAGTAATTTACTACATTACTATTATTATAGTAATATTTCTATTACTATTACATGCTACTATGTCCAATTGGCATTCCTTTTTCAAACTATGTATTTGCTGTAACAGCTGATTTATAGTTCTGGGGCAATACTCAATTGTTTCTCTTTTAAAGGTTTGACTATGATCAGAGCCTTCTCAAAGTTTTCAAAAACCCCAGTATTAAGTCATTGGACTACTCTATAAGAAAATCAATTTTCTTCTCTGCATCTAAGGCCCACTCTAGTGCTTATGAAAAAAAATCTGATGAACTCCTAACACTAAGCTCAGGTACTTGAGCTACAGTCAAAGGAACTGAGTTAAGGATCCAGCTTTTCTGCTCAAAATCTTTTTGTAAAGGCTAGACCATAGTCTTATTTAGAACTAACAAGCTCAGTTTGTGCAATTAGGGTGCAATGAAATCTTCAGTACTGCTTACATTTGGTTCTTTGCCAAAAAAAACCAGAATCTGTTTCCAAATTAGTGAGTACTTAAGATGAGGAATTGTATGTCTGAGTATTTTTCTTTGGTGGTTAGCATGCTGTGGAAGGTGTGCAAACTGTCCCAAACCTCCTGAATACAGGTAGTTCTCTATGCCAAGTTATTCAAAGTCCAACGTAGTATTTAATTACCAGTGTATAGAAATTTCAGTTTTGCTAGATGCTAGCTTGCACAGAGAGCTTGTACAGCTCTAGTAAAAGAGAGATAAAAGAAATTCATAGTTGACCCTGATAGTTACAGAGAGATTTTAAAGGAACAGAGGGAACAGCAGCCTACAACTACTTGAAGGGCAGTTATGAAGATGATGGAGCCAAACTCTTCTTCATAGCTACAATGTAATAGGGGCAATTGCTGTATAGGCTTGAGTTGGGCATCGAGAAAAACACAGAGACATGGTGGAACCTCTGTTCTGTTCTCAGGAACTGTCCATGCAAGGCCATGGCTGGCCTTAATTCTGCTTCAAGGATACTTCCAGAGGTGCTTTCAACTGGTAATTCTGTGACACAATGAAGTTACTTATAAATTTTCTGTAGGCTTACATAATCTTGTGGTTCTGGAAATTCTTACTTTACAGGATTTTAACCTTCATACTGTGTGTACAACATGGGAGATGCCAGATGCAACAACTGATAGGAAAGGAAGGATAGTCTGTGCTTACCTTGATTGTTCTTTTCCAAGCCCGAAGGAAAACATCAAGTAGGTATTTTGTTACTGACTGAAAAAATGTGACATTCGTATAATCCCTGAGGGAGCAACATTCAGCACTTTTACATGAATTGAATTTGGCTTTTAAGCATACATACACAAACCTCAAAGTTCAAGATAAGTGAAATCTAAGGGAGAACCTGACTACATAGAACAGACTCGTTTTTTACTCTTAGAATAAAAAGTGTGTTTTCCAGATAGATGCATTACACAGATACTACTCATTGCATTCAGGTAATTTCAACACTGCATCTGTCTTCCCTGTACAAGTGAGCTGGGTACTGGAGAAATATATTTGTTTTACTTTGTGTAAATGGCATTTGCCTTTTGCTTATTTAAATGGAAGTTTCAAAATCAGCCTTGCCAGTGTCTATACTATATTTAGAGACACATACAAATTCCATCAAAGAGAAGTTTCCACCTCCTCATCAAGAGGAGTGTGATAATTCGCAAAGCACAAGCACAAAACCTGTGTTCAGCTTGAAGTCATGCCTTTGAAAACAAGCAGCCATTTTCAGACACTTGAGGAAGCTTTTGCTTGGAGAAAGGAGGAAGACTGGAGGCTGACTTATTTTTCTTGCAGTCAAGTGGAAGAAGTTTCACCCTATGTTACTGTAATAGAAGGAGAGGGAAGAAACAAGCCATGTAGAAATCTGCAGAGTTGCCTGGAGGACAGAGCTGAATTTACAGAAGGCTGCTCACCTCTGAGCACAACAGACTGTAGCAATACCGAAGAGCAAGTATCCATGCCAGACTAAGCAGAATACCACACCTATTTACAAAGAATAACCTGTCAAAAGTAATTTTCTTTAGAAAATTCTTTATTACTCATAGTGGCCTAAAGGCCTCCTATGCAACTTAAGGAGACAAGAAAGGAAGCAAATATGTTACAGCAGAACTAGGAATTCACCTATCACGCTACTAAACATTCCATTGGAACTAAAAAGGTACTCAGCCACTTCATAAAATTAAAATAGCATTACTTCTGTTTTCTTGCCTAGGAAAGGAGATGCTATTTGGAAAAAAGGTAAAAGACTGAGAGAGCAGCTTGACAAGGTGCCCTGTCGCATACTTCAGATCATATTCCTCATTTATAATTTATAATTTCATGAGGCCGTTCGGTTTGTAATTTCCTTTCTTCCTTTTTCTATCCCCAAAATGTGATAACAAAGACAGAAATAATGAATAAGAGAGAACCTTTTGCCTCTAGAAATACCCTCCCCCTGAAACTAGAAATCATATTATTTATTTATACGGTAAAGTAGAACAAGTTATAATTAGGAAGGTAAATCATAGAAGTATATTTTAGCATATTTTTATACATTTCTATATGTGTTACATATTTTATAAACTGTATGTCCACCTGAAGCATGTGATGGTACCCTCTGGTCTGGGATCTCAGCAAGTTGTCCCAGCTCTGCAACCTTAAGGTGCTCCACAGAAGTGTGGTCTACCCTTGTTCACTGAAAAGGAGTCATGACTATCTTTCTGTAGATAAACCAGAAGCAGCTCAGGCTCCCTTAAGCATGCCTGCCATGTTCATCCAAATAACCTGAGGCCTACCAGCTGACAGACTAGGCTGCATTTTCAAGCTTTTTTCAGCCAGTCTAGATGCAGATGACAGCTGAAATGTGTAACTTCACACTTCCCTGGTACTCTGGAAGATGTTGCTGCTCCCAGCTTTGCACTGGCATTGCACTAATGTATATGAGGGAGAGTAGAAAGTGATCTGGCTGGAAATGGTTGGGTTTTGCTGGTGTTTCAGGCAGAGCTAATTTTATAACTCTGTAACTTTGTTACTGCATGTCCTGAAATACTTCGTGGTTGCAAAATTTTAATTCTGATTCCCATGATGAAATGGGGGCAAGTCTGTATCAAGAAGCCAAGGGCTTTAAAGTGGTAAAAATCTAAGGCTGTGTTAGGAAAATTGTTTTAATGTACTGGTGACAACTTGATGTTGTATGTTTGCATATAGCAGAATCGTAGAATATGCATTTTGACAAAAAATACTGACAGAATTCAGAAAAGGGTATAATAGTCTACCCACCGCCTGTAGGACAAACAGTGCTTATAGATTTGTGTGGCATATGCACGTATAGTTTAGAAAAGAGTTTGTACATATACATATATAAATGGAAAGATAAATAGATTTTATAAGATCAGTACTCCATTTTGTACTGATATGGCTCACAATACAAGACTGAAGAGTGCTTAAAGCGATTCTGTTCTGTTAAGTCTTTAGCTTTTTGATAGAAGTACGTAACACTTTTTTGCTCTTTGTAAAGGTCATGTAGAACTGCAGGGGAAAAGGAATTGGATTTGGAGTCCACATTAAGAGTCATTTTATCATCATTGTTCTTCCTACTAGAAGACTATTAAAGAACTTCATTACTCTTAGTATTAGGATTCTTCTTTGAATTTTCAGCCTAAATTAATACACTTTCTAAAGCAGAACCAAAAACAAAGAAAAAACGCCCACACTTCTGAAGTTGGTTTTCATCTGAATTCTCTGTTGTTGCAAATTGAACTAATTTCATCTTGCCATTTTTCTTAGCAGAAGTGACAAACAATTATACAGCAACAGTTTTTTTGACCTTTATAGCCCTTTTTGTATTAGAAGACATATATCTCACTTGAATTTTCTTTACTAGAACCAAAACAAGCCAGTCGTTTAAACCCCTATTCATAAGTCCTATTTTCTGAACCTCTTCTGTCTGCTGTTCTCTCTTACAGCCTCCTCAAAACATGGAGACTTAAGCTGGCATCCACCTATGCTGGCACACACCTCCAGCAGAAGCCTCTACAGGAGGAGCAGAGCACAGTAATTATCTCCCATGTGTTTTACATGACGTTGTTTGTTAAGATGTGCCAGAATACCATTGCCTGATTTCGGCATCACATTGCTGGCTCATATTTCACCTGTAATTCTCTATAACAACACTTTGTTTTCTGTCGTGCTGTTTCTCTGCCAGATATTCCCCAGTTAGTATTTCTACATTTCATTTCCCTTCTTTACAGTAGCTCTTTGTGCTCACCTTTCCTGCAGTATTTATGCCGGAGGTGATATCTATATGCATATCATCAGTCAATCTGACTCCTTTATTACAGAAGAAATACATGGTAGCTCTTCTAGGAAACACTGCTTATAGGTATGTTGGCGATTAGTTACATTTGCCCGGAGAAAAAGAGAGAGGCATATGGTGAACAAATACTGATCAACAATCATCCAATTAAACTGTAGTGTGGGTTCAGCAGGCCCTCAAAGCTATGTTGTGCTTGTAGATCACTACCTAGAAGTGAATGTACAAGTCTCCTGGAGAACATCACAGAAAGAAGGCAAACTGCACAGTGGATTTATGACAAGAACATTTGTTCAGCACCTCATGAAACCGATGGATTGCAGGAGAACAGCAGGGCTGTAGGAGTCATTTGCTAGTGAAAAATGTTTAAACCTTTCAAAGTACAAAAGGGAACAAGAATTTAAGCTCAGACCTGACAGTTACCATATGTCAGGAGTTTTTTGTATATTCTTCCTAAAAATTGGGGGGCAGGGGGACTGGGGGGGGCTGTTGGGTGACAACATCTTATTTAGGCACAAATTGCACTTTATTTGCATTTATGGAGGTGTGTGAAGAACTTCACCCTATCCTTTCAACTCAGGTCACCCACAGAGCAACTCTGATACTTCAGAAACCTTTTGTTTTTTGTGTGGGTCCTATTGCTCACCCTGGGAGGCTGCTAAGCTCAAATCATCATCAAAGTTGCCCTTCTTCACCACCCCGCCAAATGGGGCAAGTGGAATGCAGCAGACAGTCCACACATTACCAAGTGTGCTTTATGAAAATCTTGAAAGCTCATCCTTGTCTGGTATCAAAGCTCCTTCTTTTCAGGAGGTAGCACTGCATAAAAGATTGTGCTAATTGTGACAATCCAGCCTTTTTTAGCAATTCTTGTCAGCATGGAGGAATGGCAGTGTATATTCCCAGGGAAACTGAGGTATCCCTTTCTGTAGCCAAAAAGGTTTTGCATCTGTTGTTGATGAACAACATCACCCTACCTAACACTTTTTGCCTACTGTAAGGTGCATCTGCATATTTTCTGAGTTGACTTGCACAAATGGTCTAAAAATTTAATTTAGAAGAAATAGCTTGGGTAGTAAAATAAGTGCTATTAGAGTAACGGCCCTTGTGCATTACTGCTACGGGTTTGAGATATGAAGAGTCAATTATTTGTTAGGGTAAAGTAAAAAGGAAATGGAAAACAATAGAAAAAATTTTGTCTCAACTATAGCCCCTGCATTAGTCCATAGCAATTATGTTGTGTAGTTCATATGCTTGAAACACTGGAACATATATGGGCAATTCTAACTTTTCAGTGACACTGATAATTTTTTAATATGTATATGCATATAGATGTACATCCTTCAGTATGTACACATGTATAATATATAAAAACACAGACACAACATTGTACTTGGAATTTTTTTTGCATTTGCAAAGTGCGGGTAAAAACAGCCATTTAAAATACCAACCATATATGTTTTTCCATGAAAAACTCCTTTCAAGTTACTTTACTTAAAATACTTTCATTATTATCTTTCTGTGAATTTCACTTTCTTCTGATTCTTGAAGTTAGTATTAATCTTGAAATATGAAGCATTATGAAGGAAATACAAAGCATGGATTTCAATGAGAGCTTGCTTGAACTTGGGACCTGTAAGGCCACATTCCTTGAATATTCATGTCCTTGGTGGCTGTGTGTGCTTCAATACTGAATAGCATTCACAAGTACTTGATTTGCTTCTCTCTGTATAGCCCATGACAGGTTAAAGACACTTGGTCATTGAAACTTCCCTCCAAGTCCTTGCTCCTTTTCAGAGGTCCACTGATTAACACATTAGAGCAGGCATCCTCAAACTTTTTAAACAGGGTGCCGGTTCACTGTCCCTCAGACACTGTTGGGGGCCGGAATATAGTTTGGAAAAAAATGAACGAATTCCTATGCACACTGCACATATTTTATTTGTAGTAGTGCACAAAAAACAGGAAAAAGAATGCAATATTTAAAATGAACTATGGGCCTGCTTTTGGCTAATGAGATGGTCCATGTTAGGTTCCATATCTGTTGCTGCTAGTCGTAGCAAGTGATGCAAGTGTTCATCAGTTAGTCTGGATCTGATTGGAGATTTCAGATGTTTCATTCGGGAAAAAGCCTGCTCACAGATATAGGTGCTGCCAAAGATGGTTGCAATTTTGAGTGCATGGTTCCTGAGATTATGATATGTCTCTGAGGGGAGAGATGCATAGAAATTAGTAAGGCTGCTTGNCTCCCAGGGCTGCTGCCTGCGTCGGGACCAGGGGACACCATGCCGGCCAGGGTGTCCCCATGGCCACGCTCCCAGGGCTGCTGCCTGCGTCGGGACCAGGGGACACCATGCCGGCCAGGGTGTCCCCATGGCCACGCTCCCAGGGCTGCTGCCTGCGTCGGGACCAGGGGACACCATGCCGGCCAGGGTGTCCCCATGGCCACGCTCCCAGGGCTGCTGCCTGCGTCGGGACCAGGGGACACCATGCCGGCCAGGGTGTCCCCATGGCCACGCTCCCAGGGCTGCTGCCTGCGTCGGGACCAGGGGACACCATGCCGGCCAGGGTGTCCCCATGGCCACGCTCCCAGGGCTGCTGCCTGCGTCGGGACCAGGGGACACCATGCCGGCCAGGGTGTCCCCATGGCCACGCTCCCAGGGCTGCTGCCTGCGTCGGGACCAGGGGACACCATGCCGGCCAGGGTGTCCCCATGGCCACGCTCCCAGGGCTGCTGCCTGCGTCGGGACCAGGGGACACCATGCCGGCCAGGGTGTCCCCATGGCCACGCTCCCAGGGCTGCTGCCTGCGTCGGGACCAGGGGACACCATGCCGGCCAGGGTGTCCCCATGGCCACGCTCCCAGGGCTGCTGCCTGCGTCGGGACCAGGGGACACCATGCCGGCCAGGGTGTCCCCATGGCCACGCTCCCAGGGCTGCTGCCTGCGTCGGGACCAGGGGACACCATGCCGGCCAGGGTGTCCCCATGGCCACGCTCCCAGGGCTGCTGCCTGCGTCGGGACCAGGGGACACCATGCCGGCCAGGGTGTCCCCATGGCCACGCTCCCAGGGCTGCTGCCTGCGTCGGGACCAGGGGACACCATGCCGGCCAGGGTGTCCCCATGGCCACGCTCCCAGGGCTGCTGCCTGCGTCGGGACCAGGGGACACCATGCCGGCCAGGGTGTCCCCATGGCCACGCTCCCAGGGCTGCTGCCTGCGTCGGGACCAGGGGACACCATGCCGACCCCCTCCCCAGGCAGGACAGAGGCAGGGGGGTTCTGTAAATACCGGTGGGCTGGATTGAGGACCCTGGGGGGCCGTATCCAGCCCACGGGCCATAGTTTGAGGACCCCTGCCTTAGAGGAAAGATTTATCCGCAAAATTTTGCTTTTCGTGACACTGGCTCTAAATCCGTTACTCGAGACTTGGCAAGAAACACGTTCCAGGCCAGAGACTCTCAGATATATTTAGGATTTATATACAATGACAAGAATTCATATTCTTGTGATTTCTGCTGCTAAGAGCAAGTGCTGGGGAAGCTGAGAAGAATTTGGCTTGTTGATGGTCTGTATGAAATGAATTTAAAGATAGTAGTTCCAAATGTAGCAGCTTATGAAACTGAGCATCACCAGACTGCCACTGTCTCTAAACAAAGCAGTAAACAAAATACTTGCTGAAATCCATTAGACTACTGTGGTTGCGGTCTAGCAGTATAATTTAATGGTTTTAATAATGTGGTTTAATGTAGCAAACTGCCATGGTGGCAGTCTGAGGTGGCCTTCAGGCTGCCTTGGGAAATGCATGGCCTGAATACTTCTCATGTAGAGGTATAAGAGTAAGTGTGAGTATGGAGGATAATCAATACAGCTTTCTCCTGAAAAAAATCATTCAGGTTCTATCTTAAGCCAGACAGCTTTTAAAGGGGAAAAATTCATGTTGATTATGGCTGAAAGTAAAATAGCCATTAAAGTATTGGAAACAAAGTAACAAGGCACAAAATAAACCCAAATAAAATCCATTTGTAAAATACAGAGTTACTAGAGTTACTAGAGTTACTAGTATACAGTCCTGTATGTCATTATGGACCTCTGAGACTTAAGAAACTGAAAGAAAAACACAAAATCTTCTACCCTGAATGCTATCTTTTAGAATTAACTTTCTACATCCTGTCTCAGACCTTAATCTGTATCTCCAAGAAAGGCTGCTAAGTATCTTTGGATACTCTCCATCTATTTGTACAGCACTAAACAATTTATTTTCATAGGTTTTATCATATCCTTTAATGGTCACATTTCTTCTTCTTGACTACTTGCTCACCCTAAAAGTGCCAGATTATATGAATGTTTTTTTTCCTAGCATGCCTCTGAATCAAACTGAGCTGAAACTGAATCTGCTGAATTACTCTTTGGATTGCCTTGTCAAGCATTATTTGAGTGAGGCTGGATAAGAAGATTTTGTGTAGGACTGACTTTCAACATGTATCATATGCCACAATAAAAACTTCTTTTATAGGGGGAAAATATGCAGGGGAATATTGAATCCACTGCAGCAGCTATTAAGTCAGATGACTTTCTTTGACTTTGGTCTTAGATCCTGTTTTATGCTTTCCATAAAATCAGTGCTCTTCAGTACCCTTTTCATACAACAGGAGAGACAAAGCCAGCATCACTCTTTTAGCTTAAGATTGGCTGTGATACCTTTGGCAGACAGACTTGCTACAGATGTAGTAAATATGGATTCATACAGCCTCTGATCCTCTCCTCAGACAAGGACCTGAACTCACACTCTTATGATGATGTACTCCATCTACAACTTATATTACTGTACCTAGGATTGTGATGAATCTCTGCCTTATTATTGTGGATAAGTACTGCTCTCTGCAAATCAGAATATTACAAGCAAAACGCTCAGTCAGCTGGAAAGACATTAATTACTTGTAGGCAAAATATCTTGCTAAGCATATTGATGAGCCAATCTTTCAGAAGGTGGTCTTATCTCTTTCTGACTACAGCTTGGATATCTTATCCAGCGTCCAAAACAAATTACATTAATATTTTCATGTATAATCCACTGCCTGGCATATGTCTTTCACTAGACTTCAATGTTCAGTTACATCTTTGGTCTTATCTTCTAGAAAAGTGTCAATATGAAAAACTGGCAAGACCAACATCTGATCTAGGCCACTGACCTTTGAAAGAACTGTACTTTAAACGTCACCATTAGTCCCATTGCCAGCTCAAAGAAGCAGCAATGTAAGACTGGATGATGTGTCAAGTGCTTTTTATTTGTACCAACAGAAAAACAATATTAGATTATGCAGATAAAAACCAGTATGGAAGCATGAAAGGAAATTGTTTACCTTAAAACTGCTGTGGTGCTTCTTGAAGTCAGCAACATAAAGTTCATGGTTAACCCCCCATGCCTACTTTCTTGCTCCCTCCAACAGCTTCAGACCTGAATTATGAAGGAATAAGACTGCCTTTGGTTGAAAGCATGACGAGGTGTAGAGCACACAGCCAGCACATACCAGGTTAAAGTCTCCTCTGTCATGCAGAGCACATACATGTACATCTGTAGTAGGGTCATCCTGGACCCTGATGCCTGCTAGATCAGTGCTGTCTTTTTCTAGAGGAAGAATAAAATTCTGCAGCTAAGAATAGGAGTGACTCTGCAAAGGTGAAATAAATTGGGAAAGGAAGAAGTCACTATTTAAAGAGTAAAAGATGGAGACACAGGGTTTTTTGCAGTCTGGTGAATGATTTATCTTATTTGTCATTGCATACTGCTGATATTCTCCCCCTATATAATTTATGCTGAAAATTCTTTGTCTTTTCGACACTGTCAACATTAGTAAAAAATTTTATAAAATCTTAATCTTTCAATTAATCTTCCTTAGTTCCTGTTATTTCTGCTACCAGAAGGGCAAAGAGCAAGCTTATGAGTCCAGCTTTCACAATTTCCTTACTTTTTGGATCTTGTGAGTTTACCTCTATTTTTTTTTCTCTGAGCTGATGTGTGTGAGACATGGGATTCCTGTTTCTATTTTCTTTTTCCAGCTGTACCAGGTTTGGTGGAAATGACTCATGTGAAGGACCGTAAAAATGTATTTGTGTCTTGCTAAGAGGACATCTGCGAATCCCCTCTCAGTTTTCTCGTTTTAAAAGGAATCAATATATTTTCCTGTCTCATGGATACATTGGGAAACAGAGGGTCCAATTTCTCTATGTGGGTAGATCACCAAACTATGTCAAATCTTTCCAAAGTTGTTAGGTATCCTTATGGTCCTGGTCATCATCTGTACCACAAAATATCCAGAGAAGAAAAATCATTTTTGAGGGCGTCTCAGGAGAAACTGGGACTCATTTGATGTGCAAATATTCAAGATTAGTTCTACAGTAATTGAAACAGTTAAAAAGAATCATGATCTTTTATCTGTCTCTGCATGTGCTGGACTCAATTTATCATCTGGCATTAATTTTTCTTTATATTGGGTGCTGTTGTCAGGCAGCAAACGATATCTTTCTTTGTTAACGAGCTTGCAGGCATGACATAAGGGCTCATTTTTTAAAACTAAGATTTGTGTATTTGTCTCTAAAATGTGTTTTTCAGTTCTGGAGGACAGAACTACAATTCTATAATCCTTTTATATTTCTTGAGAGCTAGTGACATACCATATATTTATGGACACCTCACAGTGAATAAACTACACATAACATTTAAACAGCACCACAGACAGAGAAAAAGAGACAAACTAGAGGAAAAGCAAGCATCTAAGTATGAAAATTCTTTTGGTATGGTTTGGATGATGAGATAGCAGGAAATGTCTTTTTTTTAGCATGATAAGAAAAGGATGCCTTTTTTTTTCTTTTCTTTTTTTTTTTTTTTCCCAATATAGGTAAACATGGTACTCTGGCACAGAAATAATGGACTGTATTTTTCAGGAAGAAGATTGGATATGGATAACAATTAATTGTAATAAATTGCAGGGTCAAATTGCACATCAGGATCTGGACAAAAAGTGACTTACTAGACTAGGATTCCCTTTTCCTGCTCCCTCCTTACTTCCAGACTCTGGGATTTTTGAAAGGTACCAAGCTGCCTTTCAACATTCGCTCTGCCTTGCAGTTACATATAGATCACTTGCTGGAAGTCTTTAATTAGAGGGGCGACAAGAAACAAGCTTTTGTAAAATATTCACGTTACATTTGTTTGTATATACATTTTACATGGGAACAATATTCTTCAGTTAAGACCTTTTTTTTCAGTTGCAAGTTGTTTTGAATTTAATAATTGAATTAATGCTGTCCATTCTCTTTCTTCTCCATTCTTCCATTCATACCATGCCTGTGAGAAATAATGTCCTTGTGTTCAAAAAGGCACAATCTTACAATGATTAAAAAATTATTTTTCTTATAAGAACATACCTCATTTGGAACACGTCCAGACAGAGCTGAATGAGTAAGAAGCTATGCAATAGACTGCTTTCTTCTTGCTCAGCACAGGGCTCCAAAGTCCCAACATCACCAGCCAAGACCTAATAAAAGGCCCATTAGACATTTTCCCAGGGGTTATTAGTGGCAGTCATCTCTACAGTATTTTGATGAATCATCAGCATCTTCTGACCTAACTTAAGAGTTTTAGGTCTGATGTTTTGTGACTACTTAGCTTTACACATTCCTCTTGATTTCAGATGCAGCCATGAATATTGTAGAACATTCACACTCCATTCGCCTCAAACAAGGCACTTGGAAAATCAAGAACACAAATTTAGAACTTTCTATGAAAAGACTGACTTAAATGACTTACTTCACATCATAGAAATCTGTTGTATAAGCAAGATTGAATTACTTGGCGTCATATTTATCTTTCACAGATAACTAAAACAATAATAAAATTGAGGTTAGTCAAAATCTCAGTCCATCCATCCACCCACCCTCCTGCCTCTCTGCCTTAACAATGTGTGAACCTGCTGGGCAGGTTCAATCTGATTTCACAGAAGGTCAGTGATGTCAAAGATAATTAACACTCTTCAGATTTGGCACACTTGAGTAGAGCTGGGGACCCAGAATGGGCTCAAACACAACATGCAGCCATTTCCTTAGGCAAATGGAGAAGTTACAGAAGAAATACAAGAAGGAGTTTAAGAAATGAAAGGCTGGAAACTATGGTAAAACAGTTTTTATTAGTTCTGTGGTTCATAAAAAGATTTTTTTCTATGAACTCCCATACCTTCCAAGTTAGGTAGAGCCCCTCGTTTTTTATTATACTACTTCACTATACAACTCTAATTGTCTCCCAGAGAAAGCTTAGGGGGAAAAAGGAATAATTGATAATGATGTTTAAAGACTGCACAAGAATGTATATACATTAGTAAGAAACATATGGATAGCAAATTATACCTGCAGAAGGCTGTCTTAATTCTACCATTTCCTACCTTATATGTGTTTGATGCTTGAACCTTAGAAACCTCGCTTTTAGCCAAGTGTTTTTCAATCTAGTCTTTACACGTACACAGATGGGAGCTGCAGGACTAAGAGAGTGTGCAAAGCATTTCTGACTTTCAAATTGAGAATTTGAAACGAAGAGTTCTTGACATTGTCTTATTAATGAATTGCTAAATCTGGCATATTTTAATGTCACAGTTCAACTACATTATTTGAAAGCAGGAAACAATTACTGAATTTGTTTTTAGAGATGTGTTAACTGATAGCAGGATGTGTGAAGTACAATAGCTTTTTCATGTTGATGCAGCTGGGTCCTGAGTTGAAATCCATAGAATAAATAAGTTTTTTAAATAACACACTTAATGCCTTGCATCTAGGAAAAAGTGAACAGACAAGGGTTCATTGATTTCAACAAACTGGCTTAGAGATACCATAAGAATAACAAAGTTCTATTTGTGCAATTTTATTTTTTTTTTTAGTATTCTCTGTTCTTACAAGAAAGATATGACAATTTTTAAGAGATATCCTCATTCAGGAACTTGATGGTAATTGGCTGAAGAGAAAAACCCCACAAGATATCTGTACTTAGTTGGTGTTGTAATATATGAGCCCAGTGAGAGACTCTAAGCCTGTAAGCTGCACACATAAAATACTTTTATATGAAAGCAAGTGTTAATTACACATTTGTTTGTGCTTGTCTTTCTCTTCATATGCGTATGCACACCTAGTCATCTCTGGAGACTAATTAGGAAAAAAGCCATTCTGAGGAAACAGGATTTCTAAGGTCCTAGATTGACGTTCCAGGCAAATACAGATAGTCCCAGGCTCTCACAGGCTGTGATGCTCTGGGCTCCCAGGGCCCAGGTCACCGTGACAAATTTGACATATGCTAATGTAGGTCTGGAAGCCTAAGGTAGAAATTTGCATCTGTGCCTGACTAAGGGAGGAATTAAAAAAATACTAAGAGGATGATACAGAGAAAAGAAGAAATAAAATGGTGGTGCAGGAAGCAGAGGAGTGGATCAGATAAAACGCTTAGGATATATTGTAGGTGCTTTACTGACTTAATGTGTTAACTTGCTATGAATCCTTTTGAGTCCTAACTGACTCAACCGAGGGGGTTGAGTCAATCTGATGACAGAGGAAATAAAAACATCATTCAGTGGCAACAAAATCAGGCGCATCTCAGAGATTTTATTTCTCCCATGATGCCTGCATTCTGGGATCTAGCTAGGAAAGGTTGGTTTGAAAAACATGGTAAGCATTGCCCAGGAATTTGTGCTTAAAGTTTCCCAGCAACTCTGGGGCCTTGTCCTGCACAACCAGGAACCCCACTCAAGAAGTTATTTCCCTTTTTTAGAAAATAAGATTTTGCTGCTCTATTTTCCCTCTAGCAGATTCTAGCAAAATACAGGAGAGAATAGTACATGAATTGAAGATGATGTTTCCTCATTTGCTTAAAGAGTATAAAACGCAGAGGGAATAATTGACAAAGGAAAGGAGAAGTTGTGAATGGAAATGACATATGAACGCATTCACTTAAGCATTTCATGTTTTTAACCTTCAGTGAAAATCCAGATGGTTATTTAAAAACAAGGGAACCTGCTCTCTGCATCCAAGTCAGTACTTCATCATATCTAACAGGGTGGTCAAACTCAACTGTACAGAAATTGACTGTTCCTCCACAGAATCTAACAGCCAAGCAAAATCTGCAAGAGTTCATTATCGTTCATAAATACAGCTAGGCTACAAACCCATGATTTAAAGTCCTTTGAAATCACTGATTATCCAGGCATCTCCTGTGATAAACTGCCACACGATTTAATTATCTTCCACAGTATCAATTTAGTGTGATCCCTCGAAACATGTCATTGAACTTTGTCTTCACACTGAGCAAATGGTTCAATTACCTCCTCTTCATCCCTCTGGACACAGAGAAGAGGCACATTCAGCCGTTGCATGCCCCACTAAAGTACCAAACACTAGCAGTCCTCTTTGGCAACTTGTCCTTGCTGCTGGTTTTTTGCATCTTTGCCAGCTATGAGCCCTGTGTCCCATCAAGGAGCAGAAACCAAAGGAGAGAGCAGAGGAAAACTCCCAGCAGGACACTTGCACTTCCTGCTCTTTATCTTCTTCCTTGACACACTCTCTTGTCCCTGCCTGGAAAGCAGTTTTCCAGAGGGAGAATGCTTCCATCTCATTACTTTGTATAACCCACTGGTAGTTATGGAAAGAGGCTAGGAAAGCATTCAAAAATACTTTTGCTTAAAGTTTCATTCCCACACATTTCACAGGGACCAGACTCCTTTTGTTAGATCCTGCAGTATAGTTGCTTAGCTGGTATGCAACAGCCCCCTTAACTTTTGTGATGACAGAAGCTCACAGAATCTTGTGTAAGCCCATAAGAATAGCTTATGGTATCACTGCAAAATAAAGCAAAACTGAACAAAAAAAATTCAAACTGCCCTTTAGTTCACAACAGACCAAGGGAAAACCAAAAGGTGAACAGCAGAATGCCTGGGATTATGAATTCTGAAAAGAAAAAGAGAGACCTCATTATTTTCTCTGTGGAGATGTTTATGAAGAAATCCTACCTCTGAGCAGGCCAAACTTCACAACAGCTTAGCCGCAGACCTAGAGCTGTGGTTCAGACTTAGGTCTGCTTACTGCAGGGTAAATTGTTCTGAAAGCAAAATTCTGCTTTTCTGAGGTGCTTGTCATGCTCAAGGTTGTCTTTTAATCTTGCAGCACAGGTTAATTCTGCCCTGCTAAGAAGCAAGAAAGGCCAAGTGGAGCTCAACAAAATGCTTTTCACCTTTCCAAAATTCACATGCTGGATCCCTGGAAACAATAACACTCAAAATAGCAATGCTGAGGAAGCTACCAAACAGTTCTGGGAGTGGAGCAAGCAGATGGATACAAGGAGATGGGTGCACTAAATCTACAAAGTCAGCACTGTCCTGCTCTCTTGCTTGATTGAATTCCTGTAAAGGAAACTCTTCTCCTAGTAGTTTAAGAGGCAGTGTTTTTTCCAGTAAACTGTTATTAATAATCCTAATATTATCTCTCAAGACTCTCTAACCCAAGCTTTGTCTTTTACCTTACATGGTGTTCAGAAAATTATTTGTTGTGATCTATCAATATGAGTCACAGCTTGCTTGAAGAATATGGCAAGGAGAAAAAATCATTTATGTGAAGGAAGCAGTCAGTTACTCCATTGATGTGTGCTGCTTTATAGGCTTTTCCCTGCCAATCAGTGTCACGGCTTTTCAACTCTTTTTACGAACCAGTGCACATTATTTCATGCAGTTCAACCGATTTTAGCCTGGCAGCAGTCTGTAAATAAAGTTGTCCCGTGTTGAACAGTTAATTTCTTTCCCTTTGTACATCACCCCTGAATACTGCTGGAGAAACAACAAGCCACCATCAGTGGTTACTGGCCCAGACAGGCACCAGAAGGCAATCTCACCATCTCTATTTCATGTCAATGCAAAATACAGCTGGAAAAGAAGTAAGTGTATTTGTAGCCAGGGAGCCATCTCAAAGCAGAGCAAGGTTCACAGTATGCTCCCCTGGCGCCTTTAGGCAGGAGGCAAATTCTGATTACTAGGTGCCAAGTCGAGCTAGCTTGAAATGTCGGGACTGCAGAGGGATTTAGTGGTGTGGGTTTATTGTGATGGGTGGTTTTGTTTTGTTATTTTTAAAGTATCTAAGCAAGGAGCAATCTGATGTGAAAGCAGCAACAATCTCATCACAATGGCACTGATTTTATCTGCACTGCCCTTTGAGCAATTTTTTTGCAATTTTTTCTAGCTAGCAGTTTCAGCAAAGGCTCCTGTTCAGCTCCTGTTCAGCTATTAAAGACATAACCATGTAAGTTGTTGAAGACCCTTCCTACTTGCAAGACAGGGCTCTTGAAGCTCTGAAACAGTGCCTGTTGTACCAGAGACTTTTACTTATGCAAACTGACACAGGCCGTGACAAGGCAATGGTAAAAACAAGGGATTGTTTTGTCCCAGCAGATAGAAAAATAAAAATAAATATAAAAGCAACATTCAACCAGAACTTCTTCAAGAAGTTCTTTCTTGAGCGAAATGGTGCTGGAAACTCATAAAAGCTTTGCAACATCCTACCCAGCTGGGAAATACACTCACTGCTCAAGAGACATCTTAGTTAATTCATGCTGTTCAGAAACATTCATATTTTTCTAGCTCAGTGACTCTGATATGCAAACATGGGTAAAGACAGAGTTGAGAAGAAAGACATTTCAGCTTTTTCCTACAGGCTTTTAGCTCTAAGACAGTATTATCCAGTGATTAGATTACTGCTATCCAGACCCAGCTGTTATTTTTGGATCAGGCCTTTTCCAGGTTTCTGATCTCAGGCAGTTGCTAAAATTCTACATGCTTCAGTTTCCTCATCTATAAAATTAAGGTGAAACCAGTGAAAACACCTTTAAATATAAGGGCAAAACATTTTTAAAATGCTGGAATGTTTTCCTATCAATGATTCTGTGGAAAGACAAACTATGCCTGTCTTACAGGCTGCTATTGTCTTATAAGTGGACCTATCCTCCCTTCAAATTCAAAGCAAAATGTTGTTGTGACGGGGCACATAATTTTTGTTGCATCTGCCAGGAAACCTGCTATCACGAGTTATATTTAGCTGCTTTGATCCAAACCATCAAAAAGCATTCTTAGCCTACAGGTCTGCACGCGGAGTTATACAACAATTCACAGATTTATTTCTTTTTTTCCCAAAGTAACTCCACATGGAAGCATGCCCTTAAGATTCACATCTTTCACTGAAATCAATCAACAGTAAAGGATCAGGGCCTAGTAAACCGCTTTAGAGGTGCTTCATAGATTGATTTGCTCAGCCAAACTGTTATTCAATATAAAGAAATGTCCTGTCCCATCTCATTTCACACAGCTTCAGAGAGATGTCACAAGAAAATACTGCCCTCCTTGGAAGAAAAATAGAAAAGACAATTTATTTTATTACTTTCTAGATAGAAACCAGTTTCTGACTCAAATTTTTCCCCAACTCTACAAAGAGAATTAATGGAAGTGCAAGATCACCTCTGCAGTGTGAGCAGAGAGATCCCTGTAAAAGGAATAAGGAACTGTCTCTATAATCCAAATATAATCATGAAGTCAGAAGATATGTATTTTCTTAATACCATCAGCTGATTAACACATGAAATTTTCTCACAGTATTTTATGATAGTTGATTTTAGTAAAAAAAAAGGAATTGCTCTGAGCATGGGGCAAATTAATCAAAATTTTTGTAGCATGTAGGAATGCAGGAATGACAATGCTGCTGCTAAAAGAAAAATACCACCACTTAAATGTGCTTTGCAAAGGTAGATGAACAAACAAGTGCCCCTTCACTATGTGACTATGGGACTCTTCAAGAGATTTTCCTCTAACTGTTGGTGGTAACAAGTTCAAATTATTATGAAAATTGACTTCTCCTTATGATGAGCAAAACTTTGTCCTTCTGCCTAGAGTGAGATAAAACCAAACCAGCTGGGGATTTCTGCATATATTTAGGTCAATTTTATTCCAAAATTAGATAAAATGGATGCAAATTGCAAGCCTCATTAGAGAAACTGAATGTTTTCATAGTTTGCAGTGTATTTAAGGCATGCCTACTGAGCTTTTGAACTAGAACATGAAGTTAAATGACACTGCTTCTGCTTATTTGACCAACAGTTTAGGGAGAGGTAGGATGTAGAAGGATTTTATGAAGTGTACCAGATATATAAGAAATTAGAATCTTTGGATGAAATAATATTGTAGAAATTATAGAAAAATTTAAAGGTGTAATCAGCGAAGTCATTATCTGACCTGGTGAGCAAGGGGAAGTTTTGTGTTCAATTACAAGCTAAAAATCAGTAAGTGCACAGAGAAGTCATAAGGAACGTCTTAAGAAATACACAGGTGACACACTGGTCAAAAGATAAAGACAGTGTTTTGAAAACTGATAGTTAGGTACGTTGCCCAGGTTGCATCACTTCTCTATGAACTGTCTCCAAAGACTGCTGAATATTGCTGCATCTTGATATTGCTTAATTATGGAAAACTTAGGCAGAAATTAATATGCTTTGTAGGTGAGTATTTGGAATTAAAAAATCCAATAAGTAACTTTTCTAATCCAGTCTTCCTCTTTATATCCATGATCTTTTTGCTGCTTCATGAGAACAAAAAAGAAATTAGAGAGCCTGACAAGGCTTAGCTTGCACATCAGGCTGCAAGCATTAACATTAGCCTTGTAGGAAAATGCTTGTGCTGGCCTTATCTGGGGAAGGTCAGCTCCCACAGGGATTGGGTGGCAGCAGCTCCAGCTCTTATTAAATGCATAAGTTTGCAGTTCCTAGGACTGCTTCACAAAACAAATGAGTAAATCCCATTTATAAAGAGGTAGCAAACACCATAAGCTGATACCTTCATGGTTTCTTTGCTCTTGTGCACAGGAACACAAGGGTAATTGACAAGTCAGGGTCTGGCAACCTGCATCAGAAAGTCGCCTTAATGTTTTCAGGAATGCTTTGAGATGGTTTCATAACGAAACTTTAATTTCAAGGCCTTTTGTTTTTTGTTTTTTGGTTTTTTTTTTAAAAAAAAGCAAACAAAAAACAAACCACAACAACACACCCCAACAATAACAGGAAAGATGTTCTTAAAAAGGCAATGAAGCAGCACAGCAAGATGTCTGTGGCACAGCTCAGCTCTGTCTTACCCTGTGGCATCCAGAACACGTCTGCTTTTATCTGTTATTTTTCCACAGCTTGTCTCTTGGCCTTCTCAGCCATCACAGCCCTATATTTACACAGCTGCCTCTGAAGCTGTAAGTCAGCAGCAGAGATTGTTGCACAAACAAATGGAACATGTGGATCTTGCCAAATATCACTTACCCCAGTTTCCCTACTCCTTCTTAAGCAGTTTATGTTTTGGCACTCACAGACTTCCTGAAAATTAAAAAGAAAATGCTTTATGCTGTGTGTCATGTATAATGCATATCTGTTTTGGCAGAAAAAAAGTCTTGAAGCTTTAGCTAAAAGCTTTAGGATGGGAGAAAATACAAATAAGAGAAGTTTCAGTACAAGGCAGCAGAATTCACTGTCACATCAAGACTAGTGCTGAGGATGCTGTATGTGTTACACATCAGCTGAGCCACAGACTCCTCCTACATATAAACCTGTGTCTTTGACCAAAGAAACACATCCTGCCAGGTCAAGCTTATTCAGTCATATTGTGCAGTTCACAAACTGGGGGCAGACTCAGCAGCTGTGCTTGCTTTCTCCCTCCTTCAATCATATCCTGACATGCTCAGGTTATCAGAATGGCAAAACAACTTTTCACACCTTAAGGATGCATTTAAAAAAAATTATTTTTCAGCAGAATTTTGACAATTGCTTAACTTTCAGCATGAGGGGTGTGACTTACTAACCTTCAACATCTGTTTTTCTATTTTTTTTCTTAATTATACTACTTGTGATAAATGAATTTATGCTGCTGTTTGCCTCTGGATGTGGAAAATCACCACTGTATGCTGAATAAATGCAGTGCAACAGAGAACATCACACATAGCATGTGAGACAGATCAGATGAAGAGATATATATACTCTGAAATGAAGTTATCAAAGGTCTCCAAAGCTACAGATGTCACTACAGATAGACTGACATCCTGCATTACTAGAAAATTCAGAGAGGCCAATTTCACGTACTTCATTCCTCCATTACTCTAAGTGAAAATACAGTTTGAGGAAGATAGAGGTGTACCAGACTGAATAACAGCTGAACACATGAAAACAGTCAGATATCCACTTAACAGCATCAAACTGTAGACTCCACAGATGAATTTGGGCTAGGGGAGACAAGCCAGGTTCTGTAATGCACCCTGTGGAGGGCCATACGTCTCTGGGCACCCATGCCAGCATGGGATCAGCCTTAGAATGAAACAGTTGTCTTCATATCTGACAACAACTTCCCTTGCTTTAATTGTATCTGCTGCCTCTCCTGTCACTGTGTACCTTCAAAAGAAGTCTAACTTAGTCTCCTCCTTGCCTTCACATGTGGCATGGGTATACAGCAATGAGCTCTCCTCATTACATTCTCTTCCGTATGCTAAACAAGTCCCATTTTCTGCGTAAACCTAACTAGAAACTTCTAGCATTGAAGGAATTAATTTTCTCACTGCTCTGCTCCCCTCCCCAGAACTCAAAAGATGTCAACGTGGAGCTTAAACACGAAGAAATAGTGCATCTGAAGAAAAATGAGGGCTGTAAGGAAGAAATAGCACATCAACTTCACCTTTTAACCAATTACCATGGGCTTTGCCAGTCACAGGTGTGCCAACCAAGAATAATAAGTCTGCTCATTCAAACAACACTTCTGCAGCAGAAAGCAGCCTACCTGCAATCCCACCTTTTATTACAACCTCATTGAACTACACAGTCTGCTAAATTTTAGTCAGGGTCAGTAGGTGGGTGGAAAAAAAATAGAAGAAGCAACTAGCAGTACTTGCTGCAGGGAGAGATATCAGCTCTCTGGCACTTCATCTGCTGTGATGAGGTATAGAAACACTGCTGTTGCACTATGCTTACATAGTACTGTGGTGTTGACAGGGATGCAAACATTTAGGTGTTTCTCAAATCCAGCAGGTTGGAGCTACTATAGTCCACTGGGAGGCCCATATGCAATTCATGGCCCCTGCTCGCCACTGCATGTCTTGCTTTTGGAGCAGGAGAGGTGGATGGCTACCTGACCTTGTTCCAGGGAAGCACTCACATGCTGTTTCAGAGGCATGAGTTGGGATGCTGTCAGCTTCAGCACTTGCCTCTCCCATGAAACAATGAGATCACTTCCGTCACTGGCAGCATTGGGTTAGGCAGGGATGCCTCAAACCTCAGGCCTTCATGTTTTGTGGCTCCAAATGCAGCAATGGAAACTACCAGGCAATGGGGAGCCCTAGAGCTAAGCAGTTGCGTCAACTGGTGGGTTGATACATGTCTGTATACAAGGAGGACTGGTGGCACCCACAGGTTAGCAAACCTATCTGTAAAGTGTTTTCTATTATCTTCTCCATGAGTCCTAAAATAGTATTTTTCCTTTTGTTTCCATCACAGGCTGAGCAACAGTCTGCATGCAGGCAGCTTGTGAGAGCATCCTGAGCCTGGCTGACAGACTGATGCAGGAGCTGTGAGTAGCACCCAGGCTTCACCGCAGACTCTTTTGTGCCTGGCCACCTCGCAGGCACTGCATGAAGGCTGTACTGCAAAGAAAAGGAGTTTTAAAACGAGTATTTCACAACAGATTATGATCCAGGAGGGAGGCAGCTTGTTCCTCAGACCCTACTCTAAACTTTCAGAGCTGCTGTCAAGAAAGTACCTCTACAGCATAGACATTGAGATGAACATGGGCTGAACTATCATATGTATCAAATAGGGCACCACATTTATTTCTTTTTTTTCATGCTGGCAGTATTCACAGAAGAAAAACCAAAGCAATATAACAGTAGGAATCTTTCCCATTAAGGTCTCCCAGTTTGCCCTGAGTTTGCTCTTCCAGCAGGAAGAGCTGTCACTGAGCCGTGAGAAGGCTGCAAAAAATCAAGACACTTTCTGATGTCAGGGCCAGCAGGTTTGACAGAGCCACTCTTTGGAGTGGACAGAAGTATTTCCAGTCCAGTATTTTGTATACTGTCCAGTATTTTGTACAGTATTTTCCACTCAGGAAAATACTGTACAAGGACATTCATTAGCACTGAAGATCAGTGAGGGCTGCTATTCTTTGAAGAACTACAGGTTCATGTAAATTTTCATTAATTTTATTTCACTCAGTAAAAACATTATTTTACTGCTGGATTTTCTGTTTAGATGATTTTAGTTAATTACACTGCCAGTATCTACAGCCAAAATTCCACCATGTTTCTCTTAGTAGTTGGTTCCTTTTTGAGCTGAAGCTAATTGAGACTTCATCTTTTGAATGCACCTGGAATGGTAAGAAACAGCTGTAGCCAACAGTGGTAGCTTCCAAGAGGCACTGAAAGGATTTGAAAAGACATTTTTTCACTTTTAATTTAGACCAGGTGGTGATATATGAATTAGCTTTTTTTTTAAAAAAGCACCATCCTTATCACATCCTTAGGAAGTAATTTTTTTGGAAATCAGTTTCAAGATCCAGATTGGAATATTCCTATATTCAATTTATGCAGGTAGTTTTTCATAATTATTAGCAGTGGCAAAGCCTAGCACATGCCTTTTTAATTTACATAAACAGAAACTGCAAACCTACACTTCCTAAAACAATTCAAGATTTCTGGTATTTCCTGGGCTATCTTTGACTTCTTACTGTTAACTTCTCCCAGATAAGTCCAGTACAGTATGTCTTGTGCTACTGAAGAGTAATTACTTAATTCATGCTATAAGGAGGTCAGACTTTATTAATTCTAATCTGGTTTGCACAGATGCTAAAGCAAATTAATTTTCAAGTTTAATTAAAACACAGGTTTTAAATATAGATTAACAATATTTAGGAAACCAAAGAGGGTAGTACTCTTCTTATTGAAGTCCCCATGGGACTTCAACAGATGAAGAATTAGACCCTTTCATTTCTTCTTTAGTTTAATGGTCCAGACTCAGTGGTGTCTTACTGACTAATATGTGAAAAACAGACACTAGGGATCCCTGAGTATGTTGTTTACAAAATTTACAACTGCATAAAACCAGTGATTTAATATTTGATTTGATTGAGGCTGTAAGTTCTTGTAGTTACTATACCCCTACCACAATACAAACTGAAAGAGTTCTTAAAATGCTTGCTCCTTCTCATTTTTGGATAGCTATGGAGGTTTTGGACAAGTAGGACAGGAATAAACAAGGAAATTAAGTGACATTTAGGAATATTTATGCTGGAGAGAAAAAGATGGGCTTTTAAAAACACATGATTCTGTAAATTGAAAGAACCATAGTTAGATGGAGGTTTCTACATGACTCATCTGATTTGCCAAATAAAGATGTGTTATTAGTGTATTAAGTGACACAGACAAAAAAACGAAAGTCTCTAGCTGAGCTATAATAGCACAGTGTTTCTGCTGAAAAAAATCAGCTGAGAAACCCATGAACAGTGTCCAGTCAGAGCATACAAGGAGTAAGAATATGCTGCTTTGACAGGATTTCTCTTATAATTATGGCACTACATATTCTGACCTAAAGCAGATGGTATCCTTGAACAAGGCAGTGAAATTTCTCTGGTAGATATCATTTGCCAAGAAAGACTATTAATGAAATACTATTAAAAGTTTCATAGTGCTATTAAAAGTGTTTTAAAAAGTACAAGTAAGAAGCACACTCCTGCAACTAATTGCAAATTAGAATCTCAAGCAAAAAATGTCTAAATGTGACCTCTACAAGACCATTTAGTGCTTGAAGTTAGTTGTGTGGCAGGTAAGGAAGTGTTTTCTTAGGTAGAGACCAGAGTACTTATCTTACTTGTAATCTTGAAACTTAAAGGCAATAGTGGAAATGAGAAATAGTTAAGGGGGAAAAATTAACAGGAACAGAGGCGCATCATTTCCTAGCAAATTGAAGATATAAAAGGAAAATCATGGGTGCAAGAAGTAAGCCAAACCCAAGTCTCCAATATGTATCACTTCCCATAGATTTTGGTTTTCCTTTAATGTTCCACGGTTTTTGTGGGGGTTTTTGTGTTTTGTTTTTTTTTTCTTCTGCAGAACGCATTTCAATTAAAGGAACTTTTTGTGATACTCTATATAAAGGACACCCTAGCAAAATGTTCCTTTTGTATATTGTACTCTTAGGAGAATCTCTGTTTCCATCATGTTTTCTGAGAACAGTTGAGCAAGTTATATTGAAATACATCTCAGACACTGAAAGAAGTAATGTAAGCACATAGGTTAGTAATGACAGTTTAGACTGGCCACTGATGACAGGACACATCTTAATGTCAATGCTTCCTAAGGAAATGCAAGTGCCTGTAGAGAAGACACACGCCTTTTTTGTACTCATGACTGACACTGACATTAAAAATACATTGTAGCACTAACAACATAATGCAAGTATTTATCCTAGGGGAAAAAAGTAGATTTATCCATTAAAAGCTTGTTTACCAATAAAAACCTCAAACTACTCATCTAAGTAAATGTGTCTTGGAAACAGTGAATGAGAGTCCTTTTCAGCATGAATGCAGTCATTTGAACCATATGCTGCTTTGAACATAGAAAGGAAACTGGAGACATTTAAAACAAGAATAAAAATGTATACAGTATTTGTAAGATCTTACCAATTCACAAAGCATCCGTGTTGCTTTATAAGAAAATAAACAGGAGAAACACCAGCTCTGGGGTGAAAAACCCAAAGCTCAACAAAACATGTGCCAACGTTCTTGCCCTGCTATGCAAAGCAAATAATATAATTATTACGTTGTCCAAATATTTCTCATTTGAAGTAAGGATGCTTTGTAACTCCAAGAAGACTTTTTTGCAATAATGATTTTGAAAGATATACTAAGTTTTTCCAATGGCAATTGGCAGCAAAGCTTAAAAATATTCCATCCAGTGCAATTGAATGAAAACTGAGATTTCAGTGATTTATAGCTTTGTTCCATTCTAGCCCGTGACATAAGACAGCAAGAGAAAAGCCAGCAAAACCTCAGCTACTTCAGCTTCATGCTCTAGTGTAAAGTAGCAAGGCTCTGACAGAGATGTCTGCCGCTTTTGAAATGTTAATGCTTCTGGATACTGCTACCATACACAATACCCACGTGTGACAACATGTCACATATATCAGCAGTCATGCAGATGACACACTCATGACCCCCTTCAAATCTGAAGGCAGTAAACCTGTTTTGCAGCTGCAAGCTCTTAAGTGTTGCAGGAACCTTCCTCTTGGCATGAGAATTCACCAGCTTCCACCCTTCACTTTCTGCAGAGGTTGTACTTACTTTAACACTGGGGGAGCACACTGCCTGTCCCTTTAGTGCAGATGAGATTCATGGTTCTTCATGCTGCTATGTTTCAGAGAAGATCCTGTCTATCTTCCTTCTCTCTTCTCTGATACTGTTCACCTGTAATACCTCAATTGACAGCATGACTCATGCAGGACAAAGGGCTATCTCTCCTGGCCTCACAGAGAGACTCCAAGCATTCCTGGCAGCCTAGGACACTCACAGGGCAGCATCCATCATTTGTATCTTATTCTGTGTTGCAGCCTCTACCTTGGCATGGATAGTTGCCAGGGAAATCACTGTGACATGTTACTGCCATGTCTGAGACTTTTATAGCAGCAAAGACTGACTTGAGTTCCTCTTCTTTGAACCCTTCTATATAAACTGCTCTATCTATTAGCTCCACTCTGGAAGTTGCTATCTTACCTAGTTCCTACTTGAACACCAGCTAAAGGGATGCTTGACCCTCCCTAACTGGGGGCAGCTGTAGCAAAGGTTCTGGGTACCTGGGTCAAAGGCAGCTGAGCATGCTCATTTGAAGCTGCTAAAGCAGCTTCCCTTACCTCATCCTTACTTGGTAACAGCAGGTACCATAACATTCTTTAAGTGTTCCCAAGCACTCCTTGATGGTCTTGGACCTTGTCACCAGAAGGCCAAGAAACTCACAAAGCTGCATCCAGAGACTGCTGGGTTTTCTCTTAACAGCCAATTCATCATATTCTGAATTAAGCCTCTTTATAAACCATAAATGGAACAGTGGATGACTGTAATGACATGAGATGAAAAATGGCTAGGAGTCATCTTTTACAATGGGTCCAGCTCCATCTGTAGCTGCATCTTACTCCAGACAGGTCTAGATATTGCAGGGGGTAAAATTCTTTCACTTCTTCCATTTTAACTTTAAAATGCTGCTTCAGATGCTGAAGCTGGAAGATCAAACCTTGATTCACTTTCATGATTTGTAGCACCAGTGGATGTTTGGGTAAGATATGTCACTGTCCAGTTTTTAATCCTACTGAATTCTTGACCTTCACACTATTTTGTCAATAAATTCAAGCATCTGTTCCAACAGAAAAAGTCAACATTTCCTGGGACCCATTTCACTTACGCCTGTTTTCATGCAAAGATCTTTTCTACTGGAAATGCAAAATCTGGGTGTTACATTGACCCTTCTATTTCACTTAATACAGGCTTTAAAATGAAAATGACTCTCTATCCCATAAGGTTCTAACACAGCCCTTTTTTTTTTTTTTGATCAATATTTTGAGTCTCATTAAAAGTCAGCCCCGACTCTTATCTAGCTCAATAAAGTAGCTCACTTCTGCTGCTCTTCTGATTCAATAAGTATGAAAGGTGCTACTTCTTATTTCACCAATATTAGGCACAAGCAAATACGGTTTATAGTATGATAGTCAAACAAGCTATAAAAATTAATATGTACTTCTGCTCAAGTTCACTACTCTGTTCCACTCCAGCTGGAATGAAACTTGTAAAACTTAAACCACAGCTGAGTGAAGGTTTTCACACCTTCATTGCTTGATGTTGTTTCATGATTCATCATGCTGCTATTTCAATCAATCTGACAACCATCAGGGCATGACACAGAATTATTATTCAAACAGGAAATTTCAAGTCGAACACTTGGTTTCCTGTCTGACATGATTCACATGATGTAGGATTGGGGATCTGAGTTTTACATCTTTTTCAGTGCAATATGTATATCAAAAATCAGTAAGTGGCTGATAATGAGTGTTAAAACCCCTGTTATGCTGAAAACAGATAACTGGATTCTGGGGTCAGAGGGCAAGGAGACTCAAAGGTCCAAGAAACTGTGAAGTTTGCAGCCTGTGGTAATGCTTCTGGCACCGAGTAAAGCTATATTGCATTTGTCAATTCCTATTTTAGGACTCTTTCCTTATTTACATACAACCAGGAACTACATTACATCTTACTTTGTCTAACATCTTCACGTCAAGACACTGCTGAGTGACTGAGGCAGCACTGGGGAAAGAGGCATCAGAAGACATTAGAAGATTACATATCACACCAATTTAATGCATTACAGAGCAAATCAATTATGATGGATGGAACTTCAAATAATAATAATCTGATAACAGAGGGACAAAATCAAGAAGCTTCCAGGGAGTTCTACAATGTGGGAAATCAGCAGATTAGGTCTGAAATTAATCTTAACTAGATAATCACTTTCGTATTCTGGACTTGCATGCACAAAGATGACTGACAAAAATGTATGTCCCCCCAAGGGCTACCACATTAGTCAGGAAAGGAAACCCTCTCTTCCTTGGTCAACATCAATGTTGCCATTCAGTTCCAAAGGGCTTGCACACACCAAGACCAGAATGAGCTTTATAACTTTTCCATTCTCAGGGGCACATTTCTGTTATGCTCCATGGATTTTGGCTGTTTCAGGTTGCTGTGATGAGCTCTTTGTAGGGGTACAATCTAGGTCTTCTATCCTGCAGGCACTTAAGCATGTCTTTATGTTTAAGGCCATGAATAGTTCCACTGACTCCTCTGGGATTATATGGATTATATGGATACTGCAAGTCAAGCACAAAGGATCTGCAGCATTGCTGCCTAGGGAATGAGACACAAAAATCTGTAGAAAAATACTCCTCAGTGAGACTCTATTAAAAAAACCCCACAAATGTTATTAAACTTTGGTTAGTTTGTTACTGATCAAGAAATACACTGACTCTAGCAGTGTGTATTGTCAATGTAATTTTTATTATTTGGATATGTGCTATTATTCATACATACAGTGATGTCATCTAAGCTAATATCTTTCAGATATATGACTTCGAATGTCATAAGCACATAAAATCAGTTAATTCCTTCCCTGGTATGAGTGCAGAATACTGATTGTGGAGCTATTAGTAATATGCATTCAGAGGACACACTGAGTTGATTCTAAAGGATTCACTACTGAATACTGAATAACTCACAGAATTTGAAAAAATGCAAATAAGGTGACTGACATGATATTGGAATGCTATATTACTGAAGGAATAGAAAAGAGGAATTAGTATTTTTGTTCCTCTTTTAGAAAAATTACTTATGAGACTACGATTTAACTAATTTTAATTTTTATTAAACTCCCCTTTCATTACTCTGACCCATTGCATATGACAGCTGCATTGCAAAATTAACACTAATTTGCAAGTGCAGCTGGGCTCCCTTCACAATGAGACAAAGCACAAAACATTGTTAAGGGAGAAACCGAGGGTGGAGTTACATATATACTTAATTTTATGTAACATATGTTTCTGAATAATTTATTATAAGTATACCCCAGTGACATCAGTGCCAGTTTTGCACCTATGAAGACAACAGATACCTTCTTCTGACTTTCTGTGATCCAGATCTCCTCAAATTGGTTTGGGCCTGGTGAATCTTGCATTACTATTTTGTCTTAGGCTGCTGTTCCCTTACTTTTTACTCCTTCTGGGTTGCAAACACTGCTGTGCAGAGATGTATAGTCTAAGGAACTGAAAGACTGGTTTTCCCTTGCTGGAGGCAGTGACTGCTTTGGGAGGGAAGGTTTCTTGCAGACTGTTTCAGTGCCAAACACCAACACATCCTGCCCATTTGGCAACAGCATAGCACAGCAGGTCAGGCCCAGACTTGACTGGATATGTGCTCACTAAGGATGTTTATCCGAAGACCTTACTTGAAGATTCAGTTTGGTAAACTAGGGCCTTAAAAAGCTCCTGTTGTAGCTCTTTGAGGTTTGCTTGTGCTGTACATTAATAAGGTAGCAATAACTTAGATAGCAATTTAGATTGTGAAATTACTAATATATAAATATATACATATATCCAATCATAGAACCATTAAGGCCTAGAACTTAAAGATGTGTAAGAGTCCAACTGTTAACCCAGAACCACCATGTTCACGACTAAACCATATTCCCAAGTCTTTCATCCACAAGCCTTTGAAAATTTCCAGGAATGGTGATTCCACCATTTCCCTGGGCAGCTTAATCCAACGCCTGACCACTCTTTCTGTGAAGAATTTTTTCTTCATATCCAATTTAAATGTCCTCTGGCAAAGCTTGAGACACTTTACTTTGATCCTGTCACTTGTTACCTGGGAGAAGAGATCAACCTCCACATGACTACAGCCTCCTTTCAGGTAGTTATATTGAGTTCTAAGGCCCCCCTGAGCATGGCTTATATATATACAAATATATATATGGATAGATATAAAACTTCTAAGTTCTAAAATCTTTACATTCCAAAGTATATCCAATTTAGATTTGGAAAAGATGTACCTATAGCACCTTTCACCCTGAAAACTTTAAAAAGAACTTGTTATTTGCAAGTGATCTAAAATCCACTTGCAAGAAGACAGTGAGGAAGATTAGCACAAACAATAAAATCAGAATCCAGACATTAACATTTAAGGATTCTTGCTGGTCAGAATCTTTTTTAGAGGTGTCTACATCAGGTTTTATCTGGACATTTCCAGAGCTGAGATCCTGCTCAGTCAGGGATTGGCACCGTGCCGTGCATAAGTTGTAGTTAGGAAGATTTCTATCCTTCTCATTCCTTTCCTTCTCTGGCCTATGACTGTCAGTCCCATTTTGAGCTGGTCTGAGTTTCTAATGTTTCCTCTTGGGCAGTGCTAACTGCCTCCAGCAGTGACCTCTCTCAACCTGCGTTTTCTGTGTTTCACTATAAGCTTTTACTATTAGCAAAATCTCTTCTTGCCCCTTTAGCTCCCATGTCACACATATGCCAAGCTGGTGATCCAAGCCCCACCTGGTCAAGGTAGTGCCTATTGTATCACCTCTGTCTACTAGAGTCAAATAGAAGAATACCTTTCCTACGTAAAAAGCTTAAGTTCACTGTAGGACGATTAAGCCTTCACAGCATCTTAAGGGCTGTTACACAACATGATCTGTTCCCATGCACTTTGTGGCGATGTTTGTGAGCAACATCAGACAGCATGACAACATAGTCAAGACCTGAGCCAATTAATTTCAGAGCTGATCTGGGCACTCACCATGGTACTGTGTTTTGACAGGAGCACAGAAATCACAAACCTTTTCAAGAAATGAGAAGAAGACTACAGATAGGCAACTCTGCAGCAGTATTGGCACTGTGCTCACAAGCTACTTGATGTTCAATATATGGTAGACTGAGACCTGCCTCAGACATCACAGTCTTCCATGGATATTAATTTTAAATAAAAATGGAATGATGGGAAATTTTGGCTCTCCATAAAAATCAGATATTCCTTCACATTAAACTCTGCCTCACACAGTGAGAGGTAATCTCCCTATTATTTGTTTAATAAAATATATTATTTGTCTAGTAAAAGGGATTTTAAATCATAAATTTATGATTTATCTATCAGTGGTTTGCTAAACATCTCATTCATTTCGTTTGCGTAGTGAAGCTTTAGGATGAGAGTGCTGATAGTTTTGAATGCCTACCCATCCCCAGGGACCCTGGAAAAGGTTAAAAATTTATTGCTGGCACTTAGAATGCACTAATGTCTTACAGACAGAGCTGGCATTGATCCTTTCCCCTCTCCCGCTGAATCTTCCACAGATGAGAGTAGCTATTTACTTTCCATTGTGCAAGCAGAGCTCCTTGAACAGAAATAAAATCTTTCTAAGTTGGAACATACTGCTTGGAGCAGAGTTGGATTTCTGTTACACAATGACTGATTATTTCCATCTTAGAAATATCTGGGGCAAAGAGATGTGTTTTCCAGAACATCAGCTCTAGGTGAGCAGAAAAAACTGACAACCTGAAGATACCTACAGAAGCACACAAGGCATGTATTTATCTGGGCACAGGTCAAGCTGGAACAGCAGCAAAAAAAGCATACCTATTTTTTTAGTTAGGAAAAAAAGGTGGGAACTGTTTGACAACAAGGAAGTTTAATTAGTATGAATATAACGAATAGCTCAGTATAAAGGCAAGAATTTATTGTGATGGTGAAGATAACTGGGGAGCAGTATCATATCTTCCAAAGTATTTCTGGTGCTTGTTTTAGTAGAGAACTTACAGAAAAAAATCGAGTTGACTTAATTTCAGGATTAGACAAATGTGTCTTGAGATTAGTTCAGTTGCTTAGAGCCTGGTGCTAATAACAGACTTGTGAGGTTGATCCCTGTATGAGTTGGACTTAATGACCCTTGTGGGTCCCTTCCAACTTAGAATATTCTGTGATTTATTCTGTTTTACAAACACATGACACACCTCAGCTCTAACTTGTGAAATACTAAATTAAAATGGTATATACTATTATCAGTATAGTTTTATCATGATGCTACCAAATCTCTTGCACTGCGGTATTTGCATTGAAATAGATGGGGTAGCTCCATTTAATTCCAAATTTGGCCTTCAGAGATGACGACTCTCAGCTCTTGTGAAAACTAATGGAAAGAGCACACAAAATCTGACTTTAGAGCATAGCCCACTCTTATGAACTCTTGTGCTGAAGCGTTTCTTGGTGCTTTGATTTAGAGCAGTTAATGCTACAGTGGCATGTGAGGGTCCCACCTGATCTTGAGAGCCTTTTAACCATTAAGCCTTAACCATTCAGGTTTGCAGCTGCAGGCAGTCTCTGTGGAGTCCTGGTTCAATTTGTTGCCCTCTCTAGGCAGCAGGGAGGGAGATAGAAAGTTGAGGGATACTCTGTGCTATTCTCTGTTTTGATATAAAAAAAAAATCATTAAGATATAAACAAGTTTGAGCCAAATGGTATATGAATTTACATAGTAACTGTAGGCTTCTAAGCAAATTTCTTTTGAAGAGATTTGGCTGGATAGACTCCAGCAGTTTCCTTGTAGAAGAAGATTTGGTTGAAATGCAAAGTAAGACTAGTGTTGCACAAGCTACAAAGCTGGTAAATAATTCAAGAGGAGCTGAAGACGTGCATCAGTCGGAGTCACTTGCCACACGTCTGAGGCCCAAAAGCGGTGCTGTCTTCATGCAACTGCTCATTCTTCAAGGCAAATAATAAAAGCCAGTGATGTAATGGAGTATACAGCTAACAGAATTTTGCACAGGAAAGGTCTGAGTTGTTGTCAAATACAGAGTTGATCTCATCACTGGCCTTTTACACAAAAAGCACAAGTCCCATTTTAAGTGACTTAAGTGACTTTTTAAGGGGAACATATTCATTATCAGCCACATAACTGATGCACTCAATAGGTGCACATACAAGCAGTAAAGTTTTACTTTTGCCCTGAATACCACAATGCAGAAAGCAGCTGCATAAGGAAGGCAGAGTGAAATAATATGGATGGTGTTTGCACGAATCCTGTAATCCACAAACCTCCGAAATAAACCTGAATGGGAGTGGTAGGCTGACTGGGCTGGCCTAGGACTGTCTGGTTGCATCTGTGGCCTGGAGTTACCGTCCTGACTAATCACCACTTTGCTTGCATAGGACTTGTTTGTAAAATGTCTACATAAAGCAGATGTCACCTACATTTCTTCCCCAAAAGAACAAGACTCCTTGCACTAAAGATTATGTAACTGAACATTTGAACACATAAAAAAAAAGTTCTGAAATCATATGAAATCACATAAAATTCAGGAGGATTTTTCTTTTTCGGTACTTAATTTTCCTATGAAAAGGCTCTCTCTCCTTACAGGTAGGTTTATTGCAAACATTCTTCTGTCTCTCAGTGATTGCTATGTCTCAAAATTTACACCATTTTTAATAACAGGTATGATAGTGATGTTGGGAACTGACTTGCAGACTGTTTTTAACTTGAATTGCTTTTTAAACCAAGAGCAGCTGAAGCACTAGAAAACCCTGGATAAAAGACAGCTCTCCTCTATTTAAGATAGGATTATTTTGGTTCAGTTTAAACTGCTCCCTTAATCAAATTGACATAAGCTTGCTTGATATCTATTTAAGTTTCTATATTATCTTTTCTCTTTAATTAAATCCATTTTCAACTATGCTTTAAGGCAAACCTGCACAACTCTATGTACACAAGCTCTCAGATGGTGTTAGCAAGACCCCATTTGGAAATGGTACAGCTCATTAGCTTTGCTGGCTTCCAGAGAGTCCAGAGCAATTTGAATTTCCTGCCAATTCAATAGTATTATGCAGTTTGTATTTAAAAGCTCATGTTTCCTTTTGACCCACGATGGTCAGCAAGCACAAGCACTGAAGGACCTGGTCTTTCATCAGCGTCTGCAAGAGCAGAAGAGCCTTGAGACTCTGGATGAGTGCAGTGCATTGCCTGTTGCTTCCTTTTACTGCTGTTTCATGGAACAGAAGGAAGAGACAATGTGAGCTTTTGTACAAAAGTGAGGTGACCTTTCCAAGTTACATGTGGGATCTGCTACTGTTTCTATAGAGACCAAATGCATTAATCTGAGTCAAGTGGGAATGCCTGAGGTTCATTGAAAGGGATACCATTTCTCAGAGAAAGCTGGAAGTTTTAAGTAAAAGGCTTGATTCATGTGTTTTACTTTTCAAACAAAGAGCAGCTTTAAACTTCCTCAACTGGATGTCTGAGAAAAGACATACATTTTGTGTCTGATTTCACCTTCCAATTTCTAACTTGAAACAGTATTAAAAACTGTCCTACTTTGGGATCCACGAATGCTTCTTTAGCTGAATAATACTGTACAAAAACTAGGTTTATAGGGGTGAAATACACTTCTTGTTCAGTCAAAGGGTCTGTAAAAGTACTCTAAGATGCTGCTTATTTCTCCATTCTACATCCACAAACTCATAAACTGAAATCCAATCTCTGCTCAGGTCAAGTCCTAAGACCTAACTCATTCCCTTTGGATATAAACTCATTTTGTTTCAATACTCAGAATTAGTGCACAGAATAAAATATTTTTGACTATGTGTAAGAGAGATTTAAAACCAAAATATCTTGAGAGATCAGTTGCATTCCTTTTCTGGGAGCTTGCAAAAAAAAAGAGAATGAGGATAAATTTCTATACTAAATAATAAATTATTGTCACTGATTTAAGGTGCTAGGCCTATTTAATTTGCAGGTAAGTGGACAAGAATCATATCCCAAGTATGTCTTGCTGTCGTCTGTCTAGATACATACTGCCTGATCACAGAAGAAAATTCAACTTCTGCCTACATGACTAGGCAGTTTAGTTTTTTGTTGGAGTAAGAGAGGGTAAAGCTAGGATTCTCTCCAAAACCTTATTTCTACCTAGTCCAGCAGGTACATTTGGTAAAACAAAACTTGTTTTGTGGAAAATCATCCCCAAGCCCTTTTAGTGGCTTCCCCCATGTATATCTAGGAGTCTGAAAATGGGGGGGGGGGGATTAATGATTTTTCTCTTTTTGTCTCTTAAGCACACATTCCTATGCCCATCTGTGGCTTTGGGAAAGGAAGTATGCCTGCTAGGCTTTATAAGTCAAGAAAAATAAAACATCTGTGAATACTGGCTCATTAAAAAAAATTGTTACAAAATGGTACAGTTTAAAGGTTGATTTAAAGGCAAATCTAGCAAACGTTACATAGAAGAGAACTGTGTTACTTACAAACAGGAAAAATTCTACTTATCATCCATGAAAAGGAAATATTTGTGATTATTTTGAATTGTGTTGAACCTTTGACTACTTAAGGAAGAACTATTCCAAAAGGCAGCCAATGCATAAACAGCTCTTCATCTTTTACCTAGTTTGCTTGGCTTTTAGATCAAACAAGTCGGATCAAAGTTTATTTTTACAAAATCTCCTATAAATGCAGGAGTCCCAAAAGTACTTTATAAAATGGCCCTTTGAGAAATAATATCTATTTACTAATATCTAATTACTTCCATTTTCCATTCTGCTTACCAATCACATAACACATACCAAATGCTGCTGCAAGGGCCTGAACACTCTATTGATTTTAATAGTTTTGATGGCACTGCTCACTGCCGCATGTTAGTGTTCCCAGAATGTTTAACAGTCAGTTTTAGGATGCCCTTTGAACTATCATCTAATCGTGCAGCCAAAGGGTGAAGGTTGTCTCTCAGACACAACTTACTGAAAGCATCTTGCTCTTCCTTTTTGCTGGCTTGCTGCAGCTTGGAAACAAGGACCGTCTGCTGCCTATACCTGTGCTCTAGGTGTAATAGGTCATGGAGTGAAAGCATGTGGGGAAGACAGCACTGACAAGGAGCAGAAAAGCTTTTTAAATTGGAGTTTTTCTGATACGGCACTCCATAGGTACATATTCTTTGTTTGCTAAGGGTTAAGCTTTTTATTAAAGACATTCATGTGGGCACTTTGTGTGCCTGCATGATATGATACCTCCAGATAAATAAAAGAGCATTAGTTTTGAACACAATCCTGGTTTATCCAGTGCAATAGCACATGCATATGAATAGACTGGAAATATTGACAAAGAGTAACAGGAAAGGTTAAGTCAATGTTTGCTCAGTGCTGCAATCCAGAAGTCATTTTGAGTGCAGCAAATTCTGAGATTCCCGAGCAGGAAGTAAACAAACAGGTCAAAGCAATTAACAGATAAGTTGGGCAAGCTCAGCGCATGCACGAACAGGGTCAGCAAAGCACACTATTTGTTCTGATCTGCTGGCCAGCCTGAAACCATTGGCAATGTCTTACTGCCTGTGGTTTTGCACTTGTGTTCTTTCCTCTTTGCAGGGGGCATTAAGCCCATCCTTAGGGATGTGTGACAGTCAGCAAGGGCATTAAGGCCCTGCTAGGGAGCAAGGAATACAGGGATGTACATTTGTGGGGGTTGTGTTTTGTTGAAATAGAGAGCTGCACCTGTTCATACTGGCAATGAATATATTGACTTCTGTAGGAGCAGGACTGGGAGCTGAAGGAGTCATCAATCTTGTTACAGAGTATTGAGCAGAAGTATAATAGATGCTCAGTTTGGTCTGTATATATTTCATTTGCAATAGCTGTGTATCAGGGGATAACATACATTTATAGGAATTGATCTGACAGCCAGAATCTGTAATTAAGGACAAGTAGTGCAGTCCAGAAAGATGGGATCAAGGAGGTAGGTCTTTGAGTTTCCCTGGCTAGCAGCAAAGAGAGCCAATTACCTGGCCAAACCTCAGCCTGTTTTACTGCTGCAAATTGCACCATCTGCACTACCTCATGCTGAGCAGCAGCGAAGCAGCTAATGTGACTTTTGTGGGAGAGATATGAGCTCCTTGCAAGCTTAGGTAAGTCAATATTACAAAGCAAACTCCATAAAGACAACTGGCAGACAACCTTCATTAAAGCAGCAAGTGAAGCAGTACGCTTATTTCCCAGGGGTCAACCATTTACACCTCAAACTTCCAAAAATGAAATTTATTCTGTGTAATCCAAAAGACATTCTACATAGTAATGCCCTTTTGGGATTATAAAATCAAAATCTCTGACATTTTCCTGAAATTTCTTTGATGAGGAGGGCATGGGAATTGTGATGTTAGCACTAGCCACAATCTGAAGGACACTATAGCGCCCTAGAGTGTAGGAGCTTTCTTTTTGAAAATCTGAGCCATTCTTGGCTGGGATGGAGTACCTTAAAGAAGAAATCAACACTCCAGCAAACTCTGGAAGAATAGTGCTTTCCAGAGAGAAACAGAACTAAAGCCTCAGACTAGAACTTCTCAAAATTCTACATTCAGCTGCCAGCAATTTTCAGATGAGTCTTATTTCTATCTGAAGTCTCTATTGCATATTTTTGTGAGTTTAGAGCCACAAATGTGAGAATTTCAAGAAGCACATGGCAAATGGAAGAAGTCTTCAGTGAATGAATACAGTTTAGGACTCAGGGCAAAAAAAGAAAACGTTATCTTGGGGCTTTTTAACCTTGAAATGAGAAGATGAAAGGGAGCCTCATAACTTCAGAGTACATGAAAGAGTGTTTCAAAATGAGTAGCTTCTTTTCTTTATTTACTTGTCAGATGGGACAAGAAATAATGCATTTAAACCAAAGGAAGAATCAGGTCAGGCACTAGTAAAATAAAATGTCTAGCAGTAACACACAGAAGCTCTAGAGTTAGCTTCCTTTGGAAGGTCTTTGGATATTCTTTGCTGGAGATATTGAAGTCCTAGACCAATCTAGTGACTTAAATATAACTGACATTATCTTTTGAGTAGGTGAGACCAACCTTCATCTTGAAGTCACATCAACACTACTTCTTTTGCTCAGCATCAGGAAAATAAGTAGACTAAACAAGTTCCAAGACTTTAGAGGCACTTCAGAGAAGATACAGGAGGCAGAACAGTTTGCCAAATAGCGGGCTTTACTTTGGACTCGAAACCTAGTAGTGTTCTTTTTTTCTCCTCATGCATGATTTCTGTGATGGTAAATAATATTTGAGAGGTTTTACATAGTTTGTCAACTGCTTTCTTAGCTATAAAATGTGACAGCATGAGTCACAACTTGTCTTGGGGTAGAAATTATTTAAATTGAAAATAAATATCCAAGATGAGGCTCATATAAGTCAAAGGGAAATTGCAGACCAAAACAAACACAATTAATATTACTGTCTCCCTATATAAATGTCTCTTCTAGAAGGCAACTTTTCTCATGCTACTACCTGAGATGCTCAGGTCAATCGTAGATATATGTCACAGAACAGTGTAAGTAATGCACATCATGTACCAAGTTGTGCGGTTTTCTCTGGCTTCATCTGCATTTGAGATTTTGGGAACAGCTTGTATTACCTCATTCATCAATCTCTTGTCTTGCTCTGTTCCCACACTATTCTACTTGAAGGATAAAAAATGTTCCTGTTTACTTAATCATTTATACATAATATATCAGACCACAAGGAAAGCAAATGGAGTGAAAGATCTAAAGCAGTGCCTATTAGGTGTGTGGGATCTATAAAATAGCTCACCTGGAGGTAAAAAAAATATTGGCTATAGAAAGCTTTTCTTTTTGTAGTTCTTCAAGAAATATTTAGATTTAAGAAACTAAATATGTTAGACATTTCATGAAGAGCTCTCTCTGTGCTCAGGCTACTGAACTGAGAGGCTAAGATGAAAAAGAGAATTAATTAGAACCAGTCTTAATGGGAAAAAGGGAGCGTTTGGATCAAATTTTTGTGGGACAGAGAAAGAAGCTGTTTCATTATCCCCCAGAAAAGGAAGAGCAAATATCTTTTGATCTTGAAATCAACAGATCCAAAGCAATTTGCACCTTACCAGCGGAGGAATATTTATTCAGCTGCCTGCAATTTAACGTAGAAACACCTAAGCTAACTTGATTCAAGCTGGGTAAAAGGAGGTGGGGTAAATTAGCTAGAATACCCTTCCATTCTAACGTGATTATACCACTTTCAGAGCTTAAGATGTACTGCTATAAGCTACCTCGAACCTCTTCACACAGCAGTAGCACAGACTTCCTGGTTCTGCTCTTTCGCTACGGAAAGTTGTACTGTGGTTGAACAGGAAAGGTTGAATCACTGAATTCTAAGTTACCTGAAAAGCCTTTTATTCTTTCTCCATTCCAGAGGAAAA
Source organism: Serilophus lunatus (assembly GCA_013399895.1). Lineage (NCBI taxonomy): Eukaryota > Metazoa > Chordata > Aves > Passeriformes > Eurylaimidae > Serilophus > Serilophus lunatus. The sequence goes on along the minus strand of VXBA01003383.1, from coordinate 695,428 downwards.
TATTCTGTATTTAAAGACATTTTACTTTTAATTTTATATTTTCTATAGCTTTTATTCTAGGTCTTTTTTTACTCACCATTTTACGTATTTAAGTAAAACATTATTTTGAAACCAAAAAAAAAAGGTATCTTGAAACATTCATTTTTAATGAGACAAGGGGCTAGCCAAAAAAACAACTTGAATTTGGTGTTAATTTGTGCATAAAAATTAGATAGAACTAAATTGTTGGTAGTTAATATTTTAGTTAATATTTCTTTGCTCTCTGTCCATCAGCATTTTCAGTGTATTTAACTAAGAAAATCTTTTTGTTATCCATGTGCATCTGCTTACTTGCATCATAGTGCAGTTTTAACATGAAAATGGAATTTGACTGTTGTGTCGTCCTGCTAACAGACTTCTCACCAACAAGCATAAGAAAATTACATATCTCTGCCTTGCCCTTTTCCCATTGCAGTGTGCTCAAGGAATGCCAAGAGCGACTGGAGCCTGTGAGACAGGCATTCGCTTAAAAGATTTCCATTCTGAGCGGACAAAATGTAATCTCCCTTCACACTATCAAGGATATCTTTCATGTCTTACACTATCTAAGAAATATTCAGTACATTCACCCTCTGAGAGGGAAAAAAAAATAATTTAAGGCCTTGAGAAATCTTATGACTACTAGATGGAGGAGCAAATTTGGATAATAAGGCCTACATAACACAAGCTGGGAGTACATGTTCTACCTAAAGAAGAAGAAATAACTATGGGATTCAAGAAAGGTGAAGACTATTTCCTTAGAGCAGCATCTTCAGAGCAGCAACTATTGCAAAGAGTATAACCAAACACCTTCTGGGGTGAAAGTATTTATATACTACTAAATCCTATCCCTAACAGTGCTTTCCAATATGAAGATTTAGGAGGCAGAATAGTTTGCTTAATTAATTAGAAAATAGGTATTATCCCTAGAAGTTACTGTACTTTTACCACCTTCTTAAAAACATTGTGCCTTCCCCATTCTTAAATGACAATTTCATTTAACCAAGATAGCTTTTTATATCTCAAGATACATATTTGGACTGAGTGCTATTTGATGTGCTCCAAAGAGGTGAGATAACCCTCTGAATATGCCTACTGGGTAAAAATGTATGTTGCCACAAGTGTCTGGAGGAAAACAGTTTCAGAATGTAGGCAGGAATTTTCAGAGGTAATTAAAGGGAAAGAGCTCAATATCAAGCACCTCTGGCCATATCACAATTATCCTGGGGACATTTACAGTACCTTGAAACACAGTAGAGGGGAATATAAGAAAAACCAACACAGCTCAAGGAGAATAAGTCATCGGTCTTTTAAAAACAACTCAAACAGTTTTTAGGAATAGTGCAAGGATAAAAGAAGCACACCAGGTTTGGTTAAGAGAATACCCAGGTATTCCTTACAGGTAATTCACGCCTACTGTAATAAACTCTCCCTTTATTATCATGTTAGCTGGGTTTCAAATGGCTGTAAGAAATGAGCCAAGGGAATGTGGCTGAAACAAATCAACGGGTGATACTTGTCACCTAGTGAGGCAGACAGTGCCACGTGAGGGCATAGGCTGCATTAAAGTATTTGCTGGGTTTTTAGACAGGCAATTATCACCTCAGTCTTTTGTAGGCCTCTGATGTATAATGTCATATGCACTCACAAACACGTTCTCTCTCACTTCTGCATTTGCCATTTTAACCACATTTCTCTAATTGAGCTCTTTTGATGGAGATTAGCAAATTACTTTCACGTGGCAGCTGTGGTAGTTCACCTGGAAGAGATGAGTGTCAGTAGGGTCAGAAAACCAGACAGACAAGTTAATCATCCTCTGAATATGAAAATGACAGATAAAGGAAGCAGTCTATTCTGTGCAAATAAAGACCTTTTGTGAGAGTAACTGATGGAACTGCATACAGCTTTTCCGCCACAGAAAGTGAATAGTAAAGGATGGGGGGGAAGGGGGAAAGGCACATGGTATACTACTGGCAGCAGTCAGAACTGGATATTTATGTCTTACCAGAAATAAGTACCTCTAAGAGAAAGAACTTTGTTACATATGGTTATCCCTGGAGGTGGACACTCAATGTCTTTTTTTGGTGGAAGCTTTCAGAACTCTGCTTTTAGCAAGCGAGGAACTACTTTTTCCTACCTGCCAGTGTCAGTTATTCACACCACAACTTTTATGACGAAAGATTAGCTTAGCAACAGCAACCCTGAAGTCACCACAAGTGTTTTATGAGTATGGTTTGAAGGTGTCCCTACCCATGGCAGCAGGGCTGGAAGTAGATGATCTTTAATGTCCCTTCCAACACAAAACATACTATGACTCTGTGGCTTAAACACAGAGGAAAAAGACAGGACTGCCAAAGCAGAGCTCAGACTTCACGGTCTGTTGGCTGAGGTGCAGCTTAACACAGATTCCATTGATTTTTTCTTAATATTATAGTCTTGTCTTAACCATTGCAATGCAGACTAAACACCTTTAAGCAGAAAATGAGAGAAGGAAACATAGATTTATGCTTTTGTAAACAGCTGATTCCATCTCTGGTATGTTGCTTGATCTCCAAACAGTCTTCCACAGGCAGGCAGAACAGCTCTAAAACCAAATGTGTTTTATATGGGAGACTGAAAGGCTTCTGTGAAAGATAAAATTGTATGTGTTTGATCTTAGCATTCGTGTGACTGTTCTGAAGAGCACAAAAGACAGAAATGTTTAGACACTAGACTGTCAGTCTCGCTAGGGTAGGTAGGGCTGTATTTTCCATGTATGCCTATAGTGTCTAGAGTAATGAATACCTTTTCAAGTTAAATGACTAATTGAGATGCTTCTAATATTTATCGAGGTGCCTCACAGTATGTGAACTAACACTAAATAAAGCATTTTTAATATATAAACCATCACTATCAGGAAGAATTATTTATTTCTCTACCAGTAACTCTGAGTGGATACAAAAATAGAAAATCTAGTTATATGCAGCCACTATCTGATGCTTAAAGAGTAAAAATCACATCAAATCTCACACAGCTTTCCATTGCTGTAGTCTGCATATACCTGTTGTGTTTGTAAGCACAGAAAATCAAAACCGCTCTCCTAATACAGAGCAATTTCCTCCCTCAGCAATATTCATCTGTCTGTGTTCATGTTGAAAAATCTCTGAAAAATTCTCTGACATTTTTTTTTTTCCCATAGGGACTGAAATATCCAGGTGAATGTTAGGAACCTAAGTGACTTTGGAAACCTGAGTCTTAATGTCAGGTGAATTCCTTCTACCCTATTTAACACCAAGAGCCTTTATGCAGAAGGCCAAATACCACTTGCAAATGCTCTGTGACCACTGCTGAGAATATGGAACCTTTGAAAGTTGGCCTAAAATGAAGCTATGCTGCACAAGAGTAATTTACCAAACACATTATTTATCACTGCTTCCTGACTGTTCAAATATGAAGGAGGCTGAAGGAGGCTACTGCGTGAGTCCTTCAAGCAGATTTGTCAGTATCCTTTAAGGATGAAACTCAACTGTACATGATGGAGTGGATAATACATCTTTTGTTGCTATGTGGGTAAGAACAATAATTGAAACTATTTAGAGGATAATTGGTGTGCTCTATTTTAAAAGGAAATGATCTGGTTTCCTAGGGGACTAACTATGAGACCTAAAGCCTGTAGTTTATCTCAGTGTAGGAATGGGATCATTATGGAGGAAAACAGAGTACCCATCCAGTTCAATTACCCCAATTGTATTATGAATGTAAAAGAGGAAATTGTATGCATCCCAAAAAGGAAAGTTTCCCACTCTTCCCCTTCCATCCCACTTGGAACCTACCCTGGAAGCATTTGGTGTCCTGCAGACTACAACAGGGCTTTTGTGCTCAGAAAACTTGCAAGGTTTGTTCCTTGCTGATTACTCAGCTACCTCTTAAACACTTCATCCTACATGATCAACATGCTGGAGCTTGTCAGGCTGTACTGATCCACCCAGAAAAATGGCCATATCTACAACTCCTTGCTGATAAATGAAAAAAAATGGAAAATTGCTTAGAAGGAGCAAAACATTTGCCAGATATAAGTCAACTATAATAAAATGTGGTCTCTTTGGGGGAAAAGCATTACTTGGAACTTCCAACTAAAAATGTTAGGGTGGAGAGAGGGAAGGAACTGTGTTATCCATTGCAGAAGCTTTTTCTCAATATTTGAATATCACTGTGTTGCTCTCTTCTGAGAGCAGCATACATCCCCAGATGACTAGCAGGTTATGCAATATGAGCAGCTAGTCAGCACATAGATACTGAAAATACTGCAGTGCAAAATTAACTGCTGAGGTTCTGCTCATGAAGTTCTGCCCATGAGGGTGGTGGCACCAGGCTGGGATATTCTATCTGTCCAGTAGCGCTACCTGCCCTGCTGTTGGACTGGTGTTCAATTAACCACTGCAACTATCAGCTCTCTTACATGAGTTTCTAGTATTTTATGGACCAGGTCATCTGCTAGCAGAGCTCATTGTAAAGCTCTGTCTTTCCCCTTAGCAATACCTTCTATCTCCTTGTTAACAGGTTTCCTTTCCTCTTCTTTAGTAATCTGGAGTATTCAGTAACTTGGATCCTGTTTGGTTTGTGTGTGTTGACGGCATATGTGTATGACAAGATCAAATTTGGCACTATTAAAAATGAATGTATCTGCACCTACTTTGCCATTTTCTTTAAAATACAGTTGTATATCTGGACTCACTATGCTGGATTATTGAACTTGGATCAGTATGCTCTGGGAATACTTTGGCAGTCTTGTTGTGAAACCAAAAAAAATGCTCAGAGGGCAACACCAATGCATTTTAGGATTGCATTGTTGAGAATAGCATGAAGTGTCAGACATGTGTCATATTTACACTGACCTAAGGGAGTAAACCAACTTTCTTTTTACAGGGTGTTGTGAAGGTATTACCGTAAGAGAGAAAAATGTTTAGGACATTTTTTGACTGTAAATTATTCAGAACTTCTAAATAGTGGGCCAGCAGCACAAATCTGACAGTTGGCTCTTTTTCTTCTGAGAACTTTGAGTTTGGTGTAGTCTTAATAGCCTGTGTCTGCTCTCTGGAAAGGAACAGATGGAACAATTCATCAGAGTAAGTCCATAAGTCAGTATGGTAGCTGAAAAGCTCTCTGCAAATCTTGTGCATCACTGCAGATGGGACTGATAATCCTGATGATCTACTGCCAATGGTTCTGGTAGGTGACAAAGGTGAGCATTCATCTTCATCATTCAAGAGGGCTACATCTAATCTTGGGTATACTTCCAGTCCAGCCATAGTGGCTTATCACCAAGGCTGGACAGCTGTTGGTCTCTGAGGTAGCCAAGGGAACTCTACCTTGCACTACAGTCACAGCAGCAACTTCAGTTTTAAGTCTGAAATGAGCCGGAAAAAACAAGAATCCCCTGACCCTTCTGTTTCACAACCCTTTGCAGGTGCAGAGTATGATGAAATAGATACTATAAAGATTTATTTTTATGGCTTGAAATCCAAAAAAAAATGGATTGGAAGCTGGTGAACAAGCATGGACAGAGCAGCTCCCCTAACCCCCTGCCTGTTTCCTCTTCTTTTTGATTGGTAAAAAACTGGCTGGATGGCTGAGCCCAGGCAGTTGTGGTGAATGGAGATAAATCCTGTTGGTGACTGGTCACTAGTAATGTTCCTCAGGACTCAGTACTGAGGCCAGTCCCGTTTAACATCTTTATTGATGATCTGGATGTGGGGATTGATTGCACCTCAGTAAATTTGCAGATGACACTAAATTGGGTGGGAGTGTAGATCTGCTGAAAGGTAGGAAGGCCCTATAGGGAGACCCGAACAGACTTGACCAATGGGCTAAGGACAATTACAAAAGGTTCAACATGTTTGCAGCAACCCCAAGTCAGTGCTACAGGCTGGGAGACCAGTGGCTTGAGACCTATTCAGCAGATAGAGCCTTGAAGGTGCAGGATGACAGCAGCTGAATGCAAGCCAGTAGTGTGCCCAGGTGGCCAAGAAGGCTGACCTCTATCAAGAGCAGTGTGTCCAGCAGGACTAGGGAAGAGATCACACCCCTGTACTCACCGTTGGCACCTCAAGTACTGTGTTCATTATTGGGCCCCTCATTTCAAAAAGGACATTGAGGTGTCCAGCAAAGGACAACAAGGCTCGTGAAAGGACTAAAGAACCTGCCTTACGAGAAGTGGCTGAGGGAGATAGGTGTGTTTAATATCAAGAAGAGGAGGCTCAGGGGAGACTTATTCACTCTACTACTACCTGAAAGGAGGCTGTAGCCAGGTAGGGATCAGTCTCTTCTACTGTGCCTGCAGTGAGAAGACCAGAGTAAATGGCCTTAGGCTGAGATAGGGAAGAGTCATATTAGATATTAGAAAAAAGATTTCACTTTTAGGATGGTCAGGCATTGAAATATCTTGCTCAGCGTAGGTTCACCATCCCTGGAGGTGTTAAGAGGTGTCTGGATGTGGCACTGACCGATGTGCTTTCATGGTTTAGGGGTTACGGTGGCAGTGCTAGGTTGACAGTTGGTCCTGATTATCTTAAAGGTCTCATCCATCCTTGATGATGATTCTATGATTCATGCTCTGCCATTTAGGCTCTGTAGGAACATTTAGATCCTCATCCATTATAGATCTCATCAGAAATTAGGCACTGTGCATCTGGGCCTCACTGTCTGCTTCAGAGTTCTTTCATAACTCTGAGTTTGCATTAGGAGCATGGGGTTCCAAGAGATCCTGTAAGCCATCAGAATTAGTTTTTCAAAATGCAGATCACAGCCATTTAACAAATCACCATGCACCACTAGATGAAAACCACTCCCGTGGCTCTGTGCTTTCCATAGACACACAAATGTGTGACTGAAAGGGAGCAAGCCCATCACAATACCTGTCTGATACAATGCTTGTTTTTAGTCAATGCTGTCAGACTCTCACTTCCAGAGAAATAAATTAAAAGATGGATTAGATTCCTTGGAAAAGAGTTTGCTATTAGAAAGGTTTCTAATGCAGTTGTAACAGACCTCAATGGATAGCAGACTTAGTTTATTGCAGGTGAAACATCATTTAGGAGAAAACTAGAGTTCTTAACCATATAGTTTTTGACAGCACCACTTAGAAAAGAAAATACCTCAATTCAGCCCAACATCAGCTCAGTAAATGTTGCTTTTTAAAATGGCAACTAGTAAGTTCCAGGGGCAAGGTTACAAAGCAGTTTGTTAGCAGCTCAAGAGTACTCTAGCCACTACTTTCTATCTTTCTGTCTCACAACAGGAGGCAATTTTAGACTGCAGAGCACAGATGTGTCTGGCAGACACATCCTTCTTCCTGCATCTTAAATAAGTGTCTCAGAGACTGTGAGCCATTAATCTCATAGAAAACAGGTACTCAAATAGGATTAGAAAAAATAAAACAACAAAAATCACCTAAGAATTGTCACTAGCTGTAAGAACCAAATGGACACCTCCTGCTGTGAAAAAACCTACTGTCTTCTATTGCCATTATTACCCTGACTCCTAGGACAAAGGCTGGAGGAATCCATTTATCTATGCATTTCTAACTCATCTGTCCTTTTGGGACCAAATGGCACTGCCAGGTGCATTCCCTTAAATATTTTATTTAACTTCCTCACAATGCGTGTTTGTTATGCTGCCACGGTGGTGACTAATGTAGTAATTTTGAACTTCTGTGATTATTCTTGATTGGTGACTGAACACAGTTTATTTTCCCTCACCTCCTCATACTCAGCCTGGTAATCCATAGGCAGGTCCTTCCCATCTGCCAAGGCATAAGCAGAGAAATATTTTGCCCAGGAGTGAGTGAACTGAACCTCACTGCTTCTTAAGGAGGGATTTTGCTCCCACCCCTCCAGGTCACTTAAAATGGAGTACAAAAGAAACAATATGAAAATGTTACATACTACAGAGCACATAAATGCCTAAATATTCCAATAAAAACTTGGTTCAAATTGCATGGAACCCCTGAGACTGAGAAAAATGATTTACCGAATTGGGTATTTTCAGAGACTGGAGAATGGGTTTGTTTTAGTGAGTCGTTTGCACAAGTCTGCACACAAAGGCACTGCCAGGGTGAGATCTTTCAAGTCCTGTGTCTAGGACTTGGAGTTCTTAATAAATTACCCTCTGACTATATATTTTGTGCATCATACATAGTAGGTAGGCATCAGATAAACTTAGAAGAACTGAATCACAGAATCGATTTGGTTGGAAAAGGCCTCTGAGTTCATTAAGTCCAACCTTTGACCTAACACCACTTTGTCAACTAGACCATAGCACTAAGTGCCACATACAGTCTATTCTTAAATACCTCCAGGGTCAGTGACTCCACAACTTCCCTGGGTAACTGATTCCAATGCCTTATCACTCTCTCTCTAAAGAACTTCCTCCTAGTGTCTAATATAAACCTTCCCTGGCACAGCTTAAGACTGTCCTCTCTTGTCCTACTGCTGGTTGCCTGGGAGAAGAGACCAATACCCACCTTGCTACAATCTCTTTCATGTAGTTGTAGAGAGTGATAAGGTCTCCCCTGAGCCTCATCTTCTCCAGGCTAAACAACCCCAGCTCCCTCAGCCACTCCCCATAGGACTTGTGCTCCAGTCCCTTCACCATCATCGTTGCCCTTCTATGGACATGCTCCAGTACATCAATATCCTTCCTAAATTGAGTAGCCCAGAACCGGACACAGAACTCAAGGTGTGGCCTCACCAGTGCCGGGAACAGGGGGAACAATTTGTTTTCCAATACGACTGCTGAAAAAGTAAGGTTAGCCTTTGATTGATTCTTTGCACAATGGTTAAAACAAGTGCTTGTCTGAAACCTGGGGTTCATTCCTGGCTCTGTCGCTGTTTGACTGCATGATCCTGAGAAAGTTGTTTCTTTGATCTATGCCTGTTATTTCCCCACATGGAAAAGATGATTCTTTATCTTGGGTACATATATGAAACTCAGTCACTTGCTGTTTATACTGCACTTTGACATATGTACACAAACAGCATTTTGAAAGTGAAAGTTATAAGGGTTGATTGTAACTTTTTCAATGTTTTCAATTTCAGGTGAGTTTCCTCTCAAGACTTAAATAAAACAAGACTTTTAAAGGATATTTTCCTTGCCTAGCTAGAAATGACACATGTAAAGTAATGAAAGTGTTGTAGAAATGCTTTGGTTTTATTGTTTGGCAAAAAGTAGAAAAAGTTTGCATTTGTGAACTACCCTATGATTTATCATTGTTATCAGAGCTGGCGGAAAGACTTTCTCTGTGCTCCATTCCTGAGAACACATTGAGCCTTTGCCAATGAGGAACAGCCGTATTTTCTTGAACACAAATTTATTCTTCCTGCCAAAATATCTTGTGTCCTGTTTTATGACACACAGCAGTCAAATCACATTCTAGACACAAATATGAATCCATCCACAAGGTGAAATATAGCAGTCATATAACAAAACCAAATTAGCCTCTTGTGTGCACTTGCTCAACACATTTCTGGATCACTTTACCTTCTGAAAATCTCCTATTTGGGGGTAGGGGGAAGGCAAAAACCAAGTAATGCTACAAAAATCTATGTTAGTTCTCTACCTTCTATGCAGAACTTCTCAGACAGATCTTTTATCAAAACAGCCCTAGCTGGCTTTAGTGCTTTACTTATGCTACATCAAAGCTCATATGGTATTTGATATAATTTACTTACTGCTTTCAGTGTAAGCTTCCATCCAACTTGTTTCTTTTATATGAATGGTTGCTTTAATGCTGTAAATATTCAGCAAACATCAATATTATGGCCAGCACAATGTGGTTCAGTGTACCAGTGCCAGGTTTTTATTGACTGCTGCTTGTATGCGCCAGTTTTAAGACAGGTTTTTAATAAGCTCAAAATATGTTCATGGGATTGGTCTCAAAATATCTCTAGTGGAATAATCAAGCTTCTAAGAGGCTGCAAAGAAAAAACAACAAATTTATTTAAAGAATTCCAGCTCAGACAGTCAAAACAATTCCTGGCTTAGACTCATTAAGCAGGTCTCAAGCTGAACATCCAGATGACAAAGGCAGCTCTGAAAGACTGCTTAGGGCTTCCCCAGGTCTGCCACCAGGGCCTTTGCAGATATTACATTGCCACCCCATGGCTGCTCCCTTGTCCCAGTCTCCAAGATCATCAGAGCGTTTGTTTCTCCCCAGGACTCCATTAGAACCAGGGATCCCAGCCTACCTCCATGAACTCTCATCAGCCACATTTCACAGACTGAATGCAGTCCAGCCTTTTTATCAGCTCCTGCTACTATCCAACATTTTAACTATAGATGATGTATCTTCATTGTAGGCTTTGGGTCTTCAAAAACCTGAGCTACTGACAAAACGCTGAGCAACTACCATCCATTCATGCAAAGCTGAAGAGTGTTGGGGCAGAGAAAGGTCACCAGGCATTGGGATCTGTGAGACAACAGCCTTCAGTCTGAAGGACCCAGGCAGCAGGAGAAGGCCATTCCCCAAGGGAATACTGAAGAGGTGAGAGTGGGACAGTAAGGTCAGTATGAGCAACATTAGAGTAAGATACCAAATTCTGGTAGAAAGTACTAGAGGAAAATAATATAGCACTTTAAAGGAGAACCACTTTGGGAGGTGAAATGCAAATGTAGACATGGATGAGGACTTTCCCCTGTCTCTTGATGTCAACATAAAGACCTCTGCACCAGCAACCCATTAATTTTATTATCATAGTTCAGCAATTCCAGCCGTTCAGCAAATGAGAATTGAATCAATTCTGGAGATTGCTGTGAAGAAAGGACAAAAAATAGAACAAAGAAAGGCACAAGAACAAGTGGAGGATATTCTCTTCAGCAGGGAGCTATGATACAATTTACCAAGACCTTGGAGATAGTGAGGGAATCTCTAAAGCCAGTGCAATGATTTGACAACACTAATGGTGTATATACTAAAGAGAAGAATATGAGAGAAACATACTTTGCCAAAATGTAAAGAAAATTTAAAAAAAAAGTAGTTTTCATTTCACAGATTGATAAGTTGATTTTAAAGACTAGACTAAAGCTAAATCTTTCAAATTACTCTTTCCAGACTGTGATCAAGAAAACAGATCAGAATCATGACCTGAAGTCCGCTAGGGAGATAAGCTACATTTTTGCTTACAGTGCTTTTCACACAGAACAGAGTAAGTGCAACAATGTATTCTGGAAACTCCTCTTAAAAATGTAAGCCCTCGTCTTAAGTTCAAATGCAAGTCTATTTCCCTGCTTCATCTTCACCATCCAGCATGTTTCAAGAGCAATGATTTTCACTCTTGAATCGGTGCTCTGCCTTTTGTTAGGAACTCAGACATGTTCCAAGGACAGCATTAATTTGCTATAGGCAAAGACACGCTTCTCAGTGCAGTTCAAGCTGGGCTAACTCAAATGTAAATGAATAGGGAAAAAAATTCAGTCTTTATGTAATAGAAATGATACAAACCTAGGAAAAAAATCCTGCTATTTATGCTGTCTTTCTGTGACATAGTTAGGTTAATTTTAGATTTTGGAGGTGGTGATGTTTTTTCTGTTCTGTATTTTTAAAGCCATGTCACCACACTAACATTGACTCTATCATATATCATACACTCATGTTATTTCCCCACTGCAAAAGTAAGAATATGAGTTTGGGAGGGATATGTACAAGTCCATACAGGTTACAGCAGGCCCTTAAAATGAATCCAGGTCTCTTGAATCTCAATCAAATATTTTGTCATAAGGTTCCCTTTCATCTAGGTCAGATTTCTTGCCTTACTTGTATAGAGACACTAGCATCCAACTTGCACAGAAATAAGACAGAGTTAGAGAGATTGAAGCAAATCTCAGACCATTTTCCACAGTAGTTATAGTCCTTTTTATCATAGGACAATTAATGTGTAAGCTCTAAGTTCTAGAATAAGATCCCTTTGTTCCATATTTTTTCCACACTCACCCTTTAAACAATAAACCATGTCCTTCAGCCTTGAATGCTCCAGGCTAAACTCCCACTTTAAGCGCATACACAGCAACATGCTCTTGCTTCTGCTTACATCAAAATCCTGAAACTCCTGCTAAAAAAGAGATAACCTCTTCTGAGAATGAATTAATGAATTGAATTTCCTTCTTTGGGGCTCAAAATCAGTAGTTAAAAATTGTTTGTTCAGGTGTTTATTTTTCTCACGTAGTTCTAGCTTTGCCTGAGACTAAAATTCACAATGCCTAATATAATTCAGAGGCAGTCATTTTCTGTCTAAAGAGAATGTGAATTTTCGAATGATTGACAGGCTTTATAAAACTGATCATGACTTCTCCACAACACTGACTTCTCAGTGAGCTGTCAGATACTGTGCAGCTGTAGAACAAAAAAACCTTAGTGTGTTATTTGCTGGAATCAAAATATCAATTAGATCCTGTGATAAGTGCATTAATATACTTAATGAACAGCGATATTTTTCTTTGATGTGCAGGAAAGATAGTGCCTTGAGTGTCAAAAATGTTTGCTAAGTTTGGTGCAGAAGGCAATCGCTCTCTCCTCTTTTTGAAGTATTTTGCTCAAAGGGGGTGTGTGTATGTGAAGTTTTTGAAATTAAAAATATTCACTGAGCTTAATGCTTCCTGTCATACTATATGCATCTGCTTTCCTGAGTAACACAAAATAGAAGTCAGACTGGAAAATACAAAAATTCTTGTACAGCCTTTGTTTTATTTATTAATCTCAGAGGAAAAGATCTGGCCAAGAAAAATATATGAAGTTATTTTCCACTCTTAAATGGATTTAGTTTTAGGAACAAGTCTGTGTTGAGGCTTAATGCCTTCTCCTACTTTCCCTGCCAACTTTCAGTGCATCTGTTTTTGCTGCAACTTCTTGGATCTCAGACCCCAAGGATGGCACGTTATGGCTGAAACACTGAGGAGGTAAATAAGTCAAAATATTTCATGATTATAAAGGACATTATTTGGCTTAAATGCTGGCCATGCCTGACAAATAATTATGAACAGTTACAACAAATAGCAATTTGGTGCAACTCTGGAAAGTGCTCTGATCTTCTGCTGGTAGTTGTCAAAGGAACTTGGTCTAACATCAGCAATATTAGATGAAATAGGATTTTGATTGCTGTATTTTCCTCATATTTGACACAGGATACTTAGTTGTGGATGACAACAAAAGTCTAGAGTTAGTTTAACTGAACTGATGAAGACAGAGTCCCAGCTCTCTATTCTGGAGATCCTCGAGCTCCAATTTAAATTCACGTATCTTGATTTAGGCGCATTTCAAGAACAGAGCAGGCTCAGTTCACAAGGACTGTGGAGTAGGTCTGCAGCAAGACTAACCAATGCCCATCCCAGCAGAGAGCTTAACAAATGACCATTCACACAAGAGGCCATTTGCAGTTCCTTCCAGCTGGCCTTCCAGGTTCTCTCTATTTTCTACTTCCCCAAGTCTGATTAGACAGGAAAGAAAGGATGGAGCAGCTGTCAGAAGAAAAATCTAAAACTCTTTGGATCTATTTGTTATTTTACTGCTCCATGATTTTGTGTAAAAAAATAGAATAAGAAACCTAATAGGATTATTCTATTTAGTCCCAAACAATTACCAATCACTTGCAATTCACATGCAATGTTAAAGCCAAATACCATCTCCTTCAACACATAACCTATAACACCTTATACCAAATTTAAGATTAATCATAGAAAAAAATGGTCCAAATCAAGGTCTGCTTCAGGAAGAAGGGTTAGGTCTACCTAATGGATCATAGATATTAAAATCTACTTATTTCTCAGAGGGGCATGCAGAAGTAGTGGCAAGACATTACAGTGGAGTCTCAGCAAAAAGAGGTAGCTGAATTAGAGAGCAATGTTTACTCACCAGAAAGATCTACTTAAATGACTGCAGCTCTGAACTTAATGCAATTGGCATGTCACTGAGTAATGAAACCATCCTAGGGATAATTTTGCTTTTAGAATTTAGCTTACATTTGGCAAAAAGAATTGAGGCAAAAATTTTAGTTATTGGCTGTTATTTAATGCAATGATCTAAGTTTTTTAAGAATTCTTAGATTTGCAACTTAGGCTTAAAACTCTATATGTCAAACCAAGAGGCTTTTTCTGGGGCTCTAAGAGTCCCTACTCATGTTTTTTGAAAGGGTAAGCCATCAACTCGGGGCTACTGACAGTGCTTAGTAAACCATCCTCCTACAGAAATAAAAGCATCAAATTGTATCGGCTGCTTTCCAGTTCTATTGTATAAAAAATAATTTTAAAAATATTGAAAAACACAGTCCACGCCTAGAGCTGTTTAAATTTTTCAAAACAAATGTGCCATAATTTGGTTTTCATAACCTTTTTCTTTGCCTTTTTCTCACATACCAAAGGCTAAAGATGTTTTCTTCTGTTTGAAGAATTTTTTTGCCCATTTCCCTGCAATGCAGAAGGCCTTTAATCAAGAAAATAGGATTAGGTCACTGAAAGAATAGTTTATCATGATTTTTGAAACTCTAAATCCAATACTGTTTGAATGATACTGGCCCTCCTTTCATCAATCCTAGTTCAAAAGGTGTCTTGAACTTTCTGTCAAAGTGCATTGTATTACAACAGGACAGAGACATGGGTTACTAGAATATCTCTGCTCCTTATGGCAGAAAATTCAATCAGGCCAATCTATACCACCATATAAACACTTACATTAAAGAAACAATATTTTGGGCTGTCCCTGTCCAGGAAACTCCAGTCAGGATAGAATGGCTACTGTATGCAGACTTGAGAGCCATAGGCAAGTCTGGGTAGGCAGCCGACAGCACAGCCACAGGGGTATTAGAAACTGAAAAAAACAAACCAGGTCATCCAGGTAACTATATGGTTCTGCCAAGAAAACTGTTTCTGAACTGGAGGCTGCTCCCTACTCAGATATGCCAGTCTAGGTTGCATCTCATCTTTTCCCTACTTACGTAAGCAGATAAACCTGCCAGAATAGCTCTGCTGGCCTGAGCTGGAGTGATTGGATGTGGGAGCCTGTCAGAACTGCCACTGAAAGGATGAACAAAGACGTAATCTCTGGCAATGAGCACTGAAATCTGCCTTTGCTATGGCCAAATTCAGTATTGCCAATTCTCCTTCTCAGCTATGCTGGCTCTGCCTCTCAAACTACCCAAATATGAGGCCAAAAATTTCCCTCTGTATCCTGTAAACAATACATTTCCTTCCTGGTTTCCTCTGACCTGAATATTTCTGTAAATTAGGCTTTCAAACACGCTGTACTCTTTGGGTTTTGCCAGCTCTGTGGTATAATCATCATTCCCAATCTGCACAGGGCAGATTTTTTTGCAGCAGTTCAGCAGTTGTGATCAATGTTTGTGCTCTTCCCACAGATATTTCTGATTTGTCACATGCAATCCTAGCTTTATTTCTCCCTTCAGCCTCCCAAAGGGGCAGCATTTGAAGAACCAAAGGATCTGCTCTGCCTTTGGCAAAAAGCTTTTGTTGTTGTTCAACAATTTTTTTATGGTTTCTCTATAGAGAAGAAAAATCACTGCAATATAACATGGAGAAGAGATAATGCAGGACTACAGCAATTGTCTCCAGCACATCCCAACATCTAGCCTCTCTGCTGTGCCTTACATATCAAATGGAATGCATTTTCCTTTTAAAAGGTGGGAAATTGCACAGCTGTGATATTGTCCCTCAGGGAATTGTTGGATTTAGTGTCTTCAGTCAAGGTGTTGTTGCAGTCACTTTTGAGAGGTCTTTATAGCCTAGTGGACAAGAGGTGCACTCACTGGTCCTTTTGGTCACAGAGAGTGCAGGATGCAGTGTGAGAGTGTGGATTTTTCACCATTCCCATTAGCTATGGCTATGAGGATGCTAGCACATTACATATCCCTCCTACCCCATGTACTCTGCTGATCCCAAGATAACTCACTCAAAGTGGGTTAGCAGTGCCAACCAACTCACAAAATTCCCATCATGTCAAGCATTTACTGCACTAGTTGAATCTACTCCAAACACTTTTGCCTTTATCCTGCCTCTGTTTTCTGCCCAGCCTTTTGAAAATATTGTATATCAAGTTAGATTTTCTGCTTAACCAGATGCATACTATACATGTATATTACAGTTCACTGCCCCTATAACCCAGTTTCCTGTTTCCTTCCAAGTTCACAGTCTTGGGAACTTCACTTCCTAGAGACACATGGTTCTATCTAACTTCATTGTTTTTTCTGTCCTAATGTTAGTCCTCACCCTAGATTCCCTTACTTCACAGCACTTTGTCTCCACCTAGCAATCCTCTGTCTTTTCTCATACCATTTTTATGGCCAAGATCAGCATTTGCTTCTTTACCTGAGCTTTGTTTCTCATCTGATTCAGTGCTGCCCTTTCCTGTGTATGCACAAAAATAAATCATTATGTTGTATCTGTCTCATTCTCAACACAAAACTCTCAGATCACACAGAGCATTTTCCTACATTACTCATAGCACCTATGTTGTTATATAAATAACCCAAATGGGCACTGCATCAGGTAAGTTATGTCATACAGCCTGGACCATGGCCAGAGCACAGATGGAGATTTCTATTCATGGCATCAATCCTCTGCTCACTCCTCTGTTCTTAGCATATTCTTTTTCTGCAGATTCTGAGAGTCCAATTCCTGCATGTTTTCTACTGATTCAAAACACACAGGCATTTCCATTTTCTTCCCATTTTCTCAAT
Organism: Serilophus lunatus; assembly: GCA_013399895.1. NCBI lineage: Eukaryota > Metazoa > Chordata > Aves > Passeriformes > Eurylaimidae > Serilophus > Serilophus lunatus. Next base: position 678,695 of record VXBA01003383.1, on the reverse strand, counting down.
CTTTTCTGCATCAACAAAAAAACATTAAGGAATGCATTGCAATTAGCACTTCCTCAGATGCACTCAGCTTTGGAGAGCACTCAGCACAGAGCCAGTCTTCTGCAGGTGGGTAACTTAATGACTCCTCTTACCACTTTTTATTTATCTCAAGTTAATTGCCAGAAGTGGCAATCTCCCAGAAGCGGCAATCTCTCAGTGTTCTGCATTGAATTCATGATCATACAAATACTTAAGATGATGGATTGTGTAGCTATGAGTTATCAGTAAACGAGAGATGGAACAGGGATTTTCAGACCCAAAAACAAGAGCACCTGAAAAAGCCGGTATAGACAAGACATAGAAAAAGATCTGAATACACATTCAGCAGCAGTTTAGACTTCTCAGGTCCACCTTAATGTTTGTAGATGCAGACATTTCTCCCTGCTTTAATTTTTACACCGACTGGTGACAATTGCTTACACTTAAAGTGAAGTCCACGCCACCGTCACCAGTTTGTTTTCAGCACTGTCATCGTTAGGACATGAGAATTGGACTGAGGTGTGTCCACGTGACAGAGCAGAGTATGACAGCTTTGTAGGCCAATTGTTTTTCAACCTATCTCTAGAGCAGAGCAAGGATGGAAACTTTCGTATTCTCCCAAGAGAAGGTGTAATCATAACTGTATCACCACTACTAATCAGAGTGATAGGTGAGTTCATTTTCTGCAAGGCACCATGCAAACAAAAACAATGCCAAGTCCACAGAGCCAACATTCTGAAGCCTTCATCCAACAGCCACATTGCCTTTCTGGGCCAAATGGTTGGCCCTGCCTTGCATAAAGCTATATACTTCTAATATTAGCAGGATGGAGCTGAGAAAAACAGGTGGTTATTACTGACTAGTGCTCATCACTAATTTGTTAATTCCTTTAGATGCTGGGGGATGTATGTGTTGTTGGGAAAGACACAAGTGCTAGAGCAGCGCTGCTGTGACGCACCAACCCACTGGGCTTTGCGCAAGAGGAGCTTTACAGGAGGTGTCATATCGAAGCATGACTGCCTTGACTTTCTCAGCAAGCTCTTCCTAACAATGTTTCTGGTACATATACTGTTGTGAGAAGCCAGCTGGCTGCCATCTGAGAACAGATGCCAAGTGGCTGTCAGATTGTCATCCTGAGTTTCAGTATTCAACCCGTCTTTCTGTGAATTGGCATTTGGCCTTTTTTCCCCTAGGGAAGAATTGTTCCTGAGCCAATCCACCTCAGATTTATCTCCTGTAAAAGAAATGAAGGTACCAGTTACTATTACTTCTGATGAAACAATTTGTAAGTCACAATTACAGAGCTTTAAGTGTCTTTCCATTTTTTTTTTTTTTTGGTAGTTACATAACATTTCCTCTTCAGTTAATAAAAGAAATCTCAGAAAAACACTTCAGACAGTTTACTCATTCAATCTGTCCACTATGTAATTAATTAGAAAAGCTGAGAGAAATATATTATTTCAGTTTCTGAGCTCCTGACACCCATATTCCAAGTTTTAATGAAAAAAGGCTCAATACTCAAAATTGTAGTGCAAAAATCCCTGGAACAATTTTTCTTTAAGTAGGGGCCCAAAAGATGCAACTTTAAGTACCATTAAAGGATTGCTACATTTCAAAAAGTGCTTCGCATGCAATCTTTGGGATTGGAATAATTTTCAGATATGTCATGGCAGGCAATTTAATTCACTGATCTTGTAGGAGAATAATACCCGCTAAGAGTTCTGGAGACCAAATAGAAAGGAATCATTATTGCCATTGAAGCAAGAAAGTATCTGCTGGGAAAATACTTACGTAAGTAGAAAAAGCATGTTTTCAATCAAAACAACTTGCTAAAACATGCAAAGGCCCACCAAAGAGATAGTTTCAAGAAGCTTGTGCCATTATGCAGGATTTCCATTCTGCATTATCATTTGACCACCTGAAACCAATCACACTTGTGTTAAATCCCATTAATGCAGAAGCACTATACAGGATGTATATTTGTTATATTATTTCTAATTCTGCTCAAAAAAACTAAAACACTTGTTTCTTTTTATTCTTTGGACACTCATATTTAATTTCTGACAATGAAATATTATTTAAGTTTATCCAGTGACACAAAGCCCTTGTGTCACTAATTCACTGCCAGATCAAGGAAAATGAAAGAAGAAAAGGTGTTTCATGTACACTCAGATTTTACAGGTTTTAAGCACAAGAATCAGAACAAATCGAAATGCATCTTGCAACACCCGATGAAAAGATCACAAAAATGTTGGAAGGTCTAATACAGACCTAATACACTCTAGTTTGTACTGCCAGGTCCCATAGAACTAAGTTAATAATTAAGAAATGTATTTACTTTTACGTGTTTTCAAGGAGAGGGCTGATGTCCTGACACAGCAGAAAACCTTGGGACACTGCCTGTACTTGGCACACTAATGCTTTCCATGTAGCCCATGTAGTGAGAAATACTGGCTTGGTTGAAGAACTCCTGGTGTCATTTTAGTAACAGCAGCAAGGAATTAATATGTTAGAGACAAAAAAGAAGAGCAGACCACAACATCCAATGCAGAAGCATGCTATTTCCTGGATCTCAATGCCTGGCTGACAAAGCTTGGAGGGTCCTAAAACAGGCATTTGTACGTTCTGTATGTGTTGCATGTCCTGAAGCCATCATTTTCATGAGGTTTCTAAGTTAAAAAAAAATACAAATTGTAGGAAAATCAGGCACCTTTTTCTTTATCACTGAGCTTCTAGTAAGTTTGCATTTCCAGGAATCTGTAATAGCACCAAGAAAGAAAACAAAGCATTTTAAACCACAGTAGGGATTAGAGGCATTGCAGCAATGGCAATTGAAAGCAAGTATCTACATTACTGTGCTTAGGGCATGAAAAGCCAGACAGAAGGAAGTCCAAGCAGCAAGGGCATACCCCTCCCAGTACCCTGCCAAACCTGGTTATCAGAGAAAGTATACAATGAGAAGAAAGAAGACATGAATCACTGCAAAACAGATACACAGGAGAGGCAGAGTAGCCTCAAGCACACATCTCATAGTCTCTCAAAAACTCTTCATCTTATTCTGCATCTTTATACACATCATTAGTAGATTAATATATTAAAACAAGGTAATTATCAGGGCATAACTAGGGACAGCAGCATTAGGAGCTGTGGCAACTCCTCATAGGGCTCAGCAGGGATTATTTTGCTGTCCCAGCCAGGGAGCAGGCCAGGCTAGGGGGCATCATGAGCAGGGAACAGGGATTAGTTGAGGCTAGGCTGGGATGTGGCCCATGGCCAAACAGAACAGGGCTAAGAGGAGCTGGAGACCGGTACAGCTGTAGCATTGCCGGGGCAGGGGCTGATGGTACTGGGCAGCTGACATGAGGTCCTGGGCTGGGCAGGGATACTGGGACTGTTGACGGCCTTGATCCCCTCAGAGTTAAATTTGTACAAAGTTGGACAGATCCAGAGATATCCAGGGAAAATGCTAGCTCTTGTTCGGAAAGCATAGTTCAATTTCGTAGTAAAATAGAATTTCAGCTGGATATACCAGAAAACCTGAAAAGAGGATAAAAACATATTTGGCACATGTTCAATTAGATAAAAGGAACAAATCAGATATAAATTTCTTAAAAAAAATATCTGGCTGTTTTTGAGAACAAAAATGCAACAATTTTGTTTCCAATCCTTACATGCTGTTTTTGTCCAAGTTTCTCTGACTCATCTTAAAATTGCTGCATTTCATGGGAAATTTGTGAAACCTGACCAGGCTCATTGAAATGAACATTTCTCATGAGAATTTTATTTCTGTGAAAATGTCAAATGGAAAAGGGTTTTCAAAAGCAGGAATCTTAAAAAAAAAAAAAAAAAAAAGAGAGAGAGAAAAGAGAGGAAAAAATTTATTTCAAATAACAAACTTTGTAAAGTCATACATTTTTTAAAATTCAGTTTATAAAGATTTATGTAGGACAATCAAAGAGAAGATTCTCCCTGTGGTTGGTCTCCAGGAGTTACAGCAATATTGCTATTGAATAGTGAAATAGTATCCAAAAGACATGAAGAGCTCTGAGGTTCCTTTAGGCCTGATCTGACTTTCAATGTATGGAAATGCAAAATCTTGTGTCCAAAAATGTGTTTGGGATACCATCTCCTAATGTAGGATTTCAGCTCCTTCATAATGTTCCAGCATTACATCAATTCCAGCAGTCTCTGAAAACTTGAAAACTAAAGGCTCAAAAACTTCACTGGATTTAGCCTAGTGTTCCTCTTGGTTTCTTGTCCCATGAATATAATTTCCAATCAGATCTAGTTTAAATGACTTTTTATTATCTTCAAGGTAATCTCAAGCTAACAATTAAATGCAACATGTAGTTTCCAAGAAGGAAGAACAAAATATTTCACAGTAATGGCTACTTGGGGACTATGAGAACAACTTAAAAATATTCAGAACATGTACAAACACAAAACTGTAAAAGATAATTTTTTGTAAGTAAAATTAATTGGATGAAGCTGAGCAATGAAAAAACATAAGTCAGACGATATCAAGAGGGATGTCCTGGCACTCCATTAAAATGCAAAATAACTTCCTGATGGAAGCGGTTGGAGGCATCGTTAGTTCCAGTCATTTAAGACAAGGCAAAGAACGAATGGAGCAGTGATCTTTGTGGCCATAGAGTACCACACTAAGCACTTCATGAAACACCCCTGTATTGGTACTTCAAATGAACTTGTGGAACTAGTGTAGTTGTCTGTACTTCACTCGTACCAGTATGTCCATACCTATCTGGAAAGGAGGAGGTTGGTCTACCTGGAAAAAGAGAAGGAAGACCTGCAAATGCAGATCTTGCTTTAAGGAGATCCACAGAGGAGCATTCTAAGGCTTTTTGCAGTCATGAAACATTTCCTGGTCAATTAGTAGCTTTAAGGCCTAGGGGCCTCTGTCAGGTGTCATCAAGTCCACATTCCTCAGAGGTGGCTGTCAAGCATCCTAGAAAAGACAGATTCAGAGGGTATCAAGCAGGAACACTAGCTGTTAGGTAAGATAATGCATCTGGTTCTTCTGAACTGTCAATGGAAAATAATTTTCTACAGTGCCTCATGTAGTCACTACAGGTAACTGAAGTGATAAAGTTTCTACTGTTTCTCCAGTGAAACTTTCCTAGTCAATACATTCCCTGTAAAGAAGTGGTCCTTATACTGGCCCCAAGTTCTCCTTTGCTCAGATTTACTACTCAACCCCCAATTAAAATTCTTTATGTGATGCAGCTGTTTGATTAACACCATTGTTATGTAACTGAAGTAACTGAAACAACTGACGCAATGTAGATAAGGACATCTCATTATCCCATTTCTGATAGTCATCTCCTGATGTGTTGCATCAAGCTCGTCCTAGAATGACCATAAGCAAGAACTACCATGAGGATTTTACAAGAATGTCTCTTTGGCTGCCACCTCAACGGCACCTAAGATGCAGGTGCATCTCATCATCTGCTCAATACTACCAGGTGACAAAGACATATGAGATAGATGGCAGGCAATTAAAATTATAAGTTTATTAGTGGGAAGACTGGTTCGGCAACATAGATCACTTTAGAAAGAAAGTTATTTTTCAAGAGAATAGCAACAGTGTATAGTTAAACAAAACATAAATTCTAGAGTTACTTTGAGAAGATGGATTGTTGAAATCACTGATTTTCAACGTTAACCTTTTTCTTCTGGAAAGGTCAGTTCATGCCTCTATTTCACTGAACATGGTAGTTTAAGTGCTAGAATTAATGCATCTTAGGAGCAACCATCCCAAGAGGGGGCCTGTCAAAGCTGAAACAGCATAAAAAAAGGGGGTTTGTGTGGGTTTTTTTCAGTCTGCCACATGCAGCTTTTACCATCACTAGTATAATGCTCTTTTGGAAATCCCTTCAGTGATAGCACACTTCATTTGTTCTACATTTAGGTTACCGCTTCTCAACAAGTAGAGGGGCAAGGGGGCTTTGTTTTATTTTAGTTACAGAAGTAAGCAGAGATATTATATTGTACTGCAGAACAGCTCACACAACAGTTCTTAATCTTATAGCAACATCTTAGACTTGTGAAGATAGAATGATGGCAGATTGGAGGGGTTTCTTCCAAGATTTTTGCTGAAGTTTTGAAACACTTTCAACCTTGAATAAGCATTTCCTTTCACAAATGGCCTACTAGGCAAATAATCACTAGTTTCTTCATCTAGCAATGATCTTATTTAATATTCTTAGGTTATTGTTCCTATTAACAGTATCAAACATTCATCAAACATCATCCAGGTTTGCCAGCAATGATGTATTTACAAATTATGTTCCATGGCCACTACATTTTTGCATGCATTAAGAAGCAATTCTTGCAAAATACAGCCTGAGATGATGATATTGGGAAACTTCTTACCTTAGTATAAAATATACATATTTCATATGTAAAGAGCCTGTTGGAGAAATGTTCCCCTATAAAAAGTAAGTTAATTTTACAAGGGTACTAGTCACTTAAATCACAGGTTGTGAGCTTTTTCAATTATCCTGCCCTATTGGACTTTTACAGCTTTCTAACCTAAGCCCTCACTCAGAGACACAAGGCAGCAAAAAGAGTGAAAACAGCACAGGATGTGCAGAAGATACTGTCACTGTGACATCCTCCCATTTTACCGCTTTTATTCTGTTTCCTGCAATATTCTGGGTGCATCCATGAGATTTGATGATCCTGAATATATTTTCTTGACTCATTTAAAAGGTTAAATCTTTCGAGTAAAAAAAAAAACCCAACAAATAAACCTTTCAACAAGCATGTATTAACCTTTGTTACTTCTGGCTAGGGTAACCTTTAAAAAACATGCTTAAGAAAACAGGATAATTCTAATATGCCACTCATCTTCTAGATTCCGTAAGGGTGCCTGTAAATATCAACTCTTTCTACAAGCATCAGAAGCCAATAAATGATAAAGAGAGAAGGGCACTCTTTACAACTGTAAGACTGCCCAACAAAGTTCCTGTGATCTGCAGAAAAAACCACCAAATCCTAGGATTATTAGAGCTACTCAAAAAGTTGATATAAATGTGACACAGAAGCTACTTATCAGGAAGAGGAGCTAATTTGAATTCCTTGCCATTTCTCCCCCAAGAAAGATGTGGAATCAGTCTGAGCTCTGTCCATGATATTCTGCAGACAGACAGAGGAATCTCAGTGCACAAGAGAAAGCTGTCCTGTCAATTGAAACTGATTCTCTTGAGTGGTGAAAATAGGAACAAGAGCTGGATCTTCATCAGTGTTTGAAATTACAGCAGTGCCTCATTTTTGATATGATTTCTTAAACAAAACATCTTCTCACCAGAAGAAAGCCCAGGCTCACTAGAAGAAACTCCCAGTTGTTTCAGAACGAGTTAAGTTTTCACTTGTTAAAGAAGAAGTTAAAAAATCAGTAAACTAATAGGGAAATCATATTCTTCTTCCTTGAATCTAGTTTGCATTACCACACAGACAAATTCTTAAGTCAAGATATTTTCAGGTCAGAATAATCTCTAAGATACAATCAAGATGCTGTCTGAAACTTGGAGGCAAAGTTAGAGCAGAGTTATTTGAGGGAAATGTGAGAAAAATTATAAAGAGAACAACTTAAAATAAGTAAGAGGGCAGAAAGATGACTGACCGTGTGTGTTTAAAAATATGCCAAGTGCGCACAAGGAAAAATGTGTTGTGAAAAAAAATTGTACTGGCGGTATCTGGCAACATTTTAATAACTTTGAATTCTCTCTGGACAAGTTAACTAAGTAATGCAAGGCACTTTCACAGCTACTGAACTGAATTTGTGAGCCTAGATTGTTGATCTTGCATATAGTTCCGGGAAATCTGCACCAGTCCATATCATTATCACCTTCAATTCTAACTCTCTTACAGTTACAGCAGTTTTGGAATGTTAAATGCAAAAATTAAGGTTTTTACAAAAGCAGAGTTGGTGAAATTCTGGCTTTACATTTGATTCTTCACTCTTCAGTCATTGCTGCCTTTCTTTCTAATTATCTCACATTACAGAACCACAAGAAGAATCCAGAGGCAACTGGAAATCCACTGTGCCGGGTGCTGTACAGTCAGCTAGAGACGCTCCCTGTCACAAGCAGCAGCAGAAACAAGCAGCAAGCTTCTAAAAAGTAAAGAAAGCAATTACTGTTCAAGAATATTTTTAAGAGCTGGGATATTGATAGTATGTTATATCTAGTGGGGCTGCATTATATGCAATTAATAAGGTTACATTAAAATGATACCTAATATCACAACTTTTGGAATAACACAGAGCAAAATCATGTATGTGTTGGGGGAAGGCAGCAAAGCAACAGCTAACGATCAGCATGTAAGTATTGGAAGATAAGAACAAAATACTAGGGATGCTTATCAAAGATCTATAAATATAACCTAGAGAAAACTCATAGGCCCATAGCTTGAACCTATAAATACCTTCAAAATGTAAATATAAATTAAGGAAAGGAATTACTCAATCGCAGCAGATGCTGAGATGCAGAAGCAAGCTAACAAGGAAGGAGTTGAAATCAAGCTCAAAGTGTATTTCTGAATGCTAAAAGCAGCCAGAGTCTGAAAGAGTCTATCAAAGAGGGTACCATCCTGTTAATACACAAAGATGTAGTCAGTGAGGCATTATTGGGAAGAAATGCAGGGAGGGGACAATCTAGGAAAGAGCAGAAACACAAGCTGGCTGCCCAAGCAGCCTTTCTAGACCCCACATCTGTCTGATATCAGGAATGGCCTGAATGGATTCTCACCTCTTGGAACAGGTGTTTACAACACTCAGGTTTCTGCAATATGACAGTAAATTAGTAGCTGGAGAGCAAATAACCACAGTGGTAACAAAATTCACATGAAGCAAGACCTTTTTAAAATCAAAAGGCAAACAAAATCCAAATTGACTTGGGGGATTTAGGAGAGTTTTGAGGTCAACTTCATCCCAGAGCATCAAAGATTTGCTCTTTCCTTTGGTTGAGAAGAAGCTTATCAGGTACTGATGTAGCCCATAGCTATTCTCACATGGAGATGCTGTCCTTGAAAACCATGGCTCCTGGGATGCATAAATCAAAATGCAACACTGCATGTAGGACTGGCAGTCCCCACTCCTGCCCACAGTTTTTTTCTGAACGTAGCTTATTCTTTGCATGTTACTCAGTGATAAAGCTTCTAGTGTCTTCAGTGATTTCCTGAAGACCGACTTTCTTTAAAAGGCTTTGGATCCTTTAAAGCTCAACTAACTATAAACAGCGTAGAGTAAGGAATAATTCTCCCAGTTAAACCTCCCACAGAGACAGCTCTCTGTGCCTCTGTACAGATGAATAGGTTTTGAATGCTAATTGTAACACTGTGTGTACTCTTCCTGAGCTAATCAGCTCACAGGGTACAGACAAGCAACTTTTATTATCAATTCCATTCCACCACACCAAACCCTCCTGAAATGCTTTTCCAATAGCTAATTTAGAGACCTCCCGTTGGCTTAGTTCAGGCTATGGAAGGTTTGTAAACAAGCTATGTTACTCAAGAGGAATTTGCTCTCTTTCACTGTCTCACTTTCTTTCTTTTGCCTAAAGTATTAGGAACTAATGGAAATAGTTGCCTAAGAGAGAGAAGCAAAGCATGTTAATACCTACTGGCAAAAGCACATGTTCAATATCTCAAGAGGTTTCATGTGTGACAGACAAGAAAACTCACATGCGAACCTAAGTAGCAGTGTTATCACTGACTTTACAAAGTAAAAGATCGCTGCAAAAAAATATGTATTTTCTCCTTTTGATAGTGGAGTAGTTTTTACCATTAAAAGATATGTAAAAATTTGGTCTTGTCCCTCACTTTGAAATGAGATATTCTATATATGATCAAAGCTAGCAGTGATAATCTTCAGATATAAAACCTCTGCTGGGAACTCTGCCAACACGAACTACAGACAGCATCAACAAGCTGAATGCTAAGAGCTTTCCCTCACCTTGTATGGCTGTTCAGATTTGTATTGAACGGGTGAAGAAGTACTGCTAAAACTGAGTGTTTTCCAGTGGTACCAGTGACCATAACAGCAATATGGTAAAGGCACTTTCAGACTAGGTAGCCTCTGTTTTTATATCTCCAGTAAATATACTCCCAATCTCTTCTAATCTGTATAGCAGCCTCTTTTGTTTAAGAAGGAGTACAGTTTCAAAGAAAAAAACCTTCTAAAGTTTCTGGCACTGCTCTGTTTTAAGTCTTTGTGAAAAGAGAGTTCAGACTGTGGAAAAAATGGTCTTTCTTTATAAGCTTAAGTGTGTGAATAGCTGGTAGCAGTCACCAGGGGAAAAAGAAGGCCAAATCAACCACTTCCCTTGCTCATCCTCCTCTCCTCTGAAAAAAAAACATTTCAACAAAAAAATCTCCACCAACTCGAGAGTTCTCAAGAGAGAATACTTTGTTTAAGACAGTTTTGTTATTTAACAGTATTCTTACTAAAGAACGAAGATTTTAGTGTACCATAAATGGACTTTCAGAGACTCTGTAAATGTTCCCTCCTTGCTGAAAGTTCATTTGATGCTATTGTGTCTGTATTCCACTGTAACAGGTTGTTACATTGCTATTATTACACTGTTATTCTGAACTGCACCTGAGAGCTGGTGCTGTTACATACTACAGTCTGGTGTGGGAAGTTATTTGTAAGCCATTTAAAAATCCACATTGAGTTGAAGAGTGGGCAAACTTTTTTCTGTCATGGAATTCAGATGCAAAACAAGGACCTTTTCTTCAGATGAGCCATTCACCAAATTCCCAGTTTATGCTGAAAGAGGAAAACCACTGAATGATCTGGACTCTTTTACAGCTGAAAACACACTTACGAAAGCTACTTAATTCTTTGGCCACTCTCTCTAATCTTTTTTGTTCAGCACTGGAGCCACATTTTTCGAATGTCTTACTATCTTTCTCAATGAATTCTTGAAATGGAAACTGCAGAACAAACTCCTGGTCTGCAGTTGTTAGCAGAATCCTACCTCTTCAGCCAGCAAGTGAATAACTGTGCTTTCCATTAACAGTATGAATGCCTCAGGAAATAGTATTTATGTGACCCCTTTGTCATCCACATTGACTGTGTGTTGCCACAGTAGCTTTTTAGACAATGCAAATAAAGAGTCTCAAGAGAATTTTAGAACTTCAGGAAAATATCACGTCTTCACTTCAGACAAGGATCCCTTACACGCATTTACTTTGGCTTTTTCTCGTTAGCAAGGAGATGAAAATCCCAAGCATCTCATAGCTCATTATTAATACATAGACATGCTCTGCTTCTCACAAGGGGGATGGAGATACTGCCAGCAAGCCCCTTGAGATGACAGTCTGATTATACAAACCCTGTACATAGACAATTCTAGACTGCCTAGAAGAAAGGACCTGTTACAGTTATTAACAATGTTAGGCACCAATCGTGTTTGTGGTGCTCTACAAGGCAAACACTGCTCTACTTTATCCTAAAGAACAACAGATGTCAAAAGACTCTTTTGAAGATGCAGAGGTGACAATTTACAGGGCAGGCTAGTGTCAACAACTCTGATGAAATGTGTTTTGAGGAAGAATTTGAATGAGAAAAAAGAGATACCCATGTGCTAGGAGATAACATAGCAGTCAGCAAGAGTGAAGAAAAGTGAACAGAGTAGCAGGATTGGCACTGGTGACTACACAAAAAGAACCAAAGACAGAGATTTGGCTTGGTGAAGTGTTGGGGTGAAGACTCAGTGAAACAAAAACATGATTTGATTGTCAGGCAGGAGAAGATGATTTTAGCAGTTGCATTTCTGGCAGAGCGGTAGGGAGCAATGAGGGCACGTAGAAGGTGGGGAAAGATCAGAGGTTATGGTTGAATGAATGATACTTGAAAGATAGTACAATTATTATGGTATTACTTTTATATGTTTTAGGACATGAAACACTGATGTGCATTTAGGACATAAATAGAAGGAGCCACCAGGTGAATAAAGGAGAAGAAATGAGTTCAGTCACGCTATCACTTATCACTAGGGAAGGAAACAGATGTGAAAAAGACCAGGAACAAAAGCTATTAGGAGAAAAAAAGGTAAATTGATGATAAAAGCTTGTGACAGAGCCTTTCCATCTTCCTGAAATCAGTAAGATTTGTGACATTTGGAGGAAGAATGGCAACAAGGCAGCTGAAAGAAGGAAATGAAAGTCTCAAAGAGGGACTTGATGGGAGCAGCAGGACATCTGCTTGAGAAAGATTTGAAAAGTCTTTTGGAAATAATTCAGTACAGACTGTCCCTCTGGCTCCCAAATGCCCTTTCAAGACATTCTGTTGTGAAAGAAGCAGAAGCAAGATGTGACTTGTGGTGGATGTATGTCACTCTAGTACAAAGGAGGGAATTACAAAGTGGAACCTAAAAAGCAAGGGAAACGTGAAGCTAGGTGCTCCCAATGAAACAACAAACAGCTGCTGTATCTACAAGAAAAACAAATAATATGCAGCTTTTTACTGCAGTGGTAGTAATAATTTTATTTCCACTTGCAATTAGTTTGCTAATATCAGCAAAATATATTCTAGATTATAAGTCTATGCAAACATTTATATAAATCAAATGTAGTGCTTGGATTCCTGGCAGGTGGCCAGAGCAGCTCTCTGTGTAAACAAGTTTGGCTATTGCTATATTAACCACTCATGGCTAAACCTCTGTCCTGAACTATCAAGCTAGAAGATTACCTTTCACTGTATGTTTCTCTGTGTGAGACAAAATCTAGCAGTGGAACTGCATTTACTGGTGAAATAATATGTAAATGATATGCACTGCAATTAAATAAATGTCCATGCTTTTAATAAGATCTATCCAGGAATGCCTTGCTGACTTTAGAAAAGAACTATAGTTCTTAAGTTCCTAAGTTCCCAATTGAAACAATAAATGAGCTGTGTGAGTGGTAAGGATAGCTGGAGAAACAAATACAGAAGATCTGTTCAGTAACATAAATTAGGGCTTAAAATTATCTCAACAGTTTACATAACATTTACTGTGCTTGAGTCCATTGCCTGCGGTGTTTAATATTGCATATATGCTTTGGCAGATCCAGTGCAATCTTACAGTGAAGCAAGGACACAACAGATGACAAATCTCCACGAAGCAAAAAATGTGATAGCTGCATTTATGTACTGCAGATGTAGTGAAATGAATCTGGGTTTAGTAATTATTTATTTATCTGCATGTGAGATTGTTTCATCTGTTTTACAGATTTGGGTTTGGAATTTTTTCCGTTTTGTTTTTTGTACATATTGCCTAAAAGGAACACATTATTCATAATATACTGAAAACATCACTTCATGTTTGGAGTCCAATGTCTATTGCTTCTTGCAACCCAGCTGTGGTAAGAAGGGGTAATTAGAGACACTGATACTGCTCAAATCAAAATAAGAAAGATGATAGCCTTTCAAATAAAAATGGCATGCAAAAATGCATGTATATTTTGTCCATGTAATTGTAACTCTCTGAATTGTAGTTCCCTGCAGTCATTATGAAAGATTTTAAATACTTGAACTGAGGAACATAAACATACCCAATCAACCTACACAGAAATCTATCGTTAGAAGAGAGTCTTAACAGAGTGCATTTCAGAGCCTTCATACCACCTTGCTGTATGTTTACCAAGAGGACTCGATGGAGCACTTTGGTAAGTTGAAGACTTGCAAAGGGTACCCTTTCATGACAGACATATTACAGATATAGTTCTTGTTCTGTGCAGTCATCAAAAACCATTTAAAGTGATGAGATCTGTAGTTTTGCTTTCTGCTACATTTCATGCCACCAGAAAAACTCACCCCAAAAAATTGGAAAACAAACCCCCAAACTAAACAATTCACCCCAGAGGATCCAGATCAAGAACTTTATCAAGTAGCAACTCTTTCCTGAGTGCAGAATAGCAGTGGCAGGGAAAAAAGATCTGTATGCAATCTCTCCATCCAATACATAGATGAAGATGTGACTTCTGAAAGTCCCAGAAGGTGTGGGTATGGCATACATGCTGGTACTGGCCCCTTTGAGCTTTGCATGCCATCAGTGATAGCAGTGCTATACACTCTATTGAAGAAATAAACAGCACTTTCTATTCAAGTGCCTGAACATCAAGCAGCCACTCACCTTAGTGCTGAAGGAAGAAGTCTAAGGCTTAATTTCTAGGAAGGTTGTGTGTACAATGGCAGCTATGTCAGAGGAGCAATATCTAATTTAAAAATATCCTTGAACTATTGGGCTGTGGGCAAAGACTGCAAATCAAAACTAATTCCAAGTGTGCCTTGGCTGCATAGAGACATAAATGCTGCAGGCCAGTAAATAACTTAGAAAAGCCAACTAGGGCACTAGTGAAATTTAACAGGGGCTTATATTTTGAAATATGTGGAGTACATCACTGTGAAGGCCAATATTTAGCAGCTTCCCCCTTAATTTAGGGTATTTTTGGTATTGAGACCAAAATAAATTATTCACTTCTGTATTTTTTGAATATGAAACTATAGGGCACTCTTATAGGTGAGTATAACAACTACTTTTTATGCTTTAACCATCTTATGTCAGGCTAAAAATAGACTCACTTTACCATTGTGTATATCCTTTGCCCTGCTCTCAGCCCCAACTGTTTATTCAACCATGACAACATTTTGGAATAGGATTACCAAATGGCTAGGACAAATTTCACTGTGATTTTACTTGGCACAGCATTTTAAGTGAAAGCATTTGCTATTACAGATCCTGATAATGGCACCCCTAGGTACAATACCCTATTTCAGAAAATCTGTGTTAAACATTATGAATCCCCAAATAGTTACCTCCTCTGGAACAAAATCATTATACTGGGTAGCCTGACTTAATTAGACAAAAATGTCATCAGTGATTCACTCTGTTTTAATCAACTCATCTGTTTTCAGGTCACTTTTGTAATTTATGCCATAAAAAGCCAGTCATGTTGTTTCAATGTCTGAGGAGCACAGTTATAAATTATCTGAAAATCGTTCAGGGCTGCCTTCTCACAGGTTTCATGCCACTGTAATAGACACAAACACTGTCTGTGAAGGTAAAGCCTTTTCACAGAAAGGCATCACAGAGAGCTTTATGGCTACTAGAAAATTTAGAGCAACAACATAAAAAAAGATACAAGGGCTCTGTAAAAAGAGCTCTGTTAAGAAACATGTTTTGCCATAGAGCTCTGAAAGTGAGCAGAGTGAGAAGAAGAACACATAAGAAAATAGGTGTTTATGTGAAAGCTGTTTCAAAACGGAAAGTATTAAAATTTGCCTGATAGCTTAGCAGGTTCACTGTCTTCTCTAATTCCTTTGGAAAGAAGTGCCAGAGGTGTGGGTCAGAGCTAAAGAATGGGCTTTCCTTAACACGTATACACTATTCATCCTGCCCTTTCAATATACCTGGACATTAAAGTTTCCTCAGGAAGTTTGTGTAGGAGTCTTCCATGCATTCAGCTCACTAGCAACTTAAAAATCAATATATGACTTACCAATATATACATATATTTACATGTGGGAGGGCGGGAGAGGAGCTGTGGCAAGGACCCTACTTCTGTGAATTGAAGTGACTAGTGCACAGATACCATCCTAAAGGAAAGTTAAGCAGTCTGCAATAGATCTGCATGCGATAAACTCCAATGCACAAACACTAGGAACATGCTCTTGGACTCTCTAACCCTAACCCTAAACCCTAACCCTAAGCCTAACACAAACACTAACCCTAACCCCTAACCCTAAACCTAACCCTAAACCTAAACCTAACACTAACCCTAACACTAACCCTAACCCCTAACCCTAAACCCTAAACCTAACCCTAAACCCTAAACCTAACCCTAACCCTAACCCCCAACCCTAACCGTAACACTAACCCTACCCTAACCCTAAACTAACCCTATCCCTATCCCTAACCCTAAACCTAACCCTAACTAACCCTAACCCAAACCCTAAACCCTAACCCTAAACCTAACACTAACCCTAAACCCTAACCCTAACCCTAACCAGACCCTAACCCTAACCCCTAACCCTAAACCCTAAGCCTAACTTTAAACCCTAACCCTAACCTAACCCTAACCCTAACCTAACCCTAACCTAATCCTAACCCTAACCCTAAGCCTAACCCTCTTAACCCTAACTTAGGTAACCTATAGTAAGTTTCATAAGGTTGGTACTTACCACTGTGATGGATCCAGTCTAGGAACAGCATTTGCCAGATGGGAAGCCTGCCCCAATCTACTTCAAAGCAGTTGGAAATATACAGGTATGCTAATGAAAAAATTACATATGTTACTCATTTGCCAGCTCCCAGAGGAACTTTAACAGCATGAGTTTATTACATATGCAGCAGCAAGAAGGTCCTATACCTGATCAAATGCAATTGTGGGTACAACACTCCTTTCTGTGCTAGAAGAAAACAGAACAGGCAATATACAGCCAAAATTAATCATAATGCATCTCCTGGTTAGACTAACGGGACCAAATGGTCACCTTGCTTGGTGGTATTTCTAATTAGAGAAATAGAAATAGAAAGGCAATACTTGACATAATCTGCAGATTAAAAAGAAAAAAAGTAATTGAATGAACCTACAAATACCCTAGGTATATTTTGTTTGGTTGAGGGGTTTTTTTCCTCTACAAATACCCAATAGAACTATGTGCATGCATTAGTGATTGTTGGATATTGCTACAACTGTGTTTGCTTTCAATTTCGTTTGAAGCAGCTCCACTGGAATCAGGTTTGTTTATTTATCTGGTATTTGACAAACAGTCTCTGACACTCAGTTATCAGGGGTTTATGCTCATGTTTCTTACTGGAAACTCCATTCTCCTAATTGTTGCTGTAAGCAGGACAACACAAGAGGTAGTTTTGCCTCCAGGAAATTTCAGTTGGGTCTGGTATCAGGTATATTTTATTACAACCTGTAAGACTGAGATCTCTTTGATTGTCTTTCTTAAAACTTAAGTTTTCTTTTTTCTTATTCCACTTTCACATAGACTCACACACAGAAGGTGTATTTAAAGGAGTATATTGATCTTGATGACCTCTCAAAATTTATCCCGGGGCTAATCAGAGGCGTGCTGTGTTGTGCTGGCTAAATCTATCATGGTATTGAATAATTCACAGCCTGCCTTAAAGGCTCCAGACTAGGTGATTTACTCCATATTAATGTGATGCTTTTGCATTTTAATAGGCTTATGTTAATGTTTTACAAAATGATAAAACATTCTTCTGAACTCTCCAGTGACAAGGGATGATGGTATGAACTACATAATTCTAGGAAAGGACAGCCAGTAACATCAGATTTATGAATGTTGCTACAGCATCTGCGATAAGCTTTGGCCAGAACAAACCATTTTATTGAGTTACCCCTATTCTGACTGCATGAGTGGCTTTTCCCAACTTATCTGGCACTTCAATGAAAGTAGTCAGGCACAAGAGAAAAGGCAGGGCATTCTGAAAGCAGATGTAAGCCTTCCAAAACTGTTTAGTGCAGAGGTTTTAATATCCCTTTGAGAAAAAAAAAACTAGAAGAGAACAAAAGGGATTTCATCTCTCTGAGGCTGGAATTTCAGAGAGTAGTGCTCATGAGTGGGGTCATATTTTTCCATTTGAAAGGGAGACAGCCTGTCAGCAGAGTTCAATGTGCTAGGCATATGTTAGGTCTTGAGAACCATAAAATGCAAGTCAGGTGACAAGAACACTCATACCGTTTCCTTCCAGCTGTACTGCACCTTTGTATCTCAGCTACTTAACAGATCACACGACTACTTTTCCTAGCCTCTCAAGAGAACAAACGAATGACATTTATCTCTTGAAACCTGCTTATGTGCTTACTGTCAGAAGGAAGTTGAGTTGAATATCTGCTAGTGATGGCATACTTGTAGCTGCACAAAACAGAAACAAAAAGGAAAACTACTCCAGCCCTGGGCCTTCCAGTAGATAGCAAGGTGGTAAATGAAGTTTTGCCAAATGCAGACTAATATATATGGGAGAGTAGGGGGAAGGGAATTGCTTACACTACTGACACTGGTCAACTCAAGCCTTTGAAAATGTGAGTTGCTGACAAGTTGTGGCTTCCCATCTTCACATAAGGAGAAAGTGGGGACGGGAATAAAAAGACAAAGAAAATGGGTATAAGGAATGAACAACAACACAGAAACTTAATACAAAACAGAGTGTGTGGCATTCTCTGTATTGCCATACCTTTTCCTACCACTGACAGGGAAAACAAATGCATTTATTGATTTCAAAAACAACTTCTTTTTCCAAAAGTTAGAAAATCCCAACAAAACCTTGAATACTTGAATTTTCTCACATGATTTTGTGTTTCATAATTCTTTTGACAGGGAAAAGAGGGCAACACATAACAGAGTCTAGAAATGCTAAGATTTTGAATGCACAGGTGCTTACCTAGAAAACAGAAAATTACTTTTTGGTTTCTGGCTTGCAGCAAAGAACCAAGCCTTCACTTCACATACTCCAATCCAGCTCCTCAAATGTCTAATTTAGGGACACCGAAATCTTCATTGGAGCATTGCATTGGTGCAGTCAGACAGGAAACAGAGGTGTAACGCCATGTTGGTATTTATGTTCTTCTATACCTAGAGCATATGCAAAACATAAAAAGAAGCTGGGCACCTTCAGAACTTTAGAGAATTAAGTCATGCATGTGGGTGATAAGAATGTTGTTACATATGTGTCTGAGATTAAACATCTATATTTGAAAATGTTTGCCATCATATAAATCCATCACTGTAATGAAGAGCCCATAGGGTCATTCAGCTACAATGACATTCTGAGTCATAGAAAAGCACCAAAACCAGCCTCAGTAGAGGTCTTATTCCATCTCCCAGGCCCTGAGTAGGATCCATTCTGTGTACAACATACCTGATGGATGTTGTCTAACAATTCGTTAAAACTTCCAAAAGAAGTAATTCCACAACAACATAAGGTGGTTGATTTACAGTGCTTCATAAACTTTAGTGGTGTAAACTTTTCCCAATGCCCAGTTTGACTGTACTTTTGTTGCTTTTTGACTGTACTTCAAGTCTATTGGTTACATTCACAGAAGATATGGAGAGGAGATTATATCCTTCCTCTCCTTCTCCAAGGCTATGTTTGCAAACTTATTGTTATCACTACTGTTATCCATTGGACTGACTTCAACTTGTCCATCTTTCAGAAGAGTCATACTCAGATTTGGTGCAGTACTCCATCTTGTAACTACTGAATGTTGAGTAGATCAGAAAGAGTGTCTGATGTGCCTTCCAAGGCAGCTTCCTTGTACATTGTAGTAGTCATCTTTTTGCAACTATTGCCTTATGTTCAGTGTGTGACCTACTAGACTTGCCAGGTCCTTTTCTGCAGGGCTGCTACTAGCAATCAGATTTTCTTCCTGTGTAAGAGTAGAACTTTTCCTCATGCTTACTCAAACAATTCAACTTTTTCATGTTACTTTTTATTTTGTCATGACCTTTCCAAATTCTCATATTCAATCTGATTTTTTTTTGTGGTCTATCTTAGTGCTGTGTTATCTGCAAATGGAATAAATAGTTTCTATCCTGATGTGAAGGCCCGTGACTAACACTTCTGTATCAATATGGACACCTTATAAATGCAAGGATGAAATAAAGCCTTTGGAGTTGAATCAGCAATTTCATAGCAGCAACAGACAAACTAGCACAAAAATGAAATGTGGAAACATACATATTTTTTCTTGCTTTGCTCATTAAGTACTTATCTGTAGCTGTTAACAATCTAAAAAAATCAAGCATTCACCTCATTCTAAAATCAAACTGAGTTAATATCAGGAGTAAATTGCATGCATTTCTGTTTTAGCACTAGTCAATTTAAACATCACTCATACAAAAACAGATTTACAGCTCAAATGAGTTGCCTTCAAAGAATAAATGAAGCAGGAATCCTGTTATTTCCACATTACATCTTACACATACAGCACATGTATTTTAAGTATAACTCATGTATTTCAAGGTCTGCAGGATTTAATGCATCCATATTTGGCAAAAGGAGCCTTAAAATGTACTCTCAAGGTACTGATTATTCTGGACTAGGAGTCATTTGGGAGCGTATTAGATAATAACAACATGCAATGAGGAAGAAATTTTATTCCAAAATAAGACTTTTTTAGTCCAAAGACTTTTTGATCTTTTCTAATATCGAACTGCATATAAATATGTCCTGGTTTGGATGCTAGGGGGCAGTAAAAGTGACGAGAGACTTAATAGGAAACAACAGCAAACATTTTATTATCTAGGGGCTCTATAAACAATGGAACACCATTAAGGCACTAACCACATACACAAACAACCAACCTGACAATATTATGCAATAAAAAGAAAAAAAATGAGCAATGCTCCTCTGGGCTGGCTGCCAGCCTGTGGAACAACAGGAGGAAGGGAAGAAAGGCTGGCCCCAAGATGGCAACTGGTTCCAGTCTCAGAAACTGTGAAAAAGAAGGACCCCACAGGGAAACCCAAGGGGAAGATACCACACTTGCGTTGCTGCTAGGTGGTCTCCTGCTGTCAGTGTCTGAGCGTCGATGATGCTGCGGGGTCAGGAGGGAGGGACCAAGAGGGGCAGCAGCTGATCCTCTCTCAACAACGACGAGGCCGGGAAACAGGCCGAACTTCCCTGTTTCTGGCTTTTATGGGCTGTCCGATCTCGTATTTTCTTGGGGCAGCCCTTCTGGGTGCGCTGCCTTCCCATTGGCACAGGGGCGCCACACCTCTCCGAGATCTTGCCATGCGGCCAACGTGGTATTTCCCACCAAAATACCAACGTTTACCCATGGCTGCTCTTGCCGAGAGAAGAGGGACTTCCACCACTTCCCTGCCAGCGACACAGATGCCTGGGGGCTGGGGGCACTGCCTGTGGGCTGCCCCCACTGCTACAGGCCCACTCTGCACCGTGGCACTGGCCCGGGGGCAGGTCCTGCCCCGCACACTGGGTGCTGCCACTGCTGGGGTGTGGCCCTGCCCCCGCAGCTGCTGGCATGGCTACCTGGCCGTCTGCCGCCGCCGGGACAACTCCCCCACCGGCACGGCTGCCGGGCCTGCGGAAACCCCGGGAGGGGGGACCAGAGGCCACTGGGGGCTAGGGGCTCCCCCGGCACCGCCAGCGGGGCTGCAGCACTGCCCCCACAGCTGCCAGGGGGCCGGAGCTGGGCCGCCACCCTGCAGCACCCGGAGACAGACCCAGCACGGCCCCAGGGGTGCCCTGCATCCAGGCACGGGCTGCGCTGGGCCAGCCCCTGCAGGCACCTGGGGACGGACCCAGCAAGGCCCTGGGGTGGGGGGGGCCCCGTGGCCAGGCACAGCCCCGGGCTGGGCCACTCCAGAGTCACCTGGGGAGGGATGCTTCACCATCCTTGCCTGTTTCCCTTCTCAGGAGAACAGAAAAAAAAAAGTTTTAAACAGACAAAACATCCTCTCTCCCTCCTCCCAAGGGAAAACCTCAAGTTAAATCCATTATAAAGTAGCTCTTCTTTTCTCCTCATGGTAAATACACTTTTATGGTTCTACCTAACAAATCTTTTTGACTTTGGAAAAAATTTTATTTATTTCCTACATTTATACAGGAAATGGCATGACCTCTCCACCAAGTTGGATAGAAAGTGTGTTATTTGTTTCAGTTAAGTTTCATATATTAGTAGAATAGCAACCATCTTTCTGAAAGAAAAATCAGAACAATGGCAGTTTAACAATACAAGCAAAAAGGGTTCTTACTGGTTCTTGTCTCACTTCTCCATGAGTGTTCCTCATTCCTTCAACATGAGTAAGAACTTCTGTGTGTCTTTGAAAGGTCTCTTTAAGTCTAAGAATATATTTGCTGCCTCTGTAGTATGGGAGATTCTTAGTACTCTTGCAGGACTTCTTGAATATTTTTTTTCTGCACTTCAAAATTGAAATGAGAGATGCTGTATAAGTGGAAAGAATGATGATGACAAGTTTTTTTAATATCTGTAGGGGTTTGAAAGGGGAGGGGGGTGCAGGGGGGTGCTGGTGTGTTCTTGGAGGGAGCGGGGAGGGGAAAAGGGGATGGGATCCCCCTGTTCTCAATGTAAACCCTGGTTTTTCAG
>VXBA01003383.1:329703-655853 GCA_013399895.1 Serilophus lunatus | reverse complement strand
CCTTCTCCTACTCCCAGGCCCCGTGGCTTGACTCAGCCCACCTCCATCGGCACCAGAGCCACACCAGCACAGCTGTAGGTTGAAAGCTTCCCCAAATAACATTCCAGGTTGGGGCAGAGAACCTTTCACTGTGTTGTGTTTTACAGACTCCAAGGGCTGGGAGTTGGCTACCACCAGAGAGGGAGAAGAAGAAGGAAGCAGCTTTCCCTTCCCACTGCTTCTCTTTGGCCAGCCTCCCTGGCCTTTGAAAGTAGTTCCCTTATTTCTTCTTTTTCTTTTTTTCCTTTCACATGGTTTTTGTTGGGTTAATTTTGTGTTAAGTCTGGGGTTCCCTTAAACTGTGTTTTCCTTTGTTTGAACTCCAGACAAATAAAGTGTTTCCTGTTGTTAATTCTGTTCATTCTTCTCGTCACTATTAAGAGTGCCTTCTAGTTAATATAGTGGGGCTAAACCACCACAATATCTCAGCATGACTTCACTCAGTTTCCTAGCCGAAGCACTTGGTAATCTGAGTTGTCACTTCAGTGCAGGAACTGTTTTTTGTGCTTATAGGACACCTAACAAAACAAGGTCATAATTTAAAAGGTCAAAGAAGTTTTAAATTTGAAATAACGAAAACAGTAACTGCTATAGTAACGTGTTTCACAGAACCAGCCTGCAAACCCTAAAGAACCTGGCTAGAATGTCTGAGCCAGTAAAGAGCAGGTGATAATTAATTTCTTGTATATGCCAATGTCCCATTAGGACTCAGAGCAAATCTCCTTGCTGTAGCTTTAGCTCGGTATTTCTTTACCTAATCACCATGAACAGAGAACAGATCATCCTTTTTCCTTCTGAAGCAGACTTTTATGTACTTGAAGATTGTTAATTCAACTCTTTTCACTCTTCTGTTTCTTACTCTCAGTATTACTAATGCACTCAGATTTTCTTTGAAGATCATGTGTTGTAGACTTCTACTTATTGTCATTGCTATCCCCCAAAAGGCATTTAAGTGTTTTCCCTTGAAGTGCAATGCTATCTTCTTTACCTACCAGGAATATTACAGCATACTGTTATGCATAGAAGGTTTCCAGAAAGCTGATAAAATATATCCTGTTAAAAAGTTGAGAAAAAAATAAAAAGCTGGGGGACTGTGAGTCTATAGTAATGCCTAGAGTACTGTTTGTTAGTGGTTAACACAGTAATAAAGTGCATAGAACCATAAAACTGTTAAGATTGGAAAATATCTCTAAGATCATTGAATCCAACCATTAACCCAGCACTGCCAAATCTATCACTAAACCATGTTCTCAGGTGCCACATTTACACATCTTATACATACCTCTAGATTTAGTGACTCAACTGCTTCCCTGGGCAGCCTTTTCCAATGCTTGACAACCATTCCCATGAAGAAATTTTTCCTAATATTCAATCTAAACATCACCTGGCACAACTTGAGTCCATTTCCTCTTGTCCTGTCACTAGTTGCCAGGGAGAAGAGGCCAAACTCCACCTGGTTACAACCTCCCTTCAGGTTATTGTAGACAACAATAAGGTCATCCTTGAGCCTCCTTTTGTCCAGGCTAAACATCCCTAGCTCCCTCAGCTGGTCCTCATATGACTTCTACTCCAGGCCTTTCCACAGCTTCATTGTCTTTCTCTGGACATGCTCCAGCAGCTTCATTTCTTGTAGTGATGGGCCAGAACTGGACACAGTACACGAGGTATGGCCTCACTAGTGACAAGTCCAAGGGGAGAGTCACTGACCTAGTCCTGCTGGCAACACTATTGATGATACAGGCCAGGATGTCATTTGCCTTCTTGGCCACCTGGGCACACTACTGGCTCATGTTCTGCCTACTTCTAATGCTGTCAGCAAATTGCAATAGCTTAAGTAGCTCAGGAAGAGGTATTTTTCTTCTGTTTCCTAACCTCAACTATCTTAGAACCCCTGTATTATGGAAAAAGAATACAAAATGAAGGCTTCTTAACAATATTTCAGTGAATAACTAGGGGAATTACTGTTATTTCCAAAAGACAAAAATATGCCAAAATGAGCCTGGAGATAAAATAAAAAGCTACTCCAGAGACTACAAGTGAGTTCATAAATATTGTTGATTGCATGCTTACTAGACAAGTTAATACAGCAAATGATGTCTGAGGAGAGGAAATGACCTAAAGATTGAGATTGGTTTGTACACCTTTGAAAAAACTCAGTGTCACAGTGGAAAACCAGCAACCCTTTCAAATATGTAATCAGCACATTATGATTTGTTGATGATAGCAAGGTAAGTGGACAGCCACGTTCACGTTAGTGCAAGTGACTATGAAGTGACTGATACTTAAGCTACCCAAGGCAGATTAACTACAAGTGCAAGATGTAATTAAGAAAATAAAGAACATGAATTGTAATGCTTCTTGCACCTGGCGAGAAAATGCACATTGTTGACATAGTACGATAGCTACAGATGGTACCTGAAGTGGGAAATGCATGAGAGGTAGTGACAAAATACAAGGATTTGTAGAACTCTTGTGTGGAAGACATGATTTTCTAAGGTGCTTTCAAGTCAGGAGTATTCAAGTCTATAAGTCAATTGGAGAAGGTGGGAGATAAAATTTTGTCCATTAATTACAAATATGTAGCAAACAGGAACTCACTAGTTATTTAATCAGAGTGTCATTGCTCTACTATAAGGGTTAATTTAAGATTTGTTAGGTAGTTATCTTAAAGATGAATTAGCAGTAAATTTTAACTTGTCTTATACTTTTCTTCACAATTTAGTTTTGTTAAGTATAGCTAAATAAATTGGAATAATAAACACATTTAATTAGAAATTTAAATTGCCTGAGAAATTATGTCTGTCCTAAGCTGCACAGAACATGAGCCAAACACAAGTTCATGTGCAACACTTATTAATGTATGCAATGTATATATGATTATGAAATAACATTTGGGGTTCTATGTCTCTACGATCCCACTTCAGCTTTACTTACCTTGTAGTTAACAAGTTTTTATTAAATAACAAACCCAGTGACAAAACTTGCATAAATGCCTGCTCTGACTTTTATGCTAGATGATCTTTTTTTACCATTTACAAAGAATTAAGCAAAAACCTTGATAAAGAAGTAGATACTGCTTTCATGTTTGAGACTGGTGGCATTTAATAAAGTCTCTAGACAGCAAACTATCCTGAAAAAAAAAGTGCTGGTATAACACAGCCACCTTCAGCAGTACTTCACCACCATCTCAATTAGCCACTAGCCCAACTATCTCCCTCATGTATTCTAGTATCTGACAAGCGAGCAGCCTTGAAACACACATCAGAGTCCATGCTTCCTCTTTAATTTTCCAAATAACATTTAGTTCTAGATATGATATCATAGGACACTGCAGATAATGCCTTCTCAGGGAAAGGGTTACATGCCTCAAAGGAGAAAAAATATCCATGAGAAATCATTCAACTTGCATCCTTTTTTTCCTGAGAAGTGAATATTTTTGTTATTTTCAAGGACTACCAGCTTCTTACCACAGGATCATTCTTAATACCAATCTCTCAGCCTTGACAAGACAGCAAATCAAGCTCCCATTTGCTCCTGGCTGCAGAGAAGCTCAAGAGCAAGAGACATGTACTTCTTGGAAGCACACCCTTTGGGTATGCAATGGGTGCTCTATTCCCACAGCACGTCTAACCACCTATGAGAAATCAGGGTCTTGTGTTTGCACCAAGATCTTACCTACACCAGGTGCTCTACTGTGGAGACAGAAGCTAACCTGTTAGGCTCTAACTCTCTCCTCAATAAATCAAAATGGTAATATTCAGCTCTATTCCTTTTACAACTCAGGATGAAACAAGTTATCCTGCAACAAAACCAAAAGAAGTCATTAGAGTAAGAAAATTGCATATGACTTTTTGATCTCAAGAGCTGCTATATTATATGATTGGGAAAAGGAGAGCGAATTTTCAGGAAACAGAGACTGAGTAAACATAAATATAAATCAGATAGCAAGTGAATATCAGTCCTTTTTGGTTTATTTCGAAACGGGAGTTTAAATTGATGAATTACCGAGCTGCAGATTAAAAGGTTACAAGCATACAAATAATCTTTCATGCAGAGCATGTTGAAGGCTTGGAATTCACTCTCCAGTATTTGACATACCACTGTTAATGCTCATGTTAGTTCTGGGGAACTATCTGACCAAAGGTAAAGAGCCTGCTTGTCTCTTAACAGACATCTGATTAACAATTTACAATAACCTCAGGTTTGTGCTGAAGGGATGCTGCTCAATGTATGTGTGCTATTTTCTGGATGGGATGCTGGAGCAGATTTTAAAAAGTTTCATTGAATAAAATTAAACAAATGTTTTTGGCAAACTACAAAATAGTTAAGCAAATTCAGCATAATCAGATCATCTCCTAATCGATCATACACTACACATATTTTTTATGCTTTGCCAAATCTACATTTATGCATTCCAGTTATCACTCTAAGTAATATAGTTACTGTAGTCCAACTATAGTTATACAGTAACTACATAAATAAAATATATAACATGCATAAACATATAAAAATATATAACATACATAAAATAAAATATATAACATAATTGTTATAGTCCCATGTAAATGACCACTTTAGTTTTGCATTTATCATATTTTTTCTGAAATATTTTTAGAATAATCTAGTGCCACTTTTTCTTAACAGATATTTATTTCATACAACAATCATACAACTTATCCTATAAATTTTGTAAAATAATATGAACATCCTAAAAGTATTTAGTCCCCACTTCCTCAAAATTAGCTCTTAAAATGACACTGTCCATAAAGACCTTCCATATTGGATTTGGGTATATGAGGTAAAAAGGAAAGCCCTTCCTTTTCTCCCTTTCCTCATGGATATATAGGTCCTTCCCGACACTCCTTAGTTTGTATGCATTGGATTCTAATGGTCTCCAGTCTGGACAGTAGAGTCCCTGAAAGCTAACATGCTCATAAACTATTATTATACCACTATTTTTTAAGCAGACTTGAAATAATTCTGCATTAAAAAGATGAAGGTACAGACTAAGGACTAGTTAGCTGAAAACAGAAGGGCTATTCACCAAGCAGAATTCACTTCAGAAAGATGAAATTCAGCAAGGACATAGTAAGAGTTATCAGAAATTTGTATTTACAGCCACACCCACTGAAATTACATTCTTGTTGCCTTTATAATAGGAAAAAAGTAAACACAGAGAGAAACTGTAGATAAAAATACTCCTATGAATCAAAAAATTGGTGACAGATATTTTTAAGGACTTAACAACAGTTACTAGCATTTCTTGCTTTCTATTCTTTTTAATTTGCCAAAAAGGAAAATAGTGAAAATTGATCACTAAATACTTTTTCTAGACTATAAAATAAGTAAGGTTAAGAAACATGAGGGAAATTAAGTAACAGGAGGGAGAATATGAGGCAATGTTTAATGTCTTTGGCATTATTTCTTTTAGTGGTGAATGCTAAACAATGCTTCAAACTGAGATCACAGTTGAACAGATAGAAAAGGAAAATATCATTTTGTCTGTGAAGTTCTCAGAGAGATGAACCTGTCAAGAGAGGGAGAAATAGGTCACATGAAAGTTAATGGAAAGTAATAAATGGAATACACTATGCCACAATGCTTTATCTCAATTAAAAGTTCACATGCTGAATGCCATTTACATTGACAGATACCCAGCTCTTATCAACTTGCTTATTTATCACCTTTGCATTTATAAAGGCTGTTGTTTATTCCACTGGGTAGCCTCTGGAATTCTCCTGTTGCATTTCTTAGTCAAGAATAATTGAAGTGTAAAAAAGTAAAATGCCAGGATTCATAGGAAAATGTTTCATGGGGAAATGTTTTTCTATTACAGATGCTCATGTGTTTCAGAATAAACTGACATTAGAGAAAGGCTGGATTTTAACTTCTAGCAGTGTCTGTCATTAGACTGACGTGAACTAATGATTGCTCTTTGACCACGGCAAAGTCATTGCTTCAAGAGGCAGCTCCAACACCCTTTTTAGCAATTCAAGACAAAAAAAAACCCCACCAAAACAGCGGTTTAGAAGGTAAAATAGGGTATATGTCATACCTAGATGACATTCCACACTGCTGCATTCCAGCTTCCCACACAGAGGTGTGATGAGAATAATGAACTTGATGAAAAGGCTATGATATGCTTACTGTTGGGCCACAGCTTCATCCTTCGCATTACTCTCTTGCAAGCTGGAGAATATTTGATAGAGATAACTGGAGCTACTCACAGATAAGACAATGTTTTGTAGCTTCCATATGGGAGGAATATCTTAAAGTTGGAGGTGAGACACAGAAGAGTACCACAGCTACTACTAAAATTGGGAACAGGACTGCAGCATGCTGAGGAGACAAAAGTTAGTCATCAGAAGGATACATTTTTTTGAGCTGCACGTGAACTCTCATTCTCTTCATGTCATGTGTCTGCCTTAGAGCTTCATGTTTAAGTACTTCATCCCTCTTCTTAGGTTAAGTACTTCACAAGACTCACTTGTTCCCGGGTGATAGTGGGAGACACTGTCTACATAATTACTGTTAGTCCTTGACCTTGCTCAAGAAATGAGATCTCAACCATACTTCCTTCAACTCCACAGTAAAGGCCTGAATTGTGTGAGAGTTGTGCAGAACCTTTCCCTTCCCGTGTCAGAGCTGTGCCACTAAGCTGCCTAGACTGCCAGAGGCAGCTAGGAGGAGTCTGACATTTCAGGAGTGGTCCACCACTACAAGGTAGGAAGGATGGATATGGATCTCTGTTTTGTGATGAGTGGATAGATGTCAGAGTGCCACAAGCACACCGAATACAACAGAAACACACAGGGTATTTGAGAGTTTTACTGACTAGGAGCAAAGCTGAGGCAGATACTGATCACTTCCTTGCACAGGCTGGGAAACTAGTGTACGCGTGCAGAAGTCTAAATAGGAGTACCAAACACTTCCATTACTAAAATGTTAATTGGATGCTTCATTTTAAGCAGAGATGTTTCTTAGGTAAGCTGACTTTTTTTTTTTAATTATAGCCTTGACAGAGTAGTGACTTGGAACAAAGACTGCATCAAATTTACAAGTCTGCAGTTGTTTCAGACACAGTGGGAGGCTGGACTATATGGGAAACTTTCACCATAGCCTTACCTGGAGGGATACAGTGCATCTCAGTGGCTAAGAAGGAAACATAACCCCAGAGATGCATCAGTGAAAGAAAAAGAAGCTCATAGCTCTGTGGCTCTGATTTACAACAGATCAAAGATCTGTACTGCTCTGACAGTCAAGCTTATATTTAACTGCCCCAAGCTCTTTATCTTTTAAGGACCTAAGCATTAAGGACTTTGTACGGAATTCTTGCTAATTCTTACTTGTTTAGCGAAGTTCAGAAATTGAGCACTTTGCATAGCTATCTCCTCACCCAAAGCCTCAGGCTTATTCTGCTGTTAAAAGCATGCAAAAATGCTTCTGAGTGGAATTTGTACTCAGTTAATATTTAAGTACTGCCTACAATGCACATAATAAAATGAGAGCATGCTTTGGAAAACCCTGATTGAATATGTGTGTCAGTTGGTGCTCTGCTAGCCTAATGCAATTTGGTTTTGACATAATGTAATAGAACACAGTGATGAAAAACAGCAATCCTAATAAGGCTCCTCTTTTCACAGCTTATTTATTTTTGGCCACTGAAGCAGTGTGTTCTCTATCCCTGTCTTTATTTCAGAGCAAGTATTCTGAAAATAATTAGCTAATACAACTTTTCTTTGTGTCACAATTAAATAAAATTTAAGTAACAGACTATTACTTTTACATTGCAAAACCATAGGGGCACGTTTTCAACTAGGATATACTGGCAGCACACAAGTCAGCTGAACAAAGTGAAAGCCTACAGCAACCTTTTCTTAGCAATTCAAGACGCAATAGATCAATGGGACTTGACTGCCCTGTAGGTCCTCAGAAGAGAGCTAGCTGTATTCCATGCTGATTTAGTTGCCTGCTCTTCAGCATCTAGGCAGATCAGACTCTGATAAGGTGCATTATTGTTCAAAAGATCTGTATCAAGTTACCAGATTAATTTCTGTGTGATTCTAGTTTTGAACACAGGTTTCTAGGTGAAAGGCTAATGCAGTAATTCATCACATCAAGCATATCTCATTATGCAGAAGGTAATGTTAATACACTCCAATTCCTACATTTTTAAGAATGTGATGCTTTCAGGAACATTTTTTTCTCATGCTAATTGTACAATCTGCATCTTTTATCTAACATGTAGTTTGTGTCAAAAATTCCTATCTACAGAACAACCATCAGGCATTCATGAAATGACAGATCATCTAGGAAACAGGGAAAGTAAGTTGTGACAGAATAGAGGAGGATGCTATTCTCAGTCCCAGTGGGCAGAAAACCTAAGCAAATGAGAGTTGCCCACTGAACTGAGTGCATTCACTCTCGGAAGAAAAATGCTTTTTCACTTTGGATGTGGATGAAGTTACCTTCTTTCTCTCCCAGGCAGATTCATACACATCTGGAGATAATCCTGGCCTTTATAGGATGATTTTTTTGTCACTGTGGGGAAAAAAAGTAAAGGAAAAAAAGTTTAAATGTTCTGAACAAGCACTCCTGGCATAAAAGTGCTAAACCACTATCATAGTGAGTAGTCTCTGACACTCTAGTGTCAAGGACTTTAAATTATGTGTCCAGGGCCATGTCTGAATTATATTGTGCTGAACCAACTAAGATGGTTAGCAGCAATGGCTTTACACTCTGCATAGGGTTGTAGGATGAAGTGTAGGGAACCTTGATGAAGTCTGTTGCTGACATTTAAATAAATTAGTTATGTACTTTGTATGCAAACAAGAGAAGCTGATGTTTCAGCAGTGATGGGCCTGATTAGTTTTCAATTATGATGAAGCCAGCACTTTAATGGTTTGTGTTGAGCTTTTTAAGCCAAATTTTCTGTAAGCCTGATCATGTGGAAGCATAATGCTTCCATGTATATTCAGCTACATGGTCTGTAGATACTGTTAAACCTAAATTGTTCATCAAACACATGCTTCTGATTGTCCCAACAGTGGACTTCGTTGAGGGAGCAAATGGGCTCCTTTCATATCTACACACCTGCTTTCTTCACAAATAAACTACAAATCTGAAGGCGGACAGCAAACGGCACACATCTAGATCTCTCCGGGACACATCACAAAATGTCTAGCAGCTTTCTACACATGAGCTGAGGAATGCCTCTGGCTCAGTTAATATAGACATAGCCAATGCCATTTTCCTGTCTGCTGCACTTGCAGTGAAGGGTAGTTTCGGTCCTTCTGTCATGGTAGCTATGAGGCAACTGCTAATTTATGAGAGCAACTCATGTAATATATTAAGAGAGCAATTTTAAGATGGATACATTACTGTTATGTGATTTATTGCCTTTATAGATCTTGATATTGCCAGTTTGAAAAAGAGTGGATACTTTTTATGTATAGAAAAAAACCTATTTCCATATAGTAAAGGAAAAGTGGAAATGTTCAACTCTGCCTGGTAGATTCAAGAAACTCATTGAAATTCATAGTATTTTATTTTATGATGCTGTGAAGATGTGGTAACAGTAAAGCATTAGTCTTGACCAAGACTACAGAGAATTGATTCATATTTCATTCTTAAGTGACTATTAAATTGATAATTTGTCTGAGTTGGTGGAGTAATCTCAAGTGTTCAAAGGGAAGATGTTAAGTCAAATAAGGGGACAGGTATTAAGTTGCTCAAAAGCCAACAAAAAGATATCCTTTATTTCCCTTGCCTCTCAAGTGTTGTTTGCAGCCCCTTGAAGCTGTCACAGATACAAATAAACTAGATGTTCCATCATTAATCAGAGAATCAGAAAATTGTAGAATGGCTGAAAGTGACCTTAAAGATCATGTAGTTCCAATCTCCTACAAGCACGAACCCCTTCCACTATACCAGGTTGTTCAGAGCCCCATCCAGCCTGGCCTTGAACACATGCAGGAATGGGGCTTCCATAGCTTCTATAAGCAACCAGTTCTAATGCCTCACCACTCTCATAGTAAAGAATTTCTTTGTAACATTTAGTATAAATCTCTTCTCTTTTGGTTTAAAACCATTCCCCCTTGTCCTATCACTATCTGCCTTTGTAATATGTTGCTATGTCCCTATTTCGTATAAGCTCCCTTTTAGAACTGAGGCCACAATGAGGTTTCCCTGGAGACTTCTCTTGTTTATGCTCAACAACCTCAGCTCTCTCAGCCTG
The DNA here is from genome assembly GCA_013399895.1 of Serilophus lunatus. NCBI lineage: Eukaryota > Metazoa > Chordata > Aves > Passeriformes > Eurylaimidae > Serilophus > Serilophus lunatus. The sequence goes on along the minus strand of VXBA01003383.1, from coordinate 645,577 downwards.
ATACATAATATTAATATACTCTTTTACTTATTTTTATTAAACTGCAGGTAATAATGGGGGATTTTATGGTTTTATTCCTACATTGCAGCAAATAAAGGTTCTGTAACCCCAAAATTGCCAATTTACTTTCTTGAATGGATGTAAGTCAGAAATAATTTTCCTCTTATACTTGAATAATAAAAATCACAAAATTGTTCCCATATTCCCACAAATACACCTAAAAACTCACATTAAGACATTGTGATAGGACAGAAACAGATTACAAGTCCACTCTGATGCCCTATAACTAAAAAGGTATTCACGCTTTCAACATACAGGTTTTCCTAAGCATAACATCCATGAACAGCGATGTAAGTTAAGGATACATGTCATACTCAGAGCTCACACCCATAGGGGATTTTGGTTAGAACCTGAGACAAAATGTATTTTGCATTTTGTAGGCAGTGAAATGTCGCCCTGTTTTAAAAGCTATGAGAAAACATGCCACTTGTATTTTATCCATTTTATACAAAATGCTAAAGAAAAAAGACCTATGAAACCTGACATCTGACTGATGTCTCTTGTGACTGGATTTGGTGACACTCATACCGTGTCAGTGCCAGCTAATACTCTTCCCATTTGGAGGGCTTATAACATATAGACTCTCTCATATAGACTCCCCTGATCAGTTGCAGTGCACCTCTCACTGGTTCCTGACACTCCAGCAATGCCGTGAGACAGTAAATTAGAGGAGGTATCTGGCAAAAAAATGAAGGAAAAAAAAAGGAAAAAGTATCCTTATATTTGTTCAGTATCATTCCCCTTTTTCCTGTCTCTAACTGTAGAATCGTACTTTTCTAGCTGACACTCATTCAGTCTTGCTCTCAAACCCCGCAGGAGAAAACACTCATGTTTTGAATGGTGTTAGCTCCTTCTGCTCTTTCCCAGCATAGCATATTACCTACACAGACAAAAAAAGAGACCGCTTTACTTCTCACATTAAAGTACTAGGACATATTAATTTTCAAAATTAAAATTACATTTAAAATGCAAAATGAATTTGAGTGGTTGCAGATTGCAGCACTTTAAGTACATGGAGAAAAGAGTACCTGTGCAAGTAAATCACAAATTCAATGGCAGATACTTTTTCAGAGTACCATGTATCAGTGTGTAAAAGTATTCTTCTTTTACATTTCATGAATAGAAATCTTACTGTGGAATTGCTGAGAAAATAATTTATCCTGATTTTTTTTAAAGGCTGATTCAGTCCTCTTAACATAATTTCCTGAGCTTTGAACTCATTGAGTCTTCTAATAAAGTCCTTAAATGAGGGAAGGAGGTAATTTTCTCTCTCACTGCCTTTAGGGGATCATCAATCATGCATCACTCATAAGTGTTAGCATTGCAGCATTCTGACTTTTTTTTTTTTTTAAAGAAGCCTAATCATACATGGAGAAAGTGCTGTAGTGTAAAAGTTTCCCTTTATGACTTGCACAGTCTTTGTGCAGAATTCCTGTACCTCCTACAAGGCAATTTTAGTATAAAGCTCAACAGTGATTCAAATCCCTAGCTATGATAATTTTTTTTAATAACCTTTCCCTCACCTACTGCCACAACATGTTTCTATAACAAGCAAACTCCATGGATGTTATCATGACAGATTTATAAATAAGTTGTACTGTGATAGTGTCACAGAAGATGTGGTTATTAAGCCAAGGGATAATGCAAGTTTTGAACTATTGGAAAAGCCAATCTACTTCTATTTAAATGCCAAGAAATAGGCACCAAGATATTAAGAACTGGTTTGAATGAACACTTTTCCTCCATATTTGCATATTCAGATAGGTATTCAGTTAATTTCAGTCTTTTCCCTGAAAAAGCAGATTAGATCATATAAAATGTGATGGCCTTCATCTGAACCCTAAACTGACTTTTCCCACTTTACGAAAATCAATATAGGCTTGTCCAAAAAGAATTGCAATTGGAAGCAGGTGATTAGGAGAAATGAAGTCTGAATACTAACTGTACCCAGTGGCAGTAAATATACAGGAGGAAAATATGAAATAATTTATGAATCTCACTGTTTATCGACAGTGAAAGCATTTCCATATTAGAAATTAGAAATTAGTCGTTAGAAATTAGAAATTAGTTATTTCAGGAAAATCAGAGCTGGAACAAAATATCTGGTTCCTGAAAACACCGTTGCACAGCAAGAGACATCTCTCTTCATCATTCCAAAGCCCCACAGCATGATGCGCTTGTTAAGGATCACACTCCCAAGGAATTTCCACTTCTTCTATTACTTACACATACCTTTCCATTCAAACAACACCCCCTGAACTCCAGTCACTCCTTTCATACTTATTTCTAAATGGCTTTACATGAACCTTTGATGTGGGCAGTTGCATGCCCGTCTTTTGTCACAGGAAATATTGTTTCAAAAAGACGCTTATTTGTTTCCAAGTGCTTGTTGAAAATGAACGCATCTTTTCCCACTATGGTTTCGTTACACTTTAAACCAGTCTTTCATGGGGTGTATATATAGTAGCAGCAGCAGGGAGCAGCCTACACTTGAAGCTAACAGTCTCACAGAATTACTGTGCAAATACTTCCTGCCTTCTCCTCTTTTGTGCAAGACTTGAGTAACTGGCACTGCCTCATGCCTGTCAAAAGACTGCTCTTTGGATCTATTCTGAGCAAAAAAAAAAAAAAAAGAAAATATGAGTAAAATCCACATGTTCACCAAGTCTGTTTTTTCACAATTTGAACTCTAGAGCAGCTTTTTAAAGCAATCAGCTCCAAGTGAAAATGATATCCTGCTGCCATTTAGCCTCCTGTCCCAAGAAACCCATTTGCAAAGTATTATTTGTTTATTTCTCTCAGGACAGAAATAAGCATTAAACATGGGAATGTTAATAAACTCCATAATGGTAAACCAGGGGTTTAAATGAGCACAAAAAACTTGCTGAGGCAAAAGAAATGATTTTAAAGCTCTAATAGGTTTCCTTACATGAATTTGAAATATATATGCACACAAAGCACTGACCCGGGACACTGTCACTACTGTTTCTATTGTCTTTATGACTTTGCAAGTTTTGTCTCATTAATGAGCATTCAGTGCAGTGCTTTACCTATTGTGAGACTCACTGTATCTTTGACATGTCACTCCTTTTTTCTGTGAACCATGCCCTAATTAATATAAAGCTGTTGTGAAATAAGGTAAGACTACACATAACAGAAAAAGCCCAGAATAAAATATCTGTGTATTGGCAAGACAGCCCATCGTAACACAGAAACACCTGTGCTGTCTGAAAGATGACTGATTGCTACCAGCAGCAATTCAGAATGGGCCATGTGTGGTTTCTCCCCAGGTAAAGGGAGATACTGAATTACCCCTGAGAGTATTACATAAGCAGACTCGCCCCAGAGTGACAGAAAACAAAAGAAGATAAGAATCAGTGTTTTAAAGCATGCACATATTTAGCATTCTTCTCCTTTGCAGTCAGCCACCTAAAGATGCACATGGAGAGCACACACAAAAATTTTTCTCCTTGCAGAAGAGAAGGGAGAAATTATACCAGCCACTGCACCAGCCTAGTCCTGTGAAAGCACTTAGCCTGTCAGAGGGAGGAAGTAAAGGAGAGTCAGTAACCGTGTTTTGTGTCACAAAATCAAGTGTACACAGAGTAAGCCTCATTTAAAGATTAGATGAGGAAGTACTGTAGCAGGTTTTGCCTCCTACTTAATTCTTGCAGATTCAACTTAATTCCTAGGGTCCCTGAGGCCAGTACAATTCCCATGGCTTTGTCTTTTCTCATCCCAGAGGTATGTATCATGCAAAGCTGCATGCATGAACAGTCTGGGCTGGACTGTACTTTCAGAGGTACAGGCCATTTTATCTCCTCCAGCACTTTCAGTCTCCTATGGGGTACCTGATGCCACTGGCACTATTAATGCACTACCTTGCCCAAATATGTGTTGCATCTGAGAGCACGTGTTAGAGAGGTTTCCTGGAAATGCTAGTGTATCTCAAGGAGACCTGCATGCCTGGTTCTGTAGAGGGAAGCAATCTACTGCAGTACACAGACAATGACAGGCTCCTTATCATGTACGCCTTCTCAGACCCACACACTTTTTTCATGGAACTTTCACAGTACTTCAAATCAAGACATTGTAATCGACCCTGCCAGTCAGAATTGCAATACTTCAGGATTCTTTCTTGTACTTCAGGTTTCTTTCTTGTACCTTCAGCTTTTCTTTGGCTCCAAATTTTTCTGTCAGGCAAACAATGATAAAAAGTAATGTCAGCTGCTTAGCATTTTAAACCAAATCTTCAGATAGTTATTAAAATGCAAGCTTAGCTTTTCTCTCCTTCTGTTGCACAGAAGCAGTCTCAGTGAGACAGTCACTATTGCCTATTTACAGGGCAGATTTTTCCCATTCTAATGTCTTCTTGCTGTTTCAAGTGCAGCATATAACCAGTGAGCATTCAAATTTTGTGCCTGTGACAGAGCTCTCTAGTGTTCAAATTCTACACCATGCTCACTGCTAAGCAGCGTAATTTCCAGACTCTACACAAATTCTGATAATCTTTGTTTTCCATATCCGTATTATCCATCACATATCTCTTCAAAGTCGTCCATACATGTAAATGCGAATTGACTACTGCCTCACCCAAACCTCATGCACATTTTCAATGTGAAAAGACTTCCATTGACCTAACAGATCCCAACTTTGATTTACAAAAAAGTCTCATAATGTGCAGGATGATAGCTTTACAGATCTATTTTTTAGCCATCAGCTTAATAAGGTGTGAGGCTGATAGAGGCCATAACTACTCATCTGCCAATCTACAAATCTAATCTCCTTAGAAAATGAAATAAGTAAAAAAGTCTGACTGCATGCCTAACCAGGTTTTCCAGATAAAGGAACTCACAAAAGCATGAATATTTATTATGGGAACCTGAACAATGGAGTGCTTTTACCATTGTGCAATGCAATAGAAGATCTATTCTTGCTCCAGTCACTAGTTTATAAGCAAACAGAGATTGCTGGCTGTAGCAGGAACTATGAAACACACTTCATTTACTGATGTTTTGCTTCTGGGAGTTATGAAAAGTTTGCAAATGGAAGGTATTTTTATATCTTCCTTGTTGCCATGAGGCCCTACTGAGTGGGGAACCTACAGTTCTCAGAAACAAGATGTGCCGACGGAACATATTCTGACTTTTGCAGGTGAATCTTCTTTCATTGGAATCAGCAAGACGACACTGAAAAATATTCTAATTAATCTGTGTTACAATGACTCTTCTCTTTTTTATGGGTTCACTGCAATTTAGGAAAAAATACTTAGAAATTCAGAAATAAAAATTTCCTATTATTGAAAAAAAAGTCGAAAACAGTGCTGCAAATGAAATCTTTAGAGGAAGAAAGGCCAAACTAGGATCATACTAAGAGTTGTGCTCATGTAGAATCTCATTCCATTACAAAGTAACAGGTTTTGGATTCCAGAGAGAACATGGCACAAATCACCTCTTCTTATATGTCTACTTTTGTTTATTGGCGATTGACTGACTGACTGCCTAACTGGTTCTTCTTGACTTCCCTTATTCTATTGAAATTTTAACTATTTATTATTTGAGCCCGTTTGTTTTTAACCAGATTATCTTTCTGGAAATGTGCACAAGTAGCATACCCTTACTGTATTTCAATGTTTTATTCAAAGATACAGTACTGACATCCAGAAATAACACACTTCTATGGAAATCTGTTCCACTCCATGTGGCTATGTTAGCAGGAATTTTCTGTTTGCTTTTTTTTAAAACACAGATCAAGTCATTTTTCTTGAAATGAATCATAACCTTCTGTGAGAAAGTTTCATAAATAGAAATATAAGTACAAACAGAACTTTTTCAGGCAACATTAATTCCTTTTCTGCCCTGCAGGAATCAACCTTTCCAAATATATTAATTGCCTAAAAATACAGTGAGAGTCTGCCTTGAACTTGGGGATGCTGACAGATGAGAGGCTGGACATGAGTTAGCAATTGCACTTCCAGTCCAGAAAGCCAGTTGTACCCTGGCCTACATCACAAGCAGTGTGACCAGCAGTTCAAGAGAGATGATTCTGCCTCTTTGCTCTGCTCTCGTGAGACCTCAAAAGGAGTTCTGCACACAGTTCTAGGCTCTCCAGCACAGGAAGAACATCAATCTGTTGGAGTGAGTCTAGAGGAGTGCCATCAAGTTACTTACAGCAATGGACCACCTCTCCTATGAGGAAAGGTGAGAGAGCTGGGATCAATCAGCCTGGCAAAGAGAAGGCTTTGGAGTGAACTAATTGTAGCCTTCCAGCACCTGAAGAGAGCTTACAAGAAAGATGGAGATAGATTATTTCAAAGAGCATGTAGTGACAGGACAAGAAAGAATGGTTTCAAACTGAGAGAGAGTAGGCTTATCACAGAATCAGCTAAGTTGGAAAAGGTCTCTGAGTTCATCAAATCCAACCTTTGACCCAACACCACCTTGTCAACTAGACCATGGCACTAAGTACCACATCCAGTCTCCTCTTAAATACCTCCGGGGATGGTGACTCCATCACCTCCCTGGGCAGCCCATTCCAATGCTCAGTAACACTCTCTGTAAAGAACTTCTTCCTGATATCTAATCTAAACCTCTCCTGGCACAACTTAAGACTGTGACCTCTTGTCCTACTGCTGGCTGTGTGGGAGAAGAGACGGATACCCACCTGGCTACAACCTCTTTTCAGGCACTTGCAGAGATGGATAAGGTGCTACCCTGAGCCTTCTCTTCTGTAACCCCAGCTAAACAAACCCAGCTTCCTTAGACTCTCCTCAGAGGATTTATGCTCCAGTCCCTTCACCAGACTCAGTGCCCTTCTTTGAACACACTCCAATAACTCAATATCCTTCCTAAATTGAGAGGCCCAGAACTGGACACAGAACACAAGGTGTGGCCTAATATTAAGGAAGAAACTGTTCACTGTGAGGGTGATAAGGCACTGGAACAGGTTGCCCAAAGAAATTGTGGATGCCCCATCCTTGGAAGTGTTCAAGGTCAGGCTTGATGGGACATTGAGGAAACTGGTCTAGTGGAAGGTGTCCCTGCCCACAACAGGGGGATTGGAACTAGATGATCTCTAAGGTCCCTTTCAACCCAAACCATTCTATGCTTCTATGATCATTGCATATTTGCTTTGATGTGCAACTACCATGCTAACATGCTGGAGAAAGCTTTCACTTCCTTAGTGAACAAGCATGAATCTTTCAATCCACCATCTTTCTCTTCCTGGTATCCCGCCTCTTAACTCTAGTTCTTTCCTGAGTGGTGTTCTAAGACATAAAAGGATATCACCTCATCCATCCAGATATTCATTCAGGCACTTCACTGCACCAGTAGAAGAGGAGTGTTCCACTTGCATGCTACAAGGGTAGCATGAAATGTGAGGAGGAAAGAGCACAACGGGTGAGCAGGGCTCTCCCTACAGCATGGCTGCTAGCTACCTATGGCCTAGTTATTACTAACAGACAATTTCACTTTGGGTACAGTGAATAATTTATATGCTGGTCAATCTCCCCAGTCAGGACGTTTCTGAGCAATAAGAAAATATTTTACTGTATTCCCTATGCGGTCAAAAGGATATTTGAGAGAAAAGACTGTGCAGCCTTTTCCTGTTGATATGCAATAGCACAGAACATGATGGGATTTAATTTCCAGTGAATCATTTGGGCAGCATGTATCATTGCCCCAAAAGCACTCCTTTGGGTGACAGCTTTTTTGCAATGGTCCCTTTACAGTCTTATCCCCATCTTCTTGTCTTCACTCATGCTTCAATTGGCTTAGCTTAGATTTCCATGCAGCACATGATCCAGCCAGACACCTTCTCTTGTTCCTGCTTTCCAAACCCATGGGTTTTTCCTAGTTCAACACATTTTTCTTCCTTCTTCTGTTTCTTTTGCAGTTTAGAGCCAGGCTTCTTTCTGATCCTTCACGCTTACTGCACTTGCTGTAAACACCTTCTCATCTGTAACCTGCCATCTGAAACAATTGCCTCTTTCTCTCTGCTTCATCAATTTATTCTCTCTTTTTGAATCTCAATCAAAACTATAGATTTTCTCCCTGCATTATATCTTTTAATTTTTTTCTTCGTGTTTCAGCTTTATGCTTGAATGCCTTAACTAGCTCACTATGGAATGTCTTTGCACAAAGATGTTCTCTAATTTATAGTCTTCTTGTATCTGTGAGGGGCATTTCAGGGTGTATTATTTATGACATTTTCTGTAAAACTGAGCACAGTAGTAACCCTGTGATATGCCAATAAATCTGTCCTACCTATAACAAAGTTATGACATGAAAAGAGATTGTATATCATGACAGTACATAGAATTAATGAATCAACTTCTTTAAAGCATATCAAATTAGCTTTTCTTTCTTCAAATATTTGGATCATCTGAAGGGTAGAATTAATTTCAGGTAAAGCAAGGTATTTTGACCAAGTTAAAAGAGTAAATCTTGGTTAAGTTATGAGGAGGGCTCTCTGTTCAATTTCGTGAGTTATTGGTATGCATTGGCAACTGTATACACCTGCCCCAGCTTTTTCAGTTTACTGTAGGTGAAACCCCAATTCCTACCGAACACTGACAGCCTCACAAGTGGTGTTTTTGCAGAGGCAATCAAAGGGCAAAAAGCAAATGACAACCCAATGCTAAGGATGGAAAAGATCAATTGTGTCCCTTAGGGAGCCACTGGCTGCACACTGAAAATTGCATGGTCAACCCCATTATGTCAGTAAGTTGCATGGACTATGAAAGTATCATCCCAGAAAAGGTACTGTCCACAGACAAGAGACACAGAGATCTTCACACTAGTTTTGCCCACACTGAAATTTACATGGGAATAGCATTTTTCTTGCTAGTTTCTGAATTAATTAATCCAATTTAATTTTTTCATAGAAAGCTTAAGAATTACAAAAAATTCTGACAATTGCATTTATATTTTACTGCATTTAATCACGTCTGTAGTGTAGTAACTGATAAACTAAGTACTATTCTAGGTCATACTCCCTGGCAGTAATCTTTCAAGAATACATTCTCACAGAAGGAAGCAGGAAAGAGAAGATAAGAAAATCAGAGCAGGGAAAAAAAAGAAACCAGGCCACAGCATACTTAATGGAGACAATAAGGTCAGATGGCTGAGGAAAAAAGCAGGGGAAAGCAAAAGTAGACATCAATGTATGTGCAATGTGGAGAAAAGATATGCAGGAGAATAAAACCTATCAGGTCCTGAACACCAGAGTTAATGTTTCTCAAATGGAAAAAAAAAAAAAAAAAGCCTACTCATCTTGCTTTAGATCAATGAGATAGATATGCTTTGGATAATGATTTTAGACAAGCTTTTTAGAAATGCTTTAGCTAAAAGAGATAAATATATTTCTTTGTCTTCTAGTCTTAGTTTACCACATCACTCATTGCTGTGGTTGACACATGGCTGACGAGTCTGTGACAGAAAATATCTTCTCTGTTAACATATGGTTGATAACCTGAAAATGTGAGAGGCCCTACTTAATTAATATATTCCTACACATCTCCTTTCTGTCTACTGGAAGACAATGATGTCAACTCTTACAAAGCAAAGATTTTTGAAAGAAATTTACAAAAGAGGTCTGTTCCCCATTTTGCTCAGGTAGCAGAGAGTCATAGAATCACAGAATGGCTTGAGTTCAAAAGGACATTATGATCATGTAGTTCCGACCTCCCTGCCACAGGCAGGGACACTTTATACTAGACCAAGCTGCTCAGCCATACATACAATCTTTGAGTTTCTATGAAATACGTAACACACATTGCCACCATGTAAAGTCTGTCTTTTCATGTTATGTTCTTTCTAGGTAGAAAATAACTAAGCATTTAGCACTGTTTCATACTACGTAACTCAAAGAGTACAGCAAAGCCACCCACGGCGGTGTCTGGGCTGACAGAAAATGTGCCTATGACTGTGAGGAAAATCTATTTGGCAACTGACAAAAACTTGTCTTAACTTGTTTTGCTCATTTTATTTTAAAGACAATATTTATTGTCATAGAAACACAGAAGAATTGTGTTTCTGCAAGCTGCAAGTGAACTAGTCTTGGGAAAGAGGGAAAGGAGTACGGCTTGCACAATGTGAGAAGGCAGTTTCTTGTCTTTAGGAGCTCACAGAAGGAGAGCAATGCAAATTTGAAAGCTCCCAAATAAAAGGAGCTGTTCTAGCCAGTGTCTTGCAAGGCAACTGGGCTGATGAGTTAGGACCAACAGTCCTGTCCTTCTCATGAAATTTGAGCACATTTTTTTTTCTGCTCATTAGAAAAAAGGACAATGTCTATAGGCACGAATCACTGAACAGTGGTAAATAAAAAACCGGAGAAATTCTGTTCAGCAAAAAGTGAAACTCTGCCTTTCCATCATCTTCCTGAGCAGTTAATTATTCATCAGGTTCCAAAACCTTCTCTAAAAGGCCTTTTCATCCCTAAATTTTCTGTCCTTAAACAAGGTAGCCTCCCTGACCCTTCCTAACAGCTTTCTTTCATGGTGATACTCAGCCATCAATCTACCTAAAATATGAACTTCAAAAACTGTTTTTCCTGTAGCAACAGCTTGTATTTTGTCTACTCTTATCTGAATAATTAATCTTCAAGGCTTAACAAACTGCTACTGATGGCTTTTTGCAAGGCACAAAAATTTATCCTGGCATTTCCAGCCTGCTTCAGTACAGGCGAAGCTGTAATATACTCCACCAGCATGGCATTGTGGACACTAACAAATGGACTGTTCAGAAGCTGGAAGAGCTCAACAGAGAGACAGACATCCCATCATGCAGGATAATCTCTACTGAAGACCTAGCAGACTCAGTTTTTATCATTCACACCATCATGTGTTTTTACTCTACTTGCAATTCTATCATATTAAAACACAATACGTCACATGCCAGCAGGCAATTCAGGGTAGCTTAGTTTATTTGGATGAAATACATGTTTATGAAGAGAGCTGGAACTATTTAGAAAGGAACTCATTATTTCTGGCTTTGTTTCCAGAAGACAAAATAATTAAGTGATTGTTGAATTTTTTCCAGGCAGCCAGCTATTTATTTTTGACCTTCCCATCTTTTGGAACCTATAAAAATCCAATGACCAGACAGGCTGGAAAATGCTGAGACACTTTACTCCCACTTTTCAACCTTAGAATAGTTCCAAATATATTTTAGATTAGGGAAAGTTGTTGGTTATGAACTACTTTTGCAAGCGCTCTCTTCATCTTGTTCTAATTACCTTGCTGATTTCTGTGTTGTGAATGGCAAATGAAATGTAAACTTTCTTTCCCTCTTGTGGCAGGGATTAGAACAGAATATAAGAATAGGAAAGCAAGCATATGATCAAAGATGGTAGGGATTTTCCACGTGGGAAAACAAAACATACTAGAGGACATCAGCCCTCGTCCTCCAAATAACCACCCACCAACAAGATCGGGAAGTCAAAAACAGTGAATGCAAACACTCTTATAATATTTAGACCAGAAGGTACTTTTGAAGAGTCAATGCACTTCCTCAGATCTTTGATTGGATGGGAATTTTCTACTTCACAGTTTCTAACTATTCAATCTTGGGTCATGGGAATGAGTGAATGCAGAACAGATGGATGCATTAAAGCACACTCTTAACAGAATGGGGGAAGAATGTGATGAAACAACAATAAGCAGAAATAAGAATACTGCGATCTTAGTCCTATAGCAATGGGTCATGCCAAGTGAATAAATTGCAAGTTCCTAGACACTGCAGAACATAATGGAGATTCCTTAATACTCTTTCAAAATGGTACAGTATCCCATCCTTTTAGTGTAGCACTTCAGACTACCCATTTCAGCATGACAGTTTATCAGAAACAGAGAGAGGAAGGGTGGAAAGAGCCTGCAGCACAAAAGTGAAATTCTGGAAGTAGTACTATTACTGAGATAAAGGAATGGAAATATAACGTAAACAAACAATTTGTAAGAATTTTGGAAGCAAGCTCCCATCTGTTCTGGGCACACAAAAATGCTACAGAAGGGACTATAATTTACAGCATAAATGGTAGTACTGTTAACCCCAATTTAACAGGAGAAGTAAAGCTGCTATACGTGCCAAACACCATAGCATTATATAAATGATTCACACAGAGTGGAAAAATCGAGACACAGAAATAAGCTGGTACGAATTATTTCACAAGGAAGTCAGGGGCAGAAGCTCACATATACAGGTATGCCTGATACACTTTGTCAAACCAGCATACTCTAGGGTAAATAAATAATAACAATTCTCCAAATTTTTCACATCTTCTAGGGGAGAAAAAAAAACACCTGTCAAATATCTGATAATGATTCTGTCAATTTTCCATAACCACTCTAGAGCAGCTGCTGTGATTGACTGCATTTCACTCACAAACCCAGAATGGCAAATCAGGCTACTTGGGAAAATGGGTCCCCTCCAGCAGGCTTTTGTTAGTAGGGTGGCATTTGTTACTGCACTTAGATGATTTGGGAGCAGAAGTCCTCCTCAAAGTCATGGTACAGACAAAAGATTTTAATCCACCATCACAAATGCAGGATTCCTTTTCTAAGTGGATTGGTGACGGGAGCAATTGGAATTATAGACATCAGAAAGAGTTGCTCTGTTCTTCTAGTTGAGAGGAAAGAATATTTTCCAGTTCTTCAGCAGAAGAAATACACTTGCTGAAGATATTAGGATGAAAGGAGTCTTATCCTTAGGAAACTATACTGACTTCAGAGGTGTGCATTTGGCCTGTTTTATTTACCTGCAATTACCTGGGAAGGAGAAAGAAAGGAAGGCTTTGATGCACTAAGTAGAATCACAAATATTGTAGACTTATTTTCTAAATAAAGATTCATATTATACAAAAAAATATTATTTTCTTTCTTTGTAAAACAACTATTTTTATCTTAACAGAATTGTTGCCTTTTCTGTTGACTGTGTTACTGTTAAATTTAATAGGTTTGCCCAAAGAATATTTCTTGGGAGGCTATACAAAAAACTTCAGAAGGCACAAAAGGCATTTTTACATTTGCACGTGGGGAGAAATTGAAAGCATATTGCAGCCAGAATACAATACTCGCCCATCAGTAACAAGCAAAGGTTTTGCAGCAATATGGCCCATGGGAAGGACTGATGCTTGATACCATCTCCACACTGCCGAATGTTACAAGTTAAATCTACAAAAAGCATTACTTTAAAAAAGAAATTTTCTCCTGCTCCAGGCAAGCATTTTGGAACTGTTTCCACAGAATTGGGTGGTTTTTGTAAGTATTTAAAAGATTCTTTTTTTGTTACATAATAGCACTGTTGTTACTGTCTCCACCAGGTGCTAGAAACCGGCAATACTGCTGACCCGCATCAGCATACAAGGCTCTCCAGCCTGTCTGAGACAATCCCAAATACATTTTAGGTGCCATAAGGAACCATATATAGATTGGGTACTTTCACCTAAAAATGGGAGAAACGTGTTTAAGAAAAAAGATTAATTAACAAATAAGTTTCTTAGGTTCAAAGTGGATATTATTAAACAACACAGTTGCTCAAGTCTCGTTTTCCGCCATATCCCTGCCCTTATAGGGACACCTCCCTAGCAATAGGTGATCCTGCTCCCACAGGCTGCTAATCAGTGGAACAAAATCCATCTGGAGGCCACTAACTAGCAATGTACTCCAGCGGTTGATACTGGGCCCAGTCCTCTTCGACACTATTCATTAATAATCTGGATGATGGGGCAGAGTGTATCCTCAGCAAGTTTACTGATGACACTAAATTCAAGAAGTGGTTCATATACCACAGGGTCATGCTGCCATCCAAAGGGACCTCTACAGGCTGGAGGAATGAGTTAACAGGAAACTCATGAAATTCAACAAGAGGAAGTGACAAGTCTTGCAGCTAGGAAGGAATAACCCCATGCATCAATATGTGGTCAGAGACAAAAAGCTGGAGAGCATCTTGGCTGTAAAGGATCTAGGGGTCCCAATGGACACCAAGTTGGATGTGAGCCAGCAACAAGCCCTTGTGGTGAAGAAGGCTGATGGTATCCTAGGATGCACTAGAAAAAGTATAGCCAGTAAGTCAAGAGAGGTGATCTTTCCCCTCCTTTTAGCACAAGGGAGGCCACATCTGGAGTGCTGTGTCAGGTTCTGGCTCATTCACAGAAGAGAGACATGGACGTGTGGGAAAAAGTCTAATAAATGGCCGCTAAGATGATTAAGAAACTGGAGCAGCTCTCCTGAGGATAGTTTGAGGGAGCTGGGACTGATCAGGCTGGAGAAGAGAAGGCTCAGTGGATGTCTTATAAAGGTATGGTAGCAACCTGAATGGAAGGTGTGAAGGAAAGACAGGCTCTTTTCAGTTGTGCCCAGTGACAGGACCAGATGTGATGGGCACAAACAGAAACACGGGACATTCCCTCTGAACATCAGGAAACAATTTTTCACTGTAGGTGTGACCAAGCACTGACACAGGTTGCCAGAGAAGTTGTGAACTCTCCCTCCTTGGAGATATTCAAAAACTACATGAGCATGGTCCTGTGAAATTGGCTGTCTGTGACTGCTTGTGTGGAGGTGTTGGACCAGATGGACTCCAGATTTCCCTGATCTTAACCATCCTGAGATTCTGTATTTATTGCTTGCCAGGAAAGGTTGGTACTAGCTTTGTCTCCGTAGGTGATTTTCACTCATACCAGAAGACTCTTATCTTTATTATGACAATGCCATATACAAGACTTCTAACATCTAAATTACTTCAATTTGCATGTTTACTGTCAGTACAGCAGAGCACATTTGAATAATTTGGTTTATCAGTAAATTGACAATGTGCTTTCAGAACCTTACCATATTATAAAACATGTTGCTTCTAATCCTAATGTGCAAGAATTTGTTGAAGAACAAATACTGCTGGAGTTTCATTAGGTTACTATATTTCATCTTAAATTATGTTGCTTTAAAGAGATATCTAGCATCCCAATGAACAATGACATGACTGTTTGGCCAAGTGCCAGTCACAAGATAAATACAAATGATGCTCTCAACATAACAAACTTTTTTTGTTTAACAGTAGGTTATCACTGACAGCAAAAGGCTGCTGCTTTCTATCCATTAAGTGTTTTGACACATAGGATACAGACACAGGGATTGAGTGCTGAAGAACTTCATGTGTGACATCGAATTCCTGGAAGTTACTGAAGGAACATTTTCTGCCACAATATGTATGCATGAATACATATACATGTTGAGGATAGGAAGATGCCTGAGATAACTCATTATACAAGATGAAACTCCAAGTCAGACTTAAAAAGATGCTTGCAAAAGCTAAGGGGATGGGTGTTCTGTTTCGTTGTTTAGAGGGGTCAGAGAAAATAGGTGGGCTTTTAAAGGGTGATGCATAGAGGAAAACATTGGGAATGACCAAGGGATGGTAGTGCTGTGGAAGCCAAGTGACCCATGTTCTGATCAGGGAGACTAGGAAAGGTGCCTGGGGTAGCCTCCATTCACAGAACAGATATAGGATGCTGGAAAGAGGAGGTGTGAGAAGACAGTTTCAAGTCCTGGCAGAAGTGTCGGCAAAGCAGCCAAAAGCTGCCAAAAGTAACCACTGGGACCCTTAAAAATGTAAATCAGTACATTCACAGGGTGCAGGCAAATGTCCTAAAGACTATTCCATATTACTGAGAAATATTAGAGTTTTTGAATGACTTTCCTGTGCTGCAGTATTTATATCAAGTAATGCAGACAGATACTCTTTTCAATACAAGATGCCATTTCTCTCAAACATCTCATCAGTGATAATTAATCACCTGACTGTGAAATAGACAGTGTGGACCCAGTGCTTTCTTAGCACTGGGAAGTTCATGTGCTGGAGTAAGGAAAAAATGGATTTAGAGAAACAGCGATATCAAGGAATCTAAACAGGAGTTAGAGAAAAGATCAGTGAAAATAAAGTGCAGATGTTTCTCTAACATTCCTTTCATTTAAATACAAGTCAAATTCTTTAGCAGAAAACATGTAAGGCTTGATAGGCCGTAGTGATGACATCAACAAAGTGTATTGCTAAAGCTAATTTATGTGTACAAGAGTCACTACACCAAAATTTGAATATACTAATATTTATATATTTGCTTAAATTATCTAAGACACTTAACATTTGTCAGAGTGGTGTAAATTGGCATCTACATAAATGAAAGCTGAGCCCACTACTACGCAATCTGCTTAGGCGAGGGAGACAAGCTCATAGATACTGTCTATGGAATTAAGAAGAGCAGTACATATTTTGCTCAAGAGAAAGATCTTTTAGATCATATTAATTGACAATACAACAATTGTTTTATTGAAAACAAAAAGTAGAGGTAAGAGAAAAAACACATGGAAAGAATCATTCTGCATTGCATTTTTTTCCTAAAACTTTGGTGGAGTATTTACTATATATCTTTTATGGTTCATGCAACAAAAAGCCACAGTATTTGGAAGTACTCTCTAGCTTCAAGACCTGATTCTCTGCTCCATGCAATTAGGAGTGCCTTAGTTGAAAGCAAAATCAGTCATATAAAACCAAAATCTAAATTATATTGAAACCTTGGAGTTATGCTCTTGGCTCCCCTGAAGTGAACACAGAAATTCATGCTCAGATTCCCGAAAGCATATCAGGAACACTATTTAGGTTACATTGCAAATAAATCACACTAAAGATAAGACCCACAAGATCCTGGAAATTTTATTGCTGCAGAGCTTAGTCTTAGGGGCAAAGAGAGAATTCTACTGACACATACTTTTAAACAAAAACAACACAAAATTTTCTGCTGAGTGTGTGGAAAAGGGAGTAAAGTTAATGGTGTGAAAAAAACAAGTGCAAGACCTCATAACAAGGGAGCTTCTTATTATCAGAGCCATGAGGAATAGGGTACTACATGTAGACATTTCAAGCACAGCATTAGAGGGAGGTCATATAGCAAGGTTATTGTGAGATTACCCTAAAAGGACTCTACAACACAGTCTGTTACGATAACAAAAGGTTTAATGAACTGCTTGAACACAGAAAATAATAGAAGAACCTGTATCCAGACAAAATAATCCATGTCATAATTCAGAAAAACAGCAGCTAGGAAGAAATTAAGCAAACTGGGAAAAAATGCAGTCTGGTTTTTGCATTCCCTTCAGCCAGTTGATGGTTCTTTTGATACAGTTCCACTTGCAATGTAATTGCACTTGCAAACTGTTATTGCAACACCCACCTTACGTGCTGCCTGCATGGCAGCAGTTTTTCCATTAGACTGCTGCTCATAAGCCCTTTTCTTCCCAAGTGTGGTATTCACTAATGGCTAATACCCAACACATTAGCAAACAGTGAGGTGCAGCAGGAGCAGATCCATATAGTCAAATGATGGGTGCTGAGAACTGATACTCTGTTATATGTTTATCTGGGGGCTACTGCTCTGGTTTATCTGTAACCTGATTCCAAGGACCAATACTCACTGCTGGCTGGAAGGCACTAGGTACATTCCTAGAGTGCATCCTTAGGCTTATCTACTTACCATTTACTTCTGGAGCTGCTGCATACAACAGAATTCCTGAACTCCCCATAAATATACGATTCTCACTTAACAGTAAGGATATCTTTATGAAGTGAAACTTGCTGCCATGGATACTCAAGTTATTTCTAAATTAACTAGCTCAGGTATCAGATAGTCAGGCCCTTGCTTGGATACACAACAAGTAAATATGAAGGTGTCTTTCATTCTCTGATTAATTCTTGCACAGAGTCCAAGGGATATCTCTTGTCTTAAGAGTGTTGGAAGGATGACAGAAAACTTCTTTCGTGACCTGACAAAGCTATTTACCTTCTTGAATGGGAGAAAGACCAGAGGACTAGAAAGGTAAGATTAAGGAAAGTTTGACATTCTGAAGAGGCAGGCTCCAATGCCAAGTTGTCTTCAATTCTGTTTGACCTTACTATAACTGTGTGGAATTATTTTCCTGCGTTATTTTGTTGTAATGTAGTTTGTTGGACATCAGCTAAGTACTTATCACTGATTATTTAGAAAGGAATTTTGACTCAGAAATCTATCCATTTGATGGGTTTGGGTAGCTTTTCCGTACCCATGATGAGAATGTTTGAGGTCTGGATAGCGATTTCAGTAATTTGAAAATGATCTCTTATTTGCCTGATTATGTAGGCAATTCAGAAAATGTTGGGGTTGTTCAGCTTAGTTCCATTCACTAAAAATCTAATAAGTAGATTTTTAAGTTAAATAATCTCATGACTAGAAAATTAGTCACCTAGCAAGATCTACATTGCTGAACACCGTAGGCATTCTTAGAACTTGTGATGCCAGCACAGTAATAGTAGTTTATAAAGATGAAAGAGAAATCTGTGCTTCTCTACTATCACACAGCCTACACCTCTGCAGAATATCTCCCTATCCACCTACAAATAACTTGCAATCTTTATGGACAATCTCAGATTTAACCCAGAAAGCATAGACAGGATTTGGGTTTCATTTCCATTAAACCCAGTCAATGTGGAAAAGGTTTGTAGTTCTGCTCGTTTGTTGATAAGGCCATAAAATGAACAGACCAAATGGAGTACCCAAACTGCCACTGAGATAATGAAGCAATTATTGTGCATTGTGATATACCTTTGTTCTCAGAGTTTTCTCAAAAAAATTTCTTAACAGAAACAAACATAAATAATTATTGCATAATAAATTCTCAATCAAACGATTCCATTTAAGGCCATTATCCCCTATGGAATGAGGAGTGACATTGTATTGTACTACTTAGTTTAGAAAAATACATACTTGATATCCTTCAGGAAGACATACAACTTTGTGATGTTTTATCACAGTAATGTGGTAATAGTTCGTGATGCTACAAAGATTATTACTTATGCATTTATGAGAACACTCTTCCTGTATGACTGGAAGCAGGCCAATGTAACAGCCATCCACAAGAAGGACTGGAAAGAAGATCCAGGAAATTACAGGCCTGTCAGCCTGACATCGGAGCCAGGCAAGACTATGGAACAGCTCATCTTGAGTGTGATCACAGAGCACATATAGGACGGCCAAGGGATCAGACTCAGCCAGCATGGATCAGGAGGGGCAGGTCCTGCCTGATCAAACTGATCTCTTTTTATGACCACGTTACCCACCTGGCGGATGTGGGGAAGGCTGTGGATGTGTCTCCCTGGACTTCAGCAAAGCTTTTGACACGGTCTTCCACAGCAAAATCCTGGAAAGCTGCAGCCCATGGCTTGGACAGGTGTGCTCTTGGCTGGGTTAAGAACTGTCTGGATGGCTGGGCCCAGAGAGTGGTGGGGAATGGTGCCACATCCAGTTGGCAGCCAGTCACTAGCAATGTCCCCAGGGTTCAGTGTTGAGCCCTGTCCTGTTTAATGTTGTTACTGATGATCTGGGTGAGGAGATTGAGTCCACCATTAGTAAGTTTGCAGATGACACCAAGCTGGGAGCAAGCGTCAATCTGTTAGAGGGCAGAAGGACTCTGCAGAGGGATCTGGGCAGGCTGGATAGATGGGCTGAATCCAAAGATACAAGACTTCATGAGTCTAAGTGCTAGGTCCTGCACTTTGGCCACAACAACCCCCTGCAGTTCTACAGGCTGGAGAGAGAGTAGCTGAAGAGCAGCCAGGCAGAAAGGGACTGGCTGACAGCTGGTTGAACATGAGACAGCAGCATGCCCAGGTGGCCAAGAAGGATAGTGACATCTTGGACTGCATTAGAAATAGCGTGGCCAGCAGGACCAGGGAAGTGATTCTTTCCCTATACTCAGCACTGGTTAAGCTACACCTTGAGTACTGTGTATGGTTCTGGGCCCCTCAATTTAGAAAGGATATTCAGATGCTCAAACACATCCAGAGGAAGGGCAAAAAGGCTGATGAGGGGCCTAGAAGACAAGCCCTATGAAAAGCAGCCAAGGGAGCTGGGGTTGTTTAGCCTGGAGAAGAGCTGGCTCAGGGGAGACCTTTTGCTCCCTACAACCACTTGAAAGGAGGTTGCAGCCTGGTGGAGATCAGTCTCTTCTCCCAGGCAACCAGTGACAGAACAACAGGACACAGTTCTAAGCTGCACCAGGGGAAGTTTAGGCTAGACATTAGGAAAAAATCCTTTACAGAAAGAGTGATTAGGCATTAGAATGGACTGCCCAGGGAGGTGGTGG
This sequence comes from Serilophus lunatus, assembly GCA_013399895.1. Lineage (NCBI taxonomy): Eukaryota > Metazoa > Chordata > Aves > Passeriformes > Eurylaimidae > Serilophus > Serilophus lunatus. The sequence continues at coordinate 625,350 of VXBA01003383.1, read as the reverse complement.
AGTCACCATCCCTGGAGGTATTTAGAAAAAAAGACTGGATGTGGCAATTAGTGCCATGGTTAATTGATAAGGTGGTATTAGATCATAGGTTAGACTTGATGGTCTCAGAGGTCTTTTCCAAACTAGTTAACTCTGTGATTCTGTGATTCTGTCAGCAAGCACATATCCAATACCTGATTAAAATTTCATTTTCTCGTTGAGAACATGTGTTTCTACTATGCCTCGAGTTGGACTAATTATCTTTAATTAATTCTTGTCTCAGTTGTGTTGATGAAGAGAGTGGATATTTGCAGAAACTTTATTTTGTGCTGATTTTAAATCAAGAGAGAACAGGAAACATTTGAAAGACTTTAAAATTAATGTTCCAGCATAGATACATAATTTCTGGTTATTCTGGAAGTTCAGCTAACTGCATTTTAACATCTAACGTTTGATGTTTGACTAAGTAACAAAGATCTTGTTCAATCTTTAGGCAAAACTCTACTCTTATAATTGACACCTAAAGAGAGCTTCACAACTGGGTCATTAATACAATTCCACAACTGTGAGGAAAACACATACACATCTTCCTCTGCGGCACAAAGCCAAACTTGGAAATGCTGCTCTAGCAGGCACTCTGATAAAGGCCTGTATATGACACTTTGCTTTTCCTTCATTTTTTGGTAACTCAAATGGACTGCCTGAGACAGACAGGCACACAGTATCTGAAGGTGATTATACACTAGGTGGGAGGCATTTTCTAGATCCCAAAGCAATAGCCAGCTTATCAATTTAAATGTATAATTCTTAGATTACTGAAATTTGTTTGTGTTTTCCAATTATGATGGGCAGAATAAAGAGTAATTCTCTCTATAAAATATTAAATGCATTTAAGTTCTTCAGGCAAGAACACAGTCATAACTGGTATTTCTTTTTTGTAGATTGTTACATTACTAATGCCTTCAAGTTATTTTGCTCTAAGTTGAGACCATCCCCTTGTTATTAACTCACAGCCAGCATTCAAATTACCACTTGCATAAACTTTGCCTGCCTCTGGCAAGAAGACAGGAGAAATGTCTTTTATGAAATCATCAAACAAGTACTTTTCCAAAAATAAATTGAAGACTGCAGCCATTTCTTAATTTCTGGAATAAATGAAGCTTTCAGTCAACGTATCAAATTAGTATATGTAGGGAATACCTCAAAGAGAGCAAACTGCATTATAAATACAGTACTTGTTCAAGTGTTGTTAAAGGGGATTTGAATTGGCATGTTGGACTGAATTAAAATGCAACAACATCTGGACATAGGACTAATTCTTGTAAAGGTATTCTCCAAGGACTGATGTAGGAAGTAAGACAACAAAATTGCTGATCACAATATTCCATTTTATTCTATCTCCACTTTTTGCTTCATGTTAAATATGCATTACTACCAAACTGATCTCATTGTTAAAATTATGGGTTTCAATGAGGGAAAATGAAGGCAGAATCAGATTAAAACACTACGTCAGTACACATACACTGATGAAAGAACTTGGAGAAAGAAATATATATAGTTGCGGTTTTCCTCATAATTACTTCTGCATACTACTCCTGTATAATAATTTGTACAGTATTTTACACCCCTAAAAAGTCAATGGCATTTTTCTCCTTTCCTTGTTTGCCTACTACTTTTTTAATGCCAAGAATTGCCTTTTGCACAATAGAAATAGTAGCAAATGTTCTTACATCTTCTGGACTAAAATCAAACATTATGGGGCCTCTAGATTATGCAACATTTTCATAGGCAAGTGTCTAAACTGAAAAAACATACATTTCTCTGGATTTACTCTGATATAATTGAGATGGGAATCAGATGCTGTTCTGTAACTAAAAGCCCAATTATGTCAATCAAATGTATCTTCAGGAAGTTAGAAAGCTACATAAAACTTGATCACCCTACTAATATTAATATATAATTACCTAATAAGCCCCTACAGAGGGGAAGAAATTCAAAAACTTGTAGTCCTCTCTGTATTGCATTTTAAATACTAGGGTCACTTACAAAGAGGTGCACCAAACAGGGGGTTTTCAAATTTACATTTCACTACCACTTTGTTTTGTAGAAGGTTAGTAATTCATTTAGGCTCTAAAAAGACAAGTTCAGAGAGAGAAATCAAAAGTCATTATGTACATGAAGTCATTTGTCATCATGGATATTTTATGAGAATTTTATGAAGCTGTAACAGATGGTGAAACTTTTACTTGGTCTAAAAAGAATTTATGTTTCAAAAAGTAGCTCTATTTTATTTCATCCAATACATTTTCCACACGTGAAGAGATTACAAAACATCTTTAGTCTCTTGACTTTTGAAAGCTCTTTGACATGTAATATTTTGTCAGAAAATTTTGACAGAATCAAAGCCAGCTAAGTAGAATCAGCTTATGAATAAAATGATGCATGAAATCTTAATCTATAAGACAATCTGGATGATTTTGTAAATTGTAAAAGAATAAAAGATGGAATAAACCCATGGAAATCAGGATTTGTATCTCATTACAAAAGAAATTTATTTTTCTTGTAAAAAGGAGAATAATCAGTTCTCAGTGAACACTTTCAGACTTTGGATGTAGTACTCTATTCCTAGTAATATGGATAATAACATAACATGATTTAACTGAATCAGTGTAGCTGCTACCCAGTATCATTCCCTATTAAGATGGCTCTGTGCATTCACAAGCTTCTAGCAATAGGAATTCTCTTGTTTATTAGGAGATTTGAACCATTTTTTTTCCTGTGATGCTGTGTTTGTTTCAAGAACTTTGCCAGTACTTTTCCCAGCTCTAATAGTTGATAGAATGGCTGCTGAAATAGATATTAAATGGGAGACTTAAAAATAGTCCAACATAATTTCCCAAACTGGTTCTACCCATGGGCAGACTTATTCATATTTACTCCTCTCTAAAAGACGTGCTATGATTTCCCTCTTCGTTTCATGTCAAACATCTTGCAGTTTGGAAGACACACAGAATCTTTTGTGCTAAAGGCTTCGATATCAGGTTTAACAACTGCTTCTAGTGATAATACCTGGATAAATGAGTGCACCTTCCAGAAAGAAAATGATTAAAACTAGGTCAAAATAATTGAAGAAAAAAACTAGATACGAGACTGAGGTAAGGAGGAAGAGGTAGATAAAATAAAAGGAAAGAATCCCTAGCACACTGGCAATAGCAACTTCATCTCTTTCCAAGCAGCTATAATACTGCTTTATGGCAAAACCAGTGTACTGGTGTGAAAGCCACCTAAAGGTCATTTCTTTGGTGCACAGCCCACAGAAAAGGAAAAACAGGACCTAGATCCAAATACTGTTACATATATACAACCCTGAAAATCCTGAACTTTGCAAAGGGGAGAATAACTTTGTGACTATTAACTTCTAGAAACTGCAGCATGTATGTATTAGTAGAATAAGAAAAAGATAGTTTATTTCACCTGAAACAAGCCTTTGTCCTCACTATTTTAGGTTCTCTGAATGCAACTTAGCAATTAAATCAAAACACAAACTATGACTTGGAAAACATGAAGCGAAATCAACCTGTTTGCCTATGTTCTTACTACTTCCCCCGACAGAAAATTCAGTATAGAAAAACTACTTTAATTATGTACATACAATGTAATGTTATGGCAGAGAGAGATAACCAATTTAGAGGTGAAAGTAGCCACACTACAGCCTTTTGAATGCCCAGCTCCACTCAGGCCAATGCACACTAGGAGTATTCTTGTTCTCTGCTTGCTGAGGGAACATAGCAGCTGTTCAGAGCCATGTCAGGTACCTCTGCCTCATGCTGTGCTGCGCTGGACAGGTGATTCACTATTTTGGCACTTTGTTTAAACCTCTCCTTCCTTATTGCTACTGCCACAGCCTCTTTGCAAGAGAATTCAGCAAGACGTATTTCTAATCTCTTTGTGAAAGAGTTCAGCAGGATGTCGTATTTCTGGTCCTTCTGGTTTGCAGGGCTAACAGATCCAAAGAATTATTTTCTTGTCAGCTCAGTTCTCCCATTGCCATGCAAATTTACACAGCTTGGAATTCTGCATTGCAGCTCACATATCCAGTGAAGCACCAGAAGCACTGAAGAATTTCCATGAACTTGACTTCCTGTTCCTTTTTCAAAATAAATTGGTAAGAGAGAGTGAAATCTTGCAAGAGAAAGGGACCTGATTTCTACCCTGGCAGATTGAAATATACCCAGCTGCCATTTTAAAACTTCTAAAATCACATTCAGTTCAGATATTTTAAATTTTTATTGCTTTTTTCTATTGTTATTAAACAATAATTTCCACTTTATAATAGGATTGTTAAACTGTTTTGCTTTACAACTGCTCTAGTGTAGAGCAAAATGTTAGTAGCCTAGATTAAAAAAGTGGATGGTATCCCTGTTCCCACAAACACTTGTAAAATTATTATTGGTTACTGGAAATTGGGAAAACTGACATAAATCAAGAGTTAGAATAAACTTCATATTAAAAGGCTAGCATATAAAAAAGGATGCATCATTGCCTTGCCTATTCTTGCAAAAATAGAGTCTTTGAACTTTCTGAATAAAACATTCACATGGGTAAAATTACTTACTACTGAAATTGTTCACAGCTTCTAGGACATGTGAAATTTGAAGTGCTAAGGGTAAGGTTGTGTTTTCTGTTTACTCTTGGTTGTTGCTGTCTTTCTGTGACTCCAACAAAGCAAGGACAGAAAAATACATGACATGGAATACATGAGTCTAAAGAGCACTGTTTAGAATGAGATTTGAAGAAAAGCGTACTGGCCAAAACTGCAAATATTGCTGCAGTGCTTAAATTTCAAGTTGTCAAACTCCCTATGAAAGTTACTCTCTAAATATAACAGCCAAGATTTTTGAATACTGCTATACCTGCCCTTAAATCATGCTTATTAATGAGTTCAGAAAGGATGTCTCACACAAAGAAAAAAAATAACATTTACTTAGATGCTCTTCCAATCCCCACAGTTCTTTTTCAGATCTTCTCCTCATTTAACATTGTTTATTTTGTCTGCACCTAGTATTTACTTTATGTCTGTGGATTTTCAAGCATGCAATTGAGGAGATGGACTTCGGTGATCCTTGTGGGTCCGTTCCAACTCAGGATATTCCATGATTTTAATCAAAGATGCAATCATACTGCAGGTTTTGCCTCTGCATGGGACCAACAGAAAACCACTATAATAGCTTATGAACTCTTTATGCCTTTGTTAATCTTCTCTGAAACAGGAAGTAAGTTTTACTCCTCTAATTGGTTTTGGGACTGAGCCTTTCCTTTCGTTTTGTTTTATGAATGTGTTAATACTTCTGGATCATGGTTGTGTTTTCTTTTTCTGATCCTATCTTCTCTCACACTTAGCTGTACAAGCTCCTCAGATGCAAAAAGGAAACACCCTTAGGAGATGTTGCAGCAGGAAATTCCAAAAGTCATGCTCTTCATTAGAGTTTCTGCTCCAGATATTGTTGTTCCTGTATATTGCTGAATGGTTTCAAGAAGATCCTTTCTTTGCAATATCCTTAATTCACACACTTCATCTTTTTTTCTCCCCAGCTCCTAATCATGTTCTTGCTCTTCACTCACATCTTCCTTTTTACAATCCTCCTAGGATAATCTAACCTGAATGTTTAATTTAAAAATCCCCTCTGTATTGTAAAAATATCATGTCATCCCCAGACACATCTTGGCTTGTAATAAATGTACTACTTCCTTCTCATCCTTTCTTTTTGTTTTGTGTTTATAGCGTGAAAACATCAGATAAAAGTCTACTGGTCACCTTTATACAGTGTCTGACAGTGTGGTCCTGCCCTGAACTGTCCACACTATCCTTCAGTATCTGACTGCTAAGCCCAGGGGAATCAAAAGTCATATTGTTAACTTACTTGGGAGAGGAAAGCACTTTATTCTGTGCCTTTAGAGGTTATGTCCCAGATATATTCTTTTCTTTTTCACCAATTCCCAAGTTTGCTCTGTTCGAGGCTGCTTTCTCGAAAATACTGGAGTGGTCTTAACTTTAGCAGGTAGTTGTGGATAAAACATGGAACTGCTTAATATTCCTGTTGTCTTTGATTTGCTACCCCGAGACACAGCCTTACCTAGTGGGGTCTGATATCATTAACCTCTCTCCAAATGGGGGCTGACAGTCTTTCAAAGCTCTGTTTCACATGGTGTGCACTTGGCATCTTCTACTATGCAAGTACAGCTATATGTTTTAGTTTGTCATCATACCAGTCAGCCCTTCAAAACTCTGTGGACAACTTTTTTTAACATTGAAATGCAAAGACCTCCACACAGCAATAAGGAGGAAGAGAGAATAAATTAGGCAAAGCTTAGAATAGGAAAACCAGCAACCCTCAGATAAGCTATAGATACTACACTTCTCATTTGAATGTTAGCACGTTGCTAAGGAGATGGGCAGGAAAAGAACTTGCAATGGGTATTTACCTTAAGGAGCAGGGTGAGAGAAGCAGGCTGCCAGCTTCCCATCAGCTAGACTTTAGTTCAGAACTGAGGAAAACATCTACTATATGAGATGTTGTTCTTTATACCAATTCTCAAGTCAATGCATCTGGGATACCGTTTGGAAATCCTAAGTGAGAGAGGCTGAAGATCTGTAGCGTACTCTTAATTTTAAACATCAAGAAATTAAGACAGAGAGAAATGAAAAAGATTGCTTCAGGTCATCCACTGGACAAGGAGATGGAACAATGCCTTTCTTTTACAAATAAATCACATACTGAAACAATTGCAGTGTTAAATACATGTAGGATTTGGTCCACAGAATGCAGCCATTGAAGTAGAATTGTTCCACAGATATTCCACAGAGAGTTTCTGTTATTAGATTCTAATACTTCTGCTAGAGACAGAAATAATACCAAAAAGAAAGCAAACAGCAGCTACAATAAAAGCTGCTGAGCATTCCAGACTAATTTAATCTCTTGGAACACAATTCCTTCAAAATAAAGATGTTTAGAAATAGCAGTTTAGCACTTCTAAGTATGCTAGCGCCATCACCAGAGAGCTTCATCCTCGGCTGAATTAGAAATGCTTATCTATGCTCCCTGCATTATAATCAGCCAATCTCATTATGCCTTCCTGCTTTATAATTATAGATCTTATTAGCAAAGACAAATTTCATGAAAAATAGGCATTACATATCACACAGTTTTCAAAAGAATGGGAAATAATTTATTTTTGGATGCCAGTGAGAATGTTTCTTCTTTCAGTTAGAAAGTATAGGTTTAATTAGTCACAGCCTACCCAGTCTCAAATTCACTTTTCACTGTTCTTTTTTTTGTGTTAAGCAGGACAAGCAGGATGTCAATTATGACATGGAGATACCTGGGTGACTAGAGCATGTGGCCTGTTAGGTGCCCCCACTGCAATGGCACATCAAACAGCTCATTTGTGCCCAGAAAAGCCACGGCATTTTCCTGAAATCTGTGGTGAACTGGGAAATTTGGAAGTACATAAATTCCCACTGCATATACAAAACCAGGATATGATTAATGTCCAACATTAAGGTGGAGGGAACAAGTACAGTTTATTTGGTCTATGAGAAACATGCATTGGTCCAATGGTTTTTTGCTATCACAGTTCTCCTTTGAAGATAGTGATAGCTATGACTGTGACTGTGACAGTATAATCTCCCTGAACTCCTCATAGAATTGTACATTTGAGTCTGTGGGATGGAAAGGGATCATTTACATAGTGACAAATCAGTTGGTTCTAAACATGCTAAGGAAATGAACTGGTAGAGCTGGGTTCCATATTTTAAAAGAAATCCTTGTGAAGGAAAGATAAGCAAGTATCCACAAAAAACGCCAGGAGTGGAAGGATTTAGGAAAATTTCTTTCTGAAGGCAAAAACACTAAGAACATCAACCTAACAGTGTGACAAACACTGGGCCTTGGGAGAAAGACATGGCTCTGACCTTCTTGAGGCTTTTATTGTTTCTCCTGCCACCACCCTGCAGCAGAGGCCCTCTGAAAAGTCTTCAATCTTATCTTCTTCCCATAGTAGGGAGCCAGTCTCTGTGGAATGGGGGAGGAGAAAAACACAAATGCATTCCTGGGAAGGATGGCTCTCTCTCCTGGGGGAGAATTCCCCAGAGCAAACACACCTTAAGCTTCTTGAAAATAAGTCTTCTGATTTCATCTATCCCTATAGTCTTTATCCACAGAGAGAACAGGAACTGGGCATTCTCTTCAGGTCAGTTCTGAGTGGTTACTTTTAATGCTAAAAATTGAATCTTGGCAATACCCTGTATAATACTGAGATTATTCTTACACATAGGTACTATCTTTACATATTGTTACAACTATTGGTATTTTAGTATTAGAGGAAGGAAAATAATAAGAAACTGTGTTTGGTGTAAATGCAGGGCTTTGGTAGCAAGGGGAATTGCAGAGGTTGTCTCCACTGGCAGTCAGATGTTCTCAATGCAGCTTTTTCCAGATGGCTCAGTAACAGATTTGCAGCAAGTCAAAGCTGCACCCATCAGCAAAGTTTTTTGTGGTGTCTCTGTGAAAACATACTTAGGAAAGTGCAAAAAAAGTTGGATAAGCACAGGATGGGGGAACAGAAAGAGTTAGAAATAGCAGAAGAAACATCAAGGCCAGAGAAGGAGAAAGATGTGCTTCATGGCGCTTGAGCAAATATTCTCGGAAGCCTGGAGAAAAGTCCATGTCAGAGAAGATTTTACTGGCAGAAAGTGCAGCCTCAGGAGAATTCATGAAATGCCAGAGAAAAAGGGGAAGAAGGAAGCAATTAGAGGGTGTTGCTCTGAGAAGGTGACATGGCTGACAGCCCAGAAGAGGTGTCTCTACACCACTGCACACAGCATGGGCAGGAAACAGGAGGAACTGGAAGCCACTATGCTGCTAGCAAGCTATGACCTTGTTGCCATTACTGCAACTTGGTGGGACGGATGGTACACACTTGGTGGAGTGTGCCTAACAATGGCTACAGGTTGTTCAGAAGGAACAAGTGAAGAAGGAGGGATAGAGGTGTTGCCTTATACATGAAGCAGTGGATAGAGTGTGAAGGGATGTTTGTGAAGAACAGCCCTGAGCAGGTTGAAAGCTTAAGGGTAAGAATCAGAGACTGAGGCAATGAAGGTAGTCTTGTGGCTGGTACCTACTACAGGCCACCTGATCAAGAGAAGCCTTGTTGATGGAGCCTTCTTGCTCCAACTATGAGAAGCGTCACGCTCCAGGCCCTCATCCTCCTGGGGGGCTTCAAACACCCTGACATTCACTGAAAAAGTAGCATAGCAGGATCTAAGCAATCCAAGAATTGGACTGGAATGCAAGCCAACAGACAGCCCTAATAATAGTCACCCCTAGCAGAGGAAATGTAATACTGAGCCTTATGATCACCAACACAAGTGAACTAATCAAGGATGTCAAGATTGGAGACAGCCTGGACTGCAGTGTTCACACACTGGTGGAGTTCACAGTCCTGAGGAATATAGTCCAGGCAAAGAATAAGTCGGGTCTCTAAATTTCAGGAAAGCAAATTTCCAGTTGTTAAAGGACTATTAGCCAATATGATCCCCAGGGGAACTCCTCTCTGGGACAAGGGAGTACAACAGAAGTGTCATATCTTTAAGGGTCCTTTCCATAGAGCACAAGAGCTCTGAATTCTCAGGTGTAAAAAATTGGGTATGGCAGGCAGGAGACTATGGCTGAGTCAAGACCTGCTAGTCAAAATAAAGGACAAGAAGGAAATGAACAGGCAGTGGAAGCAGGCACAGGTATCCTGTGAAAAGCATAGGGATGCAGTTTGGTAGTGTAGGGACGGGATCAGGAAGGTCAAGGTGTGGATGAAACTGAACTTGGAAAGGGATGCAAAAAAGTAACAAGAGGGGCTTCTACACATGTCAGCCAGAAAAGGAAGGTTAAAGAAAGTGTATTCCCTCTGATTAGCAAGACTGACAGACTGGTTGAAGTACTCAACAGGTTTTTTTGACTCAGTCTTCTTCACTGGCAACCTCTCTTCCCACACCTCTTGAGTGGATGGGCCATAAGGCAGGGACTAGGGGAGCACAGTCACTCCCCACTGTAAGAGAAAACCAGGTTTGTGACCACCTGAAGAACTTGAACATAAAAAAGTCTATTTGACCTGACAAGATGCATCCCAGAGTCATGAGGGAATTGGCTGATGTAGTTGTCAAGCCACTCTCCATGATATATGAAAAGTCATGTCAGCCAGGTGAAGGTCCAGGTGACTGCACAAAGGGAAAAACTGTACCCATTTTTAAAAAGGGTAGAAAGCAGTACCCTGAGAGCTACCAGCCCATCAGTCTCACCTGTGTGTCTAGGTAGATCATGGAATAGATTCTCTTAGAAGGTGTGATGAGGCAGATGGATGACAGGGAAATGATTTAACACAAGTGGTGTCCCTGAGGAGTCTGTATTGGGACTGTTCCAGTACTGTTTAATGTTTGTATCAATGACATAGACAAAGGGACTGAGTGCACCCCTAGCAAATCTGCGTATGACACAAAGCTGAGTGGTGCAGTTGATATGTCTAAGGGAAAGGATGCCATCCAGAGGGATCCAGACAAGCTTGAGAAGTGAACCTGTGGGAACATCATGAGGTTCAATAAGGCCAAGTGTGAGGTCCTACATTTGGGTCAGGGCAACCCTGGTATTGGTGAAAGCTGGTGGATGAAAGGATTGAGAATAGCCCTATGGAGGACTTGAGGGTGCTGTTGGATGAGAGGCTGGGCATGAGCTGGCAGTGTGCATTACCAGCCGAGAAAGCCAGATGTATCCTAGGCTGCATCAAAAACACCATGACCAGCTCTGGGGTCCCCAGCACAGTAAGGACATTGATCTGTTGCAGAAGGTCCAGAGGAGGGCAATAAGAATGATTAGAGAGCTGGAGCACCACTTCTGGGAAGACAGGCTGAGAGAGATGAGATTATTCAGCCTGGAAAAGAGAAGGCTCCAGGGAGATCTTATAGCAGCCTTCCAGTAACGAAATGAGGCCTACAAGAAAGATGAGGACAAACTTCTTATTGGGATAGCATAAAGGGTAATGGTTTTAAACTAAAATAGAGATTTAGATTAGGTATAAGGAAGAAATTCTTCACTGTGAGGGTGGTGAGACACCCTCAGAGTTGCCTAGAGAGGTGGCAGATGGAAACATTTGAGGTCAGGTTGGATACAGCTCTGAGTTACTTGAAGATGTCCCTGCTAATTGCAGGGCAGTTGGACTAGATGATTTCTAAAGGTTCCTTCTAACTCAAACTATTCTATGATTCTAAGATCTGATGAATGGCAAAGAGAAAAATCACTGTATTCTGACAGTAATACAGACACCTATCTTCACCTATGTCCCTCCAGGACAGGAAGTGGAGTTGGGTATAAAGGAGTGAAAATGAGCATGGGAAAAGGAGGAGAAAAGTTACTGTAACATTTGTCTGTTTCTCACTGCTCAAGTATATTTTAATTTGCAATAAATTAAATCAATTTTCACCAATTCAAGCCTATTTTGCCCACAACAGTAACTGGTAAGTAATCTTCCTGTCTTTGTCTTGATCCTTGAACTTTACTGTGCCTGTTGCTCTTCCTTTTTTTCTCCCTCTGTCCTGCTGAGGAGTAGGGAGTAAGAGAGTGGATGGGTAGGAATTTGGTCCTTAGCTACAATTAACCCACCACAGAAACACATGATTAAACCTCTGCAATCACAGAAATCAGCAGGCATCTCTTACTTCTGCTTCAATGTGTCTCTGAAAAGCTTTTGTAATAGTCACTGCACCTTAAACTCAAGTTTGGTTCGATGAAAGCAGTCTTTAAATAAGACAAAGCATAATTCTCCCACTATCAACAGAGAGTCCTGTTCATTATACCACAGAAAACAGGTACAGTTGATAGGCAATAAAGTAATTTTGTTCTTTGTGAATACTGTTTATTGTATCAAATAACTTTAACAGTTGATAAATGGAATGAACTTCATCAAGCTGTAAGCTGAATGAAAAGAAGAAAATGAAAATCCATTTCTTAAAAGAAGGCATCACAACAAATAAGCAAACTAAGGAATATCACTATTGAAGTCCACTCTTATTCTGGTTTGCAAGAGCTGGCTGGAAAAATTCATGAAAAACAGGTTTCAAATTATAAATGCCAATTTGACAGAATATAATTGATGGAAGAATGCACTGAAATTGCTCAGCAGGAACCTTGTTCACCTGTCAGACTCTGTTGGCTGATGAATTTCGATTTGACGGCTCCCATGCTCCAGGGAAGATGAAGAGGGCTTCCATGTCTGAAGCCTGAAAGCTATGGACTTCCAGATCACTGAGGCAGTGAGAAATCCTTCTGCAATGTCTGGAATGTAGCTCCTTGAAATCACTTAACTCAGATGCTGTACTGTGAAAAAATAATCATGCCTTACAGACAAAAAGGCATTCTAGATTCAAGCTGGTCTTAAACAAAAACATGTACTGCTCTGACATTTCAGGTCTAAATGGTGCCCTTAATGAAAAGAGTTCTGTTCAGAAAAATGGAAGAATCTGCCTTGTGCTTGTACATCAGCGAATCTGGCCATTCACCATCTATGTTTTTAACCTCATGAAAATGCAATTATCCTTGAAGAGATATAGCTGTCACTTTATAATTTGAGCATTTTGTTTTGCTGCATCAGGATTCATCTTTCACTTGATCTGGAAAAGACAGCACAATAGTATTTTAAAATACTTCATTGTTACACTCATGTAGCCTCACTAATTTCAATAGGTATCAAAACTTTGCAAATGGTTCTCCCTCTAATATCACTACAAAATTAAATGACATTCTATTGCCCTGAGTAATTTAATTTAAACTAATAGTTCTGCTAATTTTATTAATTTTGATAGACTTTGAGATTCTTTTTTTCTGAGATTTGAGTATTATATGAGAGTAACTTTGAACCTGTTTCCCCAAAGAAGTGAAGAGGGAAACTCACAAGGAACTATACTGTAGGGGTATTGAGCGTACCTTGCACAAGAGTTGACAATGAGATAGGCTAATTTAAGGACTTCTCTGTTTGTTCATGAGACCTTTGGTAGCTGGGAGACTTAAACTTGGATTTCTCTTCCTCTGCAACCTTGTAGAGCAGTTTACTCCCTGAAAAGATAACTTTTTTGCAGATGACCTTGGAGCAAGCTGTTAAGAAGGCTCAGGAAGAAAAAAAGCTTTTGCACTTTTTTATGCCTGGCATACACACCATTAAGTCTAGTGTTCTCACCTCAGAAAAAATAAATTTTCCTAAGTCCTTCCACTGCCTGGCACTTTGGGGGTACCTGCATTATCTTCCTTTGTACCTTCCCTATGTAAACCCCAAGCGTTTAAAACTTCAGAGAGACATGGTTCTAAAGACAGCAAATTCCCATACGTGTTGTGAAAATTGATTGCTAGAGATGGATTGAAATTAGTGCTACTACTAAGGAAAAACCAGTTGCAGATCAGCCAGTTGGCCAATCACCATGGATATAATGAACAGGCAATTGGCACACGCTTATTTCAGCAATGGCATATGTTGCCACATTCTCAGCCAAACTGGCAAAAGACATGAGAAGGAGCTGGAAGAAGTACTTGAGCACTGAGAGTGGGAAGGACTGAGGAATGTGGGAGACAAAAAAACCCAAAAAACAAAACCCAAAACTTCATTAGTTCCACCATTCACGAACAACTTTGGTATCTTCAAACTGCAGATTTTGCCTTGAATAAAGGAATGTATGCATTTTCTTCTCTTATGCAGAAGATGTGTATGCACTTTAACAGAAATTATTTCTGCCTTTTAGTCTTTATTTCTGTAAGTCATGATTTATTTATAATAAGATGCATTTTACTGAAGCCTATGTTTCATTTGTGAATAGTATGAAAAACAAGTTGTTCTCTTTTATAGTAATGAGGAACTGTAAAGTGAGTTGTAGAAAACAATTTTCAAACAGAAGAATGAATGAAGTAGGTGATGCATTCTTTTTCTGGTGATGACAGAATGGACTAATGGCATCATAAATACATGTATGTAAACTCAATTCATATGAACTCAATAGAATCACTCCATTTTAGTAAATAAAGCTGGATTGTTTTTCATTTTCCAATGAATGGTCTATTTAAAAACCAAGTAACTTTTGTGAAAGATAAAATGAAGTGTCTGATACTAATTAGATATCTAAGATTTTCCAGTGCTACCGCAAAAATTAAAGTATTACAGCCATTACATTATACTCATACATACATATACATGTATACCTACATGCATAAAATATTAGGCATATTATATTATTCTTTTTTTTCTTAGTCATATTTAGGCTTGTCACAGTAAAAGAAAAGCATGGGGTCTCATGCTGAAATAAATCTTTGGATTAACATAACTATTTAAGGCTGAGAATCTTGATGAGACCTGATTTCTAGTTATATAACAATTCCATCAGTTACTGCTGAATATTTCATATCTTGTATATTTGCATGTATTTTAATCTTCATTTACTGATATTCAGAAAGCATTTTCAGAACTCTCAGTATCAAATGAGCTAATTTGAAGTTAATGAATTACTACTAGAAACTGATGTTTAACTGGGAGTAAAAAACATAACACTGCCTGATTAAAGCAATACAGAAAAGGTATTACAGCAAGAATCAAAGAATCACCATTTTATCTCAGTCTTCCAAGCATAATCTGGGGCAACCTCTACTTTCAAAGATCTGTGTCTTCAGTGTACAGGCTACTTTCAATAGTTGTATGTATCAGTAAAAAGGAAGTACAAATGAAGCAGTTAATGGTCATAAGCTGAAAACTTAATATGGTGTTCCAAGAAAATAAGACTATACAGACATCAGTGACTCATGGAAGGGTTGATTTTGCCAGGGACCTCTGGAGTCCACCTGGCCCACACCCCTTAGCCAAGCAGGGTCACCTAGAGCTGTTTGCTCAGTACCATGTTTAGATGGCTTTTGGACATGTCCGAGGAGGGAGAGTCCAGTGCCTCTCTGGGCAGCTTGTGCCACTGGTTGGTCACCCTCACAGTGAAAAAGTGTTACATGATGTTTGGAGGGAACCTCCTGTGTTTCAATTTCTGCCTGTTCTGCCTCTGGTCCTGTTGACAAGCACCACTGGAAAGAGCTTTCTCTTTTCACTCTCCCTTCAGGTATTTGATGCTTGATAAATTCTTGATAAGATCTCCCATGAGCTTTATCTTCTTTTGGTGAAACAGTCCCAGCACATACTGGATAAAAAAAGTCCCCTTTCTTCATTGGAAGGATTCCCCTGTGGCCCTTCACTGGACTGTCTTCACCTGTCTTCTATACTCCTTATACTGGAGAGCCCAGAACTGGACACAACACTCCAGATGTGGCCTCACCAGAGTTAGAAAGAGAGGAAAGATCACCTCCTTTGACCTGCTGTCACTACTCCTAGTGCAGCACAGGATACCATTAACAAGGGCACACTGTTGGCTCATGGTCAATTTGGTGTCCGCGAGGACCCACCATCTGCAGTTATATTAATAAAATATATTTTCTTCCTTTTCAACATATTGTTGAAACACGCACAGTGACTTTGCAACATCATGGCAGATGTAAGCAAAGTCCTTAATATTACTGCCATGGACAGACAGTGCCAATACAAAGAGCAGTATTTAGGTCTGTTTTCTGCTTACTTAGCAAAAATAATTTCCTTGCGGATGGTACTGGATGCAGGATATAGCTAAGAAAACAAATAAATCAAAACTTGATATTTTCTGATGGTAACAAAGATTCTGAGATGCAAGAGCAAAGGACTCTAAGTTAGACTTTTCAAGTTAGACCTTGAGTACATATCTTTGGAGTGAAACCGTTTTCTAGCTCAAAACTAGAGAGCAGTTCAGGGTCCCTGTATCTCCCTGTCATGATGCTGCAGCACACAATGAATCTACACAATCAAACCATGCTGAAACTCTTAGTTTACCACACAGTTGTTGGAGGCATTCTGCAAAAACGGCACAGAATTGATCTATGAGAACAACTGGATATTTGGCTACTAGTCATGGATATTATTGATGGGTAAACATGCCTCAAGGAAGTTCAAAGTTGAATACATGAATTATGGAAACAATGTTTCTGGAAAGTCTGCTGGAAGAACTTAAATAATTTCTGAAAGAAGTAAAATTCCTTGTTGTAAAGGAATGCTGGAAATACTCTAGGTTTACTTTTATTGTTCTTCCTCAGCAGAAAGGATGTATGACACGCTTAAAGCATCTGAAAGTCTAGGATTAGCTTAGTAAAGTATGCATAGTAGGAAGGTTTTCTGGTTCTGAAATATACATTTATAACTCTCCCGAGAACAAAAGTAACATTACAATATAACTACAGTTACATGTTACCTAGTTCCCTTACTTTGTTACAAATGTTGTTTACCTCTGCTGCTGTGAAAAGGCAAGATTTCAGATGCATCTCTAAAAGCAATGCATTTCAGCTTTCTCAGTTTACTACACATATTTTGCTGAAGGCTCTATAAGCCTCCCATGTATTCCATGTCAGAACTTTGGTCTGAAGAACGCTGTCCTTACACTCTCTTATTCTTGGAAAATCCATACCATGAAGACTTTCTACAGAGGCAAATACTATACCACACAGCAGTATACCATCAACAGACAGGCCCACTGCAGATTTTCTGTTCTGCGTGCTGGGATATACAGGTCAGAATGAAAAAACATAGTGTCATAAATTTGAGACTGAAATGTTTTTATTTTCAGATGTTGCAGAATGGGTACATCCCACTTTTAGTAATCTCAAAAGCCCATGCTTTAACTTCAAGCACCTAAATACAAGCATTTGACCTTTCTGTCTCAATCTTTTTTATATGAACAATATTTGTCTATGCAATGGACCTTGCTATTCAGCAATGATAGCTACTTTTAAAGTGAAAAGCATACTTTAAAAAAAAAAAAAAAAAAGAGAGAGAAAGAGAAAGAACACTGAGAGAGAGAGCCAGCAGACAACACTTTAAATCAAAACTTGCCTGTGCAATTCTCAGGTCCAGCCTGAAGCTATGTAATTTGAAATATGGAGTACTTTCCAGAAGGATGAGATACATTTACTGTAGCTAGTAAAGCAACTCTGGGTTGTCACAACAACTGTAAATAGACAGATAAAATAAATCAAACCGACAAAATGTACTGTGATAAGAAAGTTCTGCAGAAGTACAAGACCCGTTATGACTATTTCATTTCATTCAAACTGAATTATGCTCAATAAATAAAATACATAATGATAAAAAAAGAAGCTCCAGGCTACTTACAGCATAAGTGGATTAGATTTGATGCATAATGGACCCATATAAACTGAGGAAAGAGAATTTAATTTCAAATGCTGGAACAGTATGAAGTTGACAATTGCAGATTTATTAGCCAAATGCTAGGCAGTCAGCCAGAAGGCTTCAACAAAAATTGCCTTAAGCAACAGCAGCAATCAAGGGGAGGAGTTAACAGGAAAAAAGAAGAAAAAAGGGGAAAAAATCATTAAATTCACTCATGGGATGATATTTGTCACCAGAAAGGCGAGAATGACAGATGATTAAGATCTTGTTGATGGGGGAAAAAAATCCAGAAAACAAAAGCAGATTTAATGTAAGAGGAAGTCAGTGAAATTCACAGTATATTACAAATAAAATTCTAGAAAATTCCTCCATTAACAGCAGAGAGACAGCCATTTCATTCTCTTAATCTGTTGTAATTCCCATCAGAGTTCATTTGGATAATGAGTGAGTAATGTCTGTCTAAAACTAAAATTGTGTCCTATATGGGTTTGGCAGAGCTAATTGCCTCTGATCAATAAAACTGACACACAGTATGTTTGTTCTTCAAGAGTCTCACTCTGGGTATCATTCCACTTTCTTCAGATCACACTTCTGACATCCAGGGGAGCAGATATCGGTCATGTTTATAGAAAATTGCAAGTAACACAAAAGAACTTAAACAGAGCAGTAAGCACAGGGGAAAGGTGTATTTTATTTGACTAAAAGCCCCTTGATCTTCATCTCAGGCACTTGCAGGAGTTTCCTACATGTTTGCAGTCCCTTCTCTGGGGACTTGTCCCATCTTGCACCAGCACAAAGACTCCAGCAGAGCCTCCTAGAGCAGACATGGCACACGACAATAGAAGGGGGGAGGGGCCTCCTGGAATACCTCCGAGAGACACAGCCTATGCTAAAGTTCTCTCACACCCCCACATCCCTGTAAGTGTAGCTACAGTCACATCAGTCACATTTTCTGGCACTGCGATGACACGGGAAGCACAGGAGTTTTTCCTCAAACCAATCAAGTACACTTTACAGCCTAGGGGAACACCTAATCACGTGATACAATGCCTACTCTAGTAAAATTACACACAAGTACAACAAAAATAGCAGATGCAGACCGACCCGAAGTAGTTACCTAATGCTACTCCAAATGTGTATGACCTTCATTAATACTTAATACATCTTTTTAATTTCCTTCAGATCAAGGTTAGTTGTACAAGGCATGCTGTCTATAGAAGTATGTTTTCTAATTAACGGGCTAAACCTGCCTGGTGTCTGCAGCTACTCTCTGTGAAGCCATGGGGTCCTCGTCCCAAAGACACGGGAGCATGGCTTCTTTTGAAACTAGTTGTTATAAAGTGCATCCTCCATATAATTTCAACAGAAGTAACAATGTAAGAGTCATCCAAAGGGCCCAACCTAGCATTTTGCGAAAAGGCGGGGGCAGTGTAACACACATCACCCCACGCTGCTTACCCAGGAGGAAAGGGGCTTATGAAAGCAACACTGTGATCACGTCAAATACCAGGTGGACACTGCACGCTGAGCTTGATGCCATTCAAACCAGTAGCGGTTTTTAAGGCGTCCTTCTGAGACGAAATAAGCCATGAATTGGACTTAATACATTACCAGTAATGCTTTACTCATTTAAGATACATGTGCATCCAGAGACATGGATACTAGTACATCCCTGTTTTGGGTTGTTTTTTTCTATACACAGCCGCGCCCTCTAGTGGAACCGGCTGATTCACTGCGGATTTTTGTCCTCTCAAAATCGGCACACTGGAGTTATGATCCTCGCTTTCTTTTAGGAAGCTGATGATGAAGAATTTAATTGTACAGAAGTTTCCAGACACCTAGAAGAATCAAATTATAAAGTTTTAAATAAAGTCCTATTTTTTTAGGTCTCCTTCCTACTAGTTGTGATTTTGATAGAAGAAAATCCTGCTTTGTGGTATTTCACAGTATCACAGTATCAATAAAGTTGGAAGAGACCTTAAAGATCATCAAGTCCAACCTATAATCTAACAGCCCATCAACTAAACCATGGCACCAAGTGCCTCATCCAGACTACTCTTGAACACCTCCAGGGTCAGTGACTCCACTACCTCCCTGGGCAGCCCATTCCAATGACAGATCACCCTTTCAGTGAAGAATTTCTTCTTAATATCAAGTCTAAACCTCCCCTGATGGAGCTTGAGACTGTGCCCTCTTGTTCTGTCGCCAGTTACCTGAGAGAAGAGACCGACCCCCGGCTGACTACACCCTCCTTTCAGGTAGTTACAGACAGCAATAAGGTCACCCCTGAGCCTCCTCTTCTCCAGGCTGAACAACCCCAGCTCCCTCAGCCACTCCTCATAGGGCTTGTGCTCCAGCCCCCTCACCATCCTTGTTGCCCTTCTCTGAACATGTTCCAGTAACTCACCATCTTTCTTATACTGAGGGGCCCAGAACTGGGCACAGTACTCAGGGTGCAGTCTTACCAGTGCCAAACACAAGGGAAGGATAACTTCCCTCGTCCTGCTTGCCACACCATTCCTGACACAGGCCAGGATGCCACTGGCCTTGGCTGCCTGGGCACACTGCTGACTCATGTCAAGTCTCCCATGTCAATTTGAGACGATGTTAAAGTCAATTCAACTAATTTAGGAAGAGACAAAATGAGCTGAAGTAATTTGGAACTATTGCTGGTCTATTTCAATACTTTCGTAGCAAAAGCACATTAAAAAAATAAATAAAAAAATAAAGCTTCAGTAAGAGTAGAAATCACAGTTTCCGGTCCAACTCTCATTAGTGAGCTCACTGGTGGAGAAACAACCAGAGCCTACAATCTTATTATGCAGCATCACATCTGACAGCAGTAGATTTAACTTCTTCTTTTTGATTGTCTCACTGACAACAGTAGCACCAAGGAAAGGATTGCCTTGGCTATCAAAAAAAAAAAAAAAAAAAAAAAAGGCAGCAGAAAGTGAAGGCAGAAAAGAGGACGAGGGGAAAGATAACAGGAGTCCATGTACTACATGAGAGGAAAAAAGCCCAGGAGCTCATGCCCTACTTTTTAAATAGTTTTCACCTTCAGTGGTGACAGCAAAATTTTTGTTTTCATCTCCATGACTGAATACTGCCATGGCTGAAGATTAAGAAAATACAAAATCATCCCACTGAATCTGGGTAGGTTTCAGGAAAGGAGGGGCACAGCAGCCATGTTGAGATGGTCACTTCCTTCAGGACATGTTTTCCGACTACATCCAGTCAGGTATAACTATACACTGCCCTTGGAAATGTGGGTCCTGAGGTATGTGCTCCTGTCCTTTCCCTGATATCAGATTTAGCAATTAAGATCCTGCAGAAGGATGGTTTCATAACTCTGCTAAGCCACCAATTCCCCACATCCTAAATTTTTCCCTGCAGATCAGAAAGGCAGCAAGTCATCATATGTTCATTCACAAGATATGATGTAAGGAAAGAATTTCATCATTACTTATCACTACAATGTGTCCCCCCTTCAAAGTGTATTTCATAGGAACAGTGAAACTGAAGTAACATACAGTTTGATTGTTTTGTACCCTAGTAAAAGTCTCATTTACAACACACCTATCTGGGCTTACCAATTCCAACATTGTTTTAATCACTATCTTAGTGCAGGATACTATACATACAAAGTTGTAGTTTGGACTAAGCCAATCTAAAAATTTTTCATAGGATATTATTAAATATAGAATTATAAATAACTTGCATGCTGTCAAAAAAAGTAGTCCATTAAAAAGTTAACATCTAAACCAGATCTTTGAACCTACAATAAACCTGGAGATTATGTTCCATACCTGTTCTTGGGTGAACTGAATTGAGAATATTTTTACTTGTGGGCAGAAATTATTCTTTCGCTTCTCTTCAAGATTAGTAATGACTACTGACCATTTCTTTTTGTGCTAGTTTCCAGGAAAAGATAAAACAAACAAACAAACGAACCAACCACCCAACCCCCCTCAACTTAAACCCAAATTCCTTTATTGAGAAAAAAAATATATTCTCTATTCATGTAACATAAAAGCTTTGTGTCAGCTGCAGAGAGAGCTATGCTTTATTGCATAGCTAAACTCCCAGGAGTTAGTACAGGTAAGAGCAGAAATGAACTCCTATTAGAAAGCTATAAAGGTTAATTTGGAAAAGGAAGCTCTTAGAAGCTGCTAGAAATGCTAATGAGGCCTCAGGACAAGTGAGACTGACATATAGTCCTTCTGATGTAATGCTTAAATTTAGTTTCCACTTATGTCATATAATCCTGCTGAAACTTTGGGCACGTAAAACTCTTTGATAGATAACTACTTTCTTTTCGGCATGCAGTGGATTTTCTGCAAGAAATGCTGAATCAGACCTTAATACACACTTTCATTTTAGTTGTTATCAATTAAAATGGTAGTATCTGATTTCTGAAATTAAAGTTTATCTTAGGTATTTCTAACAACATTTAGGCTTTATATCAGTACAAAACTAGATAGATAAACAAAATATGTATACAATCAAAGAGCTATAATGTCCACTAGTCAACCTTTAATCATATTCTGCAGGTTATTCCAAGTAAAAAAATCTTAAATTTGCACTTGAAATATAAGGATAGTTGAACCATGCTTATAATTTAACTGCAAGCCATCCCTCCCATACTTTTAGCTCTCCCCATCTGTCCCACTGCATGTGTGACAATGATGTTACAAGACTGAAACAAGTACTGGATCTTTTGACAAAAATTCTTTCTAGGGTACACCATTGGCCCACACTTCAGTAAAATTCCCCTGCCTTGTGCCAGAGTCCTGGGGTCATCTAATGGCCCTCACTAACCTCACTGGTGGCTTCCATCCACAGGTTCTAATTATGAGACCAGGAACCCACTCCTAGGCTTAGACCTGGGCCTCCAGTCTCGGGTTGAGCATTACTGTAGAGGTGCTGATCTCCAGCAGTGTCCTCACCTGACACCTTAAACCATTTACAATTGCATGCAAAACACTGTCATGAGTTTTTGATGTGGAAAGTGGAACTTGGATTCAAATTCCTGACATGTATTTCTGAAAAACAAGCAGAGCAGCTGGTACTTGTTTCTGACATAGAAAATCTGAGAGCTTTGCTGCCTGATTTAACTGAATGGATATTGTGTGTCATTTGCCATCACTTGCATTATTTTGAAAGAAACTGAAAACTGGGGCAAGAATGAGTCCATTTAATGTATGCAGAAATCCATTCCACTGGACTTTGGTTTATCTTCCAAGTTAGAAGAGACCTGATATAGCACTTCCACTTCAAGCATTCAAAAATTATATGAAGGTCAGAACAGTTTCTACCAGCAAGACTCCTGAGCAGAATCATGGCTAGGCTTTGTGAACGAAGATATGGGAAGGGCTCTACCTACACTTGCTGCGAGTGCAGTGATGGCTAAAAAGGCCGATGTGGGACAGGCAAGTCCAGTTGCAAAAGGCACAGCGGAAAGTCTCCTTAGGCAGTATTGGCATGACACGGTTCTTTCTGCGCTGTCTTTTCTCCTCGAGACTGATTCTACGTGCATTCTCAAAGGAGGCAGCAGCGTTATGGATGGTGTGTCTCCATGTCTCTCGATTGGAGGCCAGAGTGGACCACTGAGGGCAGTCAATATGACCAACACTGAGATGTTGTTTCAGGGAGTCCCTGTATGTCCTTTTTGGGGCTCCTCTGTTGCGGCAGCCTGTGGAGAGTTCACCACAGAGCACAATCTTAGGGAGGTGGTGATCCTCCATCCTGGAGACGTGCCCTGCCCAGCGTAGCTGCGTCCTCAGCAGCATGGCCTCAATACTGGTGACCCCTGCCTGTTCAAGGACAGTGACATTAGTCACGGAGTCAGTCCAGTGGATGTTTAGGATTGTACGAAGGCAGCGCTGATGGAAGCATTCGAGGAGTCGCAGGTGATGGCGGTAGATAACCCATGATTCAGACCCGTATAAAAGAGCAGACAGCACAATGGCTCTGCAGACACTAATCTTCGTACTTTTCTTCAAATGCTTATTGCACCAGACTCTTTTATGGAGTTTTCCAAAGGCTCTGAGGAGAATAGGACAAAATTACTTTCAAAAACCTGAGAAATTTTTAAGGGCTAAGAGTTTTGATTACTGTTTCTAGTCTGTTTGAGAAGGTCACATTGGAGGTTATCAAGCTAACTGCACTCATAAGCAAAGACCAAAACATAAACCAGGTAGATACTTAAACAAAGTACATTTCACATCAGATCAGGAGAATGGGAAAGTATTTAAAACCATCTTTCACTGAAGAGCTTAAATGGGATGAGCCTGGTCTCACTGCAGTGTCACTCTCAGAGCAGTCTTAATGTGAAGTCCATCTAAATTGGGGTCACTAGAGCCTAGGAAAAGGTGAAATCATGCAAAGGCAGGACTAGGGATGACTTGGGTCAAGATGTTGCAGAAACGTAGCCTAACTTATGCTTTTAGGGGTGCTGATCTTGAAAAGTAAAAAAATCTTCATTTGCCACTACAGTTATAGAGCCAAGTCCATTTCTGTGCTTTCTGCTTTAAATATTTGATACTATTGACTTATATCAATTGTTCTTCACAGATTTGCGAAGCAAAGAATGCTTGTGCATTTGTTGTACAGACTGCTATAGCCATTTACAGATTACTTGCACAAGATTTTACATGTGCTGGTATCAAAGAAGCAGAAGAACAAACTAGGAAGTCCTAACTCAAATTCAGGTCATAATTAATATCAAATAATCATCTGTGAACTACTTAATTACTAAATGAGCAGCACAGGTCATTGATATTAAAAAGTTATTTAGCATTAATTTTATCTCTAGAAAACCTGACCCAAAGCCTCTGGCAGAATTCAAACAATACTGTGTTGAATTAACACCTGAAGGATCTGTTGCTGTCTAAGTACTTTTTTTAAAATTAACTGCTGTTTTACATGGATATTAATGAGTCAGTATCAATATGTAACTTCTGTAGGGCTCAAAATGAAGACACGTAATTCAGCTTCAATGATGCAAATGCTACAGCTCTGCATTTTCTGGATAGACTGGGGAATGTCTAGATCAGAACAACAGGTATAAGAAGTTTGGAAAATGACTACAAGGAAAAAAAAACACCCTAGAAACAAAAAGAGAAGATCAAGCTGAATATATGAACTGGTAAGAGGCTAGCAGAAATCTCCTTAATTCCAAGATCCTAAGAACCAGTTAAACAAAACTCTACAGAGTATATTTATAATTCATCATGGCCCTTAAGCACAGCATGTGCTTTCAGAAGTCTCTCCCACTCTGGTATTTATAGAATTACTGTGACTGTTAGTACTATCCCAATATACTTTTTCTCCCAAATTCTACACAGAGATGGAAATTAAATTCAAAAACAGCAATCTTTGAATAGTTTTTTACTGCAAAAGCAGCAATGGAGTCTAAAATTGTTTATTCACTGTTAATTATTAGAGCCAGGACTGGCAAAAACCCTTCACATGAAAACTGGAAATAATTAACATGGAAAAAAATTAATTTGGCTTCTCAAAAAATGGTGAAAATTGAAGGCACTGCCTTCTTTTCTGAAAACTTCAATCCTTGTAACATATATATATATATATATAGATATATATCTTGTAACACATATATATCTTAAGGCCATATTGCACAGCTTTTGTCAGTATTTTTAATGCATGTCTGTGAAAACACCAGAAAATACTTGATTCAAGGCCTTTGTCTCTTATTTTGGAGAGCTAACTATCCAGGGAAGTGAGAAGTTCCTATTTTCAGATATTGCTAGTTCAAGTAAGAGAAAAATACTGTCTAAATGTCATATGCCATTAAAATCCTTTTTCTGACTTCAAGACAAAATGAGCCACATCTCTTTCCACGCTGGGAAGGATCAACGCCAATTGTTTTTCTTTTAGTGGGCTTTTAACTTGTATTAAGGCCACGGAGCAATACTGTTCTGTTAAACCACATCAGAAACAACCTATAGGTCCCACGCTCTTCTAAAAGCACACAAGCTGTGTTGGGATTATGGTGTCAATTTTACAGTTGACTGAAACCTCAAACTACTCTTGAGTATACTTCTGCAGTATTAAATGGCACATCCAAGAGATATCCTCTGCATGCATTCTCCTCTTAATAAATCACTAATTTTTTTTAACTTTCAACCAAAATTGAATTGTTTAACAAATAACACATTTCGACTTTGAAGTCTCAGCTTCCTTTCGTAAAAATTGAAGTCTCAATTAAATGAAAGCCTAGGATTTCCCCGATCCATCTAAATCTTAAGTCCATGTTCCTCAAATATTAAGTGAAATCACACAAGGTGTAAGACTGTCTTCCTGCTACTGTAAGTGTAAATAAAGCCACCAAGAAAGATTGGTCAATTGTTTTGAACAGGTCTGAATCCACTTAAAACTGTCTAAATATTCGCCATCTGACTTATAACAGTTATTTGTACAGACAGTACATAGAAATTTAATTAAAACTTTTCCCTGCACTATTTACTACTTGTAAGAAGAGATTTTGGGGGGTTTTTTTTACATCACTAAGAATCACTACTATCAGTACAAGTCTGGCAGCCTTCAAAGAAAACAGTGGTGGGCCACACAGACAAATAATTCAACTACCTGCTTTGCAAGTATTTTGAAAAATTATCATCTATCCCTTACTCCAACAACCTGACAACTGCAGGGAGACCCAGTGGTTTAGCTTTCCACACTTTTAAGATTTTTTAGCAAAGCCCAATTCCCTGAGTTCACAGAATGGGCCAGGTTAGAAGGCACCACAGTGGGTCATCTAGTCCAACCTCCCTGCTCAAGAAGGATCATCCTAGAGCGCATGGCACAGGATTGTGTCCAATGTTTCTTGATTATCTCCAGTGGGGAAGATTCCACAGCCTCCCTGGGAAATCTGTTCCAGTGCACAATCATCTGCACAGTAAAGTTCTTCCTTATGTTCAGGTGGCATGCCCTATGCATCATTTCCTGTCCGTTGCCTCTTGTCCTGTTACTGGGCACCTCAAGAAGAGCCTGGGTCTGTCCTCTTGGCACCCTCCCTTCCGATACTTATAGGCATTGATGAGGTCCCCCCTCAGTCGTCTGTTCTCAAGGCTGAACAGGCCCCGTACCCCCAGCCTTTCCTCGTAGGGGAGACGCTCCAGCCCTTTGATCAACTTTATACCTCTAATGAGCTCACTCCTACGCTACTATCGTTGATGTCAAAATCATTCAGGGGCGAGGCCCAACCTGAAAGGGGCTTCACTTTAAAAAAACAAACAAACAAACAAACAAAAACCTAAAAAGCTGCAGGTTCAGGGAGGTACACGCTTCTCAAGATCAGTTCTACCCTCGCACAACGGGGGACGCAAAACAAGGGGCTCAGCTCTCCTCAGCCATCACCCCCCTCTCGCATCTCGGCAGGGACACCCTCCAAGTCGGAAGGGCCGGAAGAGAGAGGGCGGGCTAAGGGGGAAGGCGGGATCGGAGCTCAGCCCCGCCCGGGCACCTCCCTCCCGGCGCTGGCCTCCGCAGCCGGGGAAGGCCGGGAAGATGCTGGAGACGCTGCGGGAGCGGCTGCTGAGCGTCCAGCAGGACCTCAGCGCCGGGTGGGTACCGCCCCCGGCCCAGAGCACCGCGGGGCTGGAGCGGGGGACGGGAGAGGGACCCGCGTCCCGCAGCCGGGCCGGGAGGGGGAAGCAGGTGACCGGGGGTCGGGGGAGGCGGGGCCTGGCCCGGGGAGGGAGGAAGAGGCGGAGATTGCGCGGGCGGGACCCCCGGGCAGGGCTGGTGTGTCGCCCGGGGTGCCCTCCTCGGAGCGGGGGCGGGCTGGAAACGCGNGTGGAGGTGGAGGTGGAGGTGGTGTCTCGGTGCTCAGGAGGCGGCTGCTGTCAGGGGAAGGAGAGAGAAAGCGAGCGAGCTATCCTGCTGTTCTGAGAGAAGATGTGAACGGGCTCAATTAACGCCCTTGCATTATTTATGGAGCGACCGACCTTCAAGGTCCTACGGATCAACGTAATTGTTTAAAGAGCATCGCTGCGCGCCGCTTGGCGTGTGGAGCAGCTTTTCTTTCCTTGGAAGATGAGCTACTGTCACTTAGGGGAAAGAAGCGCAGGATAAGCGGATGGAGCAGCCCTTCGGTTGTGTTAAAAACTAGGAAAGTGTTCTTCCAGCGTTGCCTCACAAGGTTTCTTTAGATAGGCCCTGTGTCGATGCTATTTTTAGTACAAGCAGGTGGCCCAAATGAGCGTTACTGGAAGTCAGTGAGAACAAGGCCGTGCCTGTGCTGCAGAGCTGTTGGCTCGTAATGTTGGCTCACACAGGAGAGTTACTGTGTTGCAATCAGTTGCTTTTAAAAACTGTGTGGACTTGGGCAATGTCAAGGTTGCCTTATAATACTTCTATGATAAATATTTATGTATAGTGATGCATGTCTGTGTACTCCAGAAACTTAAATAGTTTATCATGACCTATTTTTGCTAGTGTATGGTGGTCCAGAGAAATTAATAGAGTAGGGTGCCAATTAGCCAGATAGTCTGCATGCATGTTATCTGTTTCATCTTACCAAATGCTGAATATTAAAATGTCTTAAGAATACAGATAATGGTGTTGCTTTGGCCTTATTGCTGTCTGTCTTTCTGTTTTGCTGTTATTTTTAGACCTTAGAGGACAACAGGCGGGTCACATGCTAGATCTGATGATCATTTAACTCTGTGTTTGTATATATTGCTGTTGTGGAATCAGTATGTTTTCATGTAGTCCCTAATTTACCTTCTTCCTTCTCATGTTGCAATATTGTATTCCGAGAACAGTCCCTGATTTCACCATTTCCGTATTTGTGTTTTGGAAGCTCCATTAAAGTGCCCCTCTTCCAGTGTCCCATCTTTAAGTTGTATTTTCATCTGTGGTATTACCTTTTTTGCCATTGGAAAGCTGTGTCTGAGAACCACAGAGGCACAGGCTGTGGAAAGCATAATCTTTTTTTCTTTAGTATCCCCATGCAGTCAGGCCACCTTTCCCTTCCTTGACAGTGCAACCTCAGTGCCTTAGTGTTCTGGATTACCCTGTTCTGTACTCCACCAAAGTGGTAATAGAAATCATATTGTGCTGTTAAGATTCTAGCTTAGAATTTTCAAAACACAGTATTAGAAAGTATTTCTGGTGTCAAGTTGTTGGCAACTTGTTAACTATACCTGAATGCTTGCAAAGTGGAACAGTTGCATTTCTTGAAACATCATGAGGGGAAAGCTTTTCAGAGCTTCTAAGAAAATAATACCCCTCACAAAGGAATCATTTGTGTATGGCTGAAAAAGATTAAATCTGGGATGTGTGGTCTAAAGAGAGCCGTTTAGAATTAGTAGCCATTTCTGTGCACAAAGAAAGTCAGTTGCTAGAGTTATTAAGCATTTCTGTGCCATTTCCTTGCTGTGTTTACTGTCTACATCTGTGTTACTGGTGAGCAAAGTATCTAAATTTTGACCTGTTAGCAATCTTTTGCAGGAGGAAAAACAACCAAAATGAAACAGTGAGCTGTGTTCATCTGCGTGCAAGCTGTAATTGTGCTTCTGCCAGTTTGAGAGATGCGGCTTACACTGCCTTCCACTTTGTGCAGGGAACACTGCTGAAAGGAAGTCAGTACTTTGTAGTCTAGTAATAAGTCCCTTAACCTTTACTTCTGACCCTTCGGCAGATATTCTAGTAAGAGAACTGGTAGTGGTGACCCAGCATTTCCTTCTATTCCTGTATGCAAAGAAGTGCTGGTGTTTCGGGCTAGGATGCATGCTGGGGAACCTGGTAAAGGAGAAGGGCAGAGGTATTCTTCCTCAGTCTGCTGTGGTTGTTTCTACTTGGCTTGACTATTATAAACAGCTCTCTAACAGAGAGGGGAGTCCTGCCTTAGCATGTCTCTTCTCAAATTGTCAACCACCTGTTTTGCTGTAGAGCTTTGAAGTTTCATTGAGTTCCTGGAAAACTGGTGGTTGTCAAGACTGGGGGAGTGATTTGGCTGACCTTCAAAGCAGCCTGAATATCTGTATATTAAATTGTTTCTCAGTCCTTGGGTCACTCAGGATTACATATCCTTGTCATGTCTGGAGTATGTCTTTGAAACTCAAAGCTCCTTTCCGTCTTGTTCGTGTCTGTGTCCTTTATTTCTTCCTAACTCTTACTGTCCTGGACAGCTGTGACTCCAAAGAGCATAGTAGAGACTGAGGACAGTCATTGTCTTGGTGGTCAGAGAATAGCCAGAAGTTTTGGTTCTCACTCTGCTGTATCAGCTTTAGCATGTGTAGGCTGACTGAAAAAGGGGAAAGACTTAGGGGGATAGGAGGGGGTTGCAGGGACAGTGGTTGGTTGTTGTTGGTTAGGGTTTGGGTTGTTTGGTTTGGTTTTTAAAGGTTTTTTAAGGACAAAATACCAGTCAGTTTAAAATTGACTACAGGTGAAACAAGCCTCAGACATGCTCAGTAGCATGTGATGGTGCTGCTGAAGATTCTGAAAGCTGACAGAAGGAAAGATGTGCTTGTGCTAGTTTTGTATTGTAAACTTAAAGCGAGTGGATACATATGTGTCTGTGTGATTGTCATGCTTTTCCTTGCCACCCTTCTTGTAAACAATGTTTCTCAAGATTGGATCAGTTATTTCTATGCAGGTCTTTAATACCTGTATTTCATAATAACAGTAACTTTTTGTACCAAAGTGCTTGTTGCACTTGTAGAAAAATCTCATTATATGGAAATATTGTTGGTGGAAGTAAATTCATATGATGGTCTCCACAAAACTAGGTGAAATTTGATTTATTTGTAAAATAAGCTGAAACAAAATTCACTGTGACAGTCTAGAATTAACACATTATGTGTTCAAATAATTCTCTGGTTCTGGTGTTAGAAATGTCTAATGGCTTTGTGTTTTGATTTATAGGTTGAAGACTTTGGGCGAAAAATCAAGAGATGCAAAAAAAAGCAGGCAGAGGTACTTCTGAATATTTTAATGTATAGCATTGATGTAGGATGCTCTTGTTAAAGAAAATTTGAAGTGGCTCATATATATGAGCCAGTTACAAGAACATTTGCATGCAACTTTACAAAATTCTATTTTGATAACAGAAAAGCTTAGCCCTAATATAAAGCAAATGCTTTGCTTGGTAGAACATTAATTGATAAACCTAAATAATTTCTGATGACAGCTGATCAATTTATAAATGAATATTCAGTGTTATTGTAGTACTATATAGAAGCTTCAGGTTGCACTGCAATGAAATGCAATTGCTTACAATGTTTGTCAGTTTCATGTATTAAAATTATATTTGGAGGGATTTTTTTAGTGTAAAAACAGAAATAGGAGCCTTTTTAATGTGGAAAATAAATTTGTAATGAAATACTTCAATTATCTGTTTCAAAAAGTTTTGAGAATTGTGGTGGTTTGGGTTTTTGTTTGGTTTGGTCTTTTGTGGTTTTTTTTTCAATCCCCTACATTTTAGTACATTGTTCATTCTTTCAACCTGTGTAAGCTATAGGGAAAGACTACTTAATGCCTGTAAATGACATCTGTGAGTGTTGCTTCTTCAAATAAGCTCAGATATGCTTTAGTGTAAAGTATGTTCTTACTAAAACACAGTATGTAGACGCAGATTAGTTTAGTTCAAGGCTTGTTTTTAAAGCATCTGAAATAAACTGTCTTAAGTTCTGAATCTTAATGTTTTGGATCTACAACTTTTTTAAGGGAAGATTGGCTGTCTTAACAAGGCACAGAGACTAAACTAAGAGTGGGTGAAGGTTTGAATAAAACTGTCTTAGACAGCTGCCTTCTCTGTGTGTTTCCAGTCCATAATATTTTGGGTCTTCTAGTATACTGTAAATATCCATCACTGAGAAAATACTGCATGAACCAATTGAAATATCAGAAACAGGGGAATGCTGAGGTGACGTCTGCTTTGCTGATAAAGTTCTGGGACAAACATAGCTTAGTTTGACTGTAAGTATGGCTGACAGCATATGAGTGAGTAGCAGAGGAGAGACCAGTAAGCATAGTGTAGCTATGGGAGTTTGTCATTGATGGTCTGATTAAGGAGAGAGTGATGTTTTCTTTAAGCAACTTGAGGAATTCTCTATATCATTAAGATGCCTTTCTTGTGGGGACCTTTAGCTTCCACCTGAAAGGACAACACATCAGTATGCAATCAATAAGTGTTCTGGAGGGTGTCAGGGATAACTTCTTGACGCTTCTTCATAACCTCTTTGTTATGCTGGAATAGTCTTAGGAAAGCCAGAGCTCATTTGGAATTGACTTTTACAAGAGAAGTCAAGGACAAGAAGAGCTTCTAATCTGGCATTGGTGAATAGAAGGCTGAACAAAGAAAACATGGGATTGTTGATGAATGAGGTGAATGACAATAAAATCAGGTGTTGTTGAGATACTTAATGCTTTCTTTACTTTAGTCCCTTGTGCTTAGTGAAAGGGTTCAAAGGGGAAACTGAATGAAGATAAATCCATAAAAGGCTCTAGGACCATATGTGCCAAATCCACTGTTTCACTAGGAAGGTGGTATTGCTGCAACAGTACAGACTAGGGCTGTCAGACTAGATGGGAAGTAGCTTTGCTGAAAAGACCCAGGGGCCTTGGCAACCAGCAAGATGAATGCGAGCCTGTGAAGTGTGTCTGTCCTCAGGGGTTTTCATGCTGCAACTGGACAAAGATCTGAGGAAGCTGCTGTGATCTCATAGCTGGTCCTGGTTTTAACAAACCAGGAGGTTGCAACAGAAACTGCCTGAGGTCCATTCCCACTTCACCGATTCCGTCACTTTTCCCTTGACTTAAGGAAAAAAAGGTTTCATTTGGGCTTTTTTCCATTCAAACTGTTTGGATAACAGTGCAAAACAGTCTCTTCTGGTTGTTTCCCAAGAGATGGATGATATCAAGATCTTCATGTCCTTTAAAATGCTGCATTGTTTATTTACTGTAGCGTACAACTTAGATGGGCCCCTGAATTCAGGAAATACATTGAGGTGTTGGAACAAGTCCAGAGAAGGGCAGTGAAGCTGGTGAAGAGTCAGGAGAACAAGTCTGACAAGGAGCAAGTGAGAGAGCTGACGATGTTTCATCTGGAGAAAAGAAGGCTCAAAGGGGACCTTGTTACTCTCTATGACTGCCTGAAAGGAGGTTGTAAGCCAGGTGGGGATTAGCCTCTTTTCTCAGGTAACGGGACAAGAGGATACAATCTTAAGCTGTGCTAGAGGAGGTTTAGACATTAGAAGGAATATTTTCACAGAAAGAATGATTAGTTAATGGAATGAGCTGCCCAGGGAGGTGATGGTCACCATCCCTGAAGGTGTTTAAAGAAAGACTGGACATAACACTTAGTGCTGTGGTCTGGTAGACATGGTGATGTTCTGTGATGAGTTGGACTCGATCTCAGAGATCCTTTTGCAACTTGATTATGTGATTGTTAGAATAAGTTGTCTCTATATTTCAAGCTGTTATTAATGGAAATGTATGCATCCAATATGAAATCATTAGAGCATTAAACTGGCAAAGGTTCTTCAACTTACTGTTTATTGTTAATATAGAATATATTAAGTGTAATATCTTTAGTGAAGGACATAAAGAACTTGTGTAGTATTCTTCTTTTCAGAAAGTTTCTGTGCCCTGTTTTAAGTCAAAACCATGTCCCTCCTGTGTCTTTGTTAGCTGTTCTAATAAATTAGTTCATAAAAATTGTTTTTAATGGACAGAGGTAAGAATAGGCTATCAAAAAATAAAAAGGGAAAAAAGCAATCCTACCTTTGGAATACTCTTGTATGATACATTGTGTAATGCATTTTAAACCAGATTTGGGCAAAATATTTGTAAAAGTGAATAGTAGGGGACATTTCTGTGCTCAGCATATCTGCCAAGTGCAGGTATGTGTGCACACGTTTTTTGTAGGAGATTTCTATTCGCTAACGATTTTGTATATTTGCAATTTGTTTTATAGAACTGGTCAGTGTTTGCCAGAGTTTTCTGCTGGACTGGAGTTACTAAGCAGGTATGACCTTCTTTAATATTATCTGCTTCCTATAATTTCAGAAATAACTTTATTAGATTAAGAAAATGAGAAGAAATTTAAAGCGTTGCTAATAGGTTTTGGATGTTCTGCAGTTAGTAGAGTGACAGATGACTTTAAAGCTTGCCCAATCCTTAAGGGCTGTCATTCTAACATAACAGAAATTCTGGAGGAAAAGCCACATTTGAAAGATGACTTTAGTTCGTGTTCTAATGCACAGGGACGAAGGAGACCAGCACTGAGTCCCAGTCTGTGGTTTCAATTTGATGTTTCATAACTTAGACATATTAGATATGATTTCTTTTTGTTGCAATACAGTGTGCATATCATTGCCATAAAAAAGTCTATTCCATGTGCATTTAATCATATTTTTTCTGAGTAACAGAAGCTGTCTGCATTATAAGTTTCCTTTGTATCTTAAAATAATCTTGGGGGGGGGGGTTGGGGGCATGTATGTGTGATTGCAATCTTTTTTGTTTTTTTTTTCATTTTCTTAATGCAGCTGGGTTCCAAGTAATGCCTAAGGCAGTGTGTAGTCTTAAAAGTATTGCTGGGTCCATTTAGCTTTTAATGTAAACTAGCAGGTTAAAAAAACATAAAACCTTTTTCTTGAAAAGATATTGTTTCTTACTGTATATTTGTCTCAGTAGAACCGTAAATACTAGAAAGAATTGTACAGGCTTTTTAAGCTGTAATTTCAGGTAATGCCTGTAAGTATTAGTGCAGTGATGTCCATGAAATCTTCCTGTGTAAGTGGAGCACGGTAAAAATAGTGATCTGTCTT
Organism: Serilophus lunatus; assembly: GCA_013399895.1. Lineage (NCBI taxonomy): Eukaryota > Metazoa > Chordata > Aves > Passeriformes > Eurylaimidae > Serilophus > Serilophus lunatus. The sequence continues at coordinate 591,241 of VXBA01003383.1, read as the reverse complement.
CTCTTCAGATATGAAGATGCTTGGGCTACCCTTCACAAAGGGGCCAAAGATTGTGCAAAAGCTGGAGAGGTAAGAAAAAATAACAATGAAATATTTAAAAATGTGTAAATAATTTTAAACCAAAATTTTTGGTACCAGCATACAGGGTTAACCCTGACCTCTAGGTAAGCACCCACACAGCCTTTTTTACTCACATAATAATGTAAACATTAGTGTAGTGCAAACATGAAATAATGTGATGCAATGTAAACAGTTGCAAAATTGATGTTGCGTGTTACTGCTGTAGCTCTTTAGAAGCAGTGAGTGGGCTGGGGAAGTCTACAGTATATTTGAGGCTGAGGCAAATCAGTTGTTACTGTCAGGATAGGACTATTGCACTGACACTGTTTTCTGCCTACTCCTAGTGGACAAGAGATGGCAAGGTTGGTGGTCTGACTGGAAAGGTTAGGGAAGTGTCTGTGCTTTCTCCTAATTTTATTCAGTATTCCTGCTTTGGAAGCCAAGTGACAGGTTGTGTGGCTTATTTCTGGAATTAAGGAAAAGGGTACTTTCAATAAATGTTACCAATGCATTACTCTGCACCACACTTTCCATTTTGAGCCTTGTTTAAGAGTATAAGCTAGGTAGTCACAATGCAGAGCAGGACAGAGCTGTAGGGTGCTCTGTCCTGGCTGAAACCTTCACTTTGACTGGGTGCATCCTCCCTGGATCTTTTGTTTTACTTAGGAGACTTCTCTGTATCTTTTTCCATTGAATAAGTAAGTTACTATGTATTTATGGTAAGAGAGTGTCTTATTTTCTTCGTTCTCTTGCCTAATAGTATGACCCACCTTTTCCATATGTTCCAGTGAGAACTTTCAGTTGTTGGAGATGAAGTTCTGTCTGCCAGTATGGCATGTTTTAATACTCACAATTTTTTTAGAAGATCCCTGAAATGACTTGATCACAATTGTGTAACACTTGCTATAGTCTGCTTTAAAAATTGTAGTTCTGAAAACAATGTGAATTTCATGTATATTAAACCAATCTAATTTTAATCTCACAAATTATGTCCACTTGGGACAATGAGGATGAAAAGCTTCCAAAAAGACTGCAATTCTCCATGAAATTCAGATGTTTATTTTTGAGGCAATCAGATATATGTATTGGATGTGGGGCTTTATTTGTTTCTTTTTTATAAAAGTAGAAAATAAAATAATGGTATAAGCACACGAGATTTGCTATACTGTGTAAAACCTAAAGATCCACTTGTCCAATGTCCTATTTCTGGTGCTGGCCAGTAACAAATAAATTATTCTGCAATCTTATTTATGGATGTTGAATAGAGAAAGGAAAGTGAAAATTTCAAGCTTTAATTGCAGCCTACAGTCTTACCATCTTAAATGGTAGATGTTAACTGCCGTTTCCATGTACAAAATTGTCCTAAAGGTACTGCTTTAACATGATTATCGTTTCAGCTGCGTTGTTATGTCTGGGCTGAAATGTTTTTCTACTGTTTGACCCCCGTCTCATGGTGACTCGTTTTCGGGTTTTTTGTTTCCTTTAGTTTTTAACTGATATAAATCCAATCTTTCATTCTCAAAGATAGATTTGGCTTTATTTAAATAAGGATGTTGGTCTTCTTAAGTGTTCCATTACTCGCTGGGCTTTAGAATAAGTTCTCAAAACTTGTCTGGTAAAAACAGGATGTCTTTTTGAGGAATTTGAAGATGGGAGAAGTTCTTCTTTTAAGAGAATAGGTCTGAAGCAGGTAGAATTATAAATTCTATTCTTTGCCCATAGCTTAGGTGTTTTCCATTTCCGCAGTTAAATACTGCAAAAACCGAGGAATTCAAAATGCAGAATGCTGCCACAGGCTGTGGTTGTGTGCAAGAGCAAGGACGGACAATGGAATTAAGAATAGGGAAATGATAATCAAATAGTCTCAATTCTATGTAAGGGAAATATTTATTACCTGAGACATCTTGATCTTGCTCTTTAACATAGAGTCTGACCTATATAATAAGTACATTAGATTATTATATAATAAAAGTTAAGAATCAAACAATGAAAATTGAACTAATGTAGAAATGTGTCCATAAAGACTTGGCACAACTGCAGAAAAGCTCATTGTGAGAAGAAAAGAGCAGTGCTGCTAAAAAGGCAACTTTTTTTTTTAGATGTCATTCCTTTTGTTTCTCTTTTCAGATTATTTCAAATGTGCAAAGTTTTTGGTTTTGTTGTTAAGATTAAATGGATGTTACTTGAAACATTAAACTGTTAATCTAAATAAGCCTTACTTTGCTGCACTGCTGTGTTATTGTGTAGCAATGTAACACTGCTGCCAAAATTTCAGATACATCTTATTTACAGTTGATGACATCCATAAAACACTTCCTGTATTGGTCAGTACATTGAGAACTAACTTTTTATCTTATTTTGTTCAATGCATTTTCATTTAAATATTTCATAGTACAGAGTATTTCTTGGCCATATTTTATATTTACTTAAGAACTACACAAGGGTTGTTATGCTGACCTTATGCTGGCAGATGCATTAGCCCTGAGAATTAGTCAAGATGCTCATAAATAGGTACATTAATTTCCAAGTACATTAAAGACCTGTTTATTTCAGCTGGTCGATAGTGAAGTTGTGATGCTTTCTGCACACTGGGAGAAGAAAAGGAACAGTCTGATGGAACTACAGGATCAGCTCCAGCAAATACCTGGGTTTTTAGCTGATCTGGAATGCCTCACAGCAAGCCTAGGTAAGGTTTTGTAGTCACAATAAGCAATCAAGTCAATACAGAGGATTAGATTGAAGTTCTGCTGTTGTGAATGTTGTGATTATGAAATTTAATTTTGCTTTCCAAATACATCCTTTCTATTATAAAACAGTAGTTCTAAAACAGTTTTGTTTGTTGTTTTTTTAAAGATCAACAGTAGTAGTAATTGCTCTCAGGGTAAAGTTTTATATGTGTTGTTTTATTTGGAAAATAAAATTGTAACAACTGCATATCTTGGATGAACAGCAGAAAAATACTATTCTTGAAGTCTTATGAAATTCTTTACGTTTGAAATTAGTGTGAACACTCATATATAGTTGCTTCCCTGTGATTGATCTATGTCCTTTTATATCAGAATGTTTTAACTTGTCATTTGAGGTGAGACAGGGGAGAAATTTACCTGGCTAGAGACACTTTCAAGGCAGAAACCTCGGGTTTTGAGTAGTTATTGGTTCCCAAGCTAGCATCAATAGCTTGCATTAATGTACAAAGTTGAAGGTATGTTGAAGTGGTACCTATTTTTTTGTGGATGAAACTAGCAGTGCTACATATTAAGAATACCAAATACTTTATGTTTGTTAGATAGGTTTCAATTTTTATAACTTTACCAAATGTTAACCTGTCGATTTAATTTAAAAAGTGCTAAGTGCTTTAGTGGACTACTCGTGGAAACCTCTCATACGAAACATTTGATACGCTGTTCAAATTTGGGTTAGGAAAAAAGATTCTGATATCTAAGTCTCTGAAAATCTCTGGTATTGCGGAGCCTTGAAATGGGAGGCAGCATTTGACAAGTTGCAAGCCTGTTTTTCAGCAGGAGGCCTCCTGCTGCCTCAATGGAAATCGTACAAGGTGCATCAAATTAGTTTTGAAAAACTGCCATCTGCACATGGATTTTAATAGCTAAGTTCCCCAGGGACTCCACATGCACTCCTCCTTTTTACAGAAGCAGGGAAGTAGGCAGAAATTCCTCATGTAATTGCATCTCTTGCTTTTTGTGGGATGGACTGGTTTTATGTGCTGACACGTGATGTGAAGAAAAAGGAGGGTTCTTTTCTTTCTTCAAAGTCTAATTTCTCATTCTCCTATGGTCAGTGGACATGCACAGATCAGCTTTTGTTCCTAGTTAGGCTGGTAATAACTTTGCTCTTTATTTCTGAACCAAGGAATGTATTTCATTTCTTATGACAGCTTTCTTATACCACCTTGTGTAATAAGATTTTATCATGTCAGCTTTTTGGAAAAAAAAAAAACCAACAAAACAACTAAGGAAATATAAATTCAAATAATGATTTATTAAAATGCTGGTTTTAATATCATCACGCACAAAGTGATGCAGTCCACTGGTAGATCAAAGAAAAACAATATAATAAAAAGCTAATGCAGTTATCTTCATAGTTCGTAACTGCAAATGCTATAAATCCTGGTGAATTGGGGTTACTTTCTAATTCCTAATATAGTTTTCTGAACCAGAATTAATCTCACTCTGATTGTCAGATTGCTTGGAGAAGGTTTCTCTCTAGAATATTTTTGATACTGCACAAGTAGGATTTCAGAAAGTATTAAACAGTTTGAGGAAGCTTCCTGCTTGAGGAAGCAAATGACTTTTGCAGTATACTGCTAAAGTTGTGAGATTTGAGCCAAATCTTCTAGCTTCACCTTGTGTGTCAGATTTCAAACATTTTATCTAGAGTTTTTTATTAGTTCCTACCAATTACTGTGAGGTTTTTTGGAATTTTGTTTTTATAATAAGTTTTATGGAGTTTATTTGAGGAGATAGGTATAATTTGTACCAAATTCAACATCTACCCTTTTGGAAGTGATTTAACAGAACTTTGCTGTGATATTGTGCTTACTGCTTATAACTGTGAACTATCTGCTTCTTATAAATATAAACTGTATTCAGTTTTCCAGGAGGTGGCTATTACTTTGACTGTGAATTTTAAATTTGAGTGAAACATTTTGTTAAAAAAAAAAAGTGAAAATAGGGTTACAAAGTGCTGTGTCCTTGGTTTTGCATCCAAGATGTAATTTGGCTAATCTCCATCATTTAAACAAAGTAGTAGTTCTGTTTTGTGATATGGTGTCCTTCTAGAAATCTATTAATGCTTTCATTTTGGAAGTAAATATGGGACCCTGGCTGATTTCGGTGAAAGAAATTTCACTTAATGGAAATGAACCTTTTTAGTGACCTTGTTAAAATTGGTATGAATATTACAACGTGCATTTCAGTATTAGAATATGCATTTTCATTATCCATTTTATAAATTCCTTTAACTTAGGTATTCATACTATTAGTTATCCCTCACTTGAAGTAAAAAAATCTGTGTCTTCATTTAATAAATTTTTTGTATTATGCAATGTCTTGTAGCTGATGTTGCGAACTTAGAAGAAAAAATTATTCTCGTGTTAAAGTAGTTATTGCCCTTTCAAAGTTCAGAATTGGAGTAATCTCTTAAGCCAGTTTTCGAGATGTTGTAGAAAATATCTGCTTGCTGATTTCTGACACACTTTTCTTAATATGAAATATGCTTCATGCTTGAGCAGTGGCATTTTGTTCAAACGTCTATTTCGATTTTAGCAAATGAATACACACAAACATTAAAAAAAAAAAGAAAATTGGATTTGTATCAAAGATCAAGTATTAAACATTAACTTGACAGTGGTTTCAAAATGCTGATCATTTGCATAGGTGACAGATCCAACATAGGCTGAAAATGCTTAGACTGGTGGGACTGACAAGAAAATAAGGCTGGGGGTATAGTCACAAAGATAAAAGCCATTGCTTTAATACAATTAGCCATTAGCCATTATCTTTAATACAATTTTTTCTAAAGTATGAGTTAGATGGGTGTGTAAATCCATTAGGGAAAGAGAACTTATTTCAAGTGGTTGGAGGAGGTATCACTGTCTGTATCTTGAGCAGAAGGTCATGCATTCTTTTCAAATTGTGTATCAAGTATGAAAGTTGCCTTTTTCTAACTTTGCAAAAGTTCAGTCCAATTTGTTCAGAATTTGCAAGTTTTTTTTTTTAAAAATAATGTCCATGCTCCCTTAGTTTCAGATGTGGGATTAATGACTTCTTAAATGGCTTCTTCAGACATTAAGGAAGTAGACTAAAACTGAACCAAAGGTTACAGTGAATACAGTATCTTTTTCATTAGATACAAGATTTTGGTTTTGTTAGCATTTGAGCTACTTTAAGAGCTCACAGCCTCTATTTTTGGCACTTGTTTCGCAGCCAAAAAAAGTGTGTGTTTTAATGAAATATACATATTAGTTTAATTTCTTGATAAAAATGGCAAAGATGTTTTCAGTTTTGGTAGTGCAATATACTTCCAACAACGCTTTGTATTCTGATATTATAGAATTTTATTTTTGTTCATCAGTTTGGGGGCTACTAGTACTTAGAGGAGGAAAAGGTGTAGCAAATAATAATGCATAGACTAGGCTCTTTCAGGAATACATGAGCATCTTTGGAGAAGACAAGTCATTAATTTACTTTTAGCTATTTATTAATTGTGGCTTATGTCAGGATTTAGATATTAGCAAGTGTTGGTCAAGTAAACGTGAATTTAAGACAAAACAATTTGTTACTCAAGATTTTTCACAGATCGGGCATTTGAACTTGCACTTCAGATTTGCATTTGGTTACTTAAATGACAATTTTCATTTAGAATTTAGTAGTTGATGACTCTTGAAACAAGAGTTTGATAAAGGTTTTGAGATACAAAAATCTAGAACATATTCCATTGGAAGACTTCAGCTTTTTAGCAGTTTCTTTGTGATTTTGAAATTATTTAAAATTAAAGTTTGGAGAGCTGTAACAACTTTTACTGTAAATGACCAATGATTTGCTGTTAGGAAAATATTTAAAGAAAATAATATTTTATCATTAATGAAAACAATTTTTGTAACTGATTATTTAAAGACTGCTGTTACTTTTCTTGCTTACCTGAGCTTCATTGTCTGAAATAAAACTACATTTATCATTTACTGAAAAAATCAAGGAACAAATTGAGAAGATTATTGCAAAACCAGGGAATTTGAATAATATAGTGCAATGAGACCTGTGTTCTAGAGAGCATTTTGATCTTTCATGGGTTCCAGGGCACAATGCTTCAGCAGAGATGGTTGTTGTGTTAGGTAGAGACACATATGTATAAAAGACATACAGTTTGGTGCTGTAAACTTAAAAGTACCTGAGGATTAAATACAGAAGGAAAAGTATCCTAGAATACATGCTATGTAGTTTCAGCAAAGAAGCTGCTATAACTTCATGTAAATGGTATGACAGCAGCTGGTTTTAAGATCTTTTCTTTAAAACCAAATCGAAGTTGAGCGCTAGTAGAACTGTAATTGTGTAGATTTTTCTTTTCTTGTTTTTTATTGCAACTGAATGGAACTCTTCTTGTTTATAGATGTCTTTCACTGCTCATTTTAAGTTTTTATTAATCTCTGTTGCTGTGTGGCCTTGAGGTAGAGAGAATATCTTTGATTGCTTACATCCTTTCTGTTTTCTGCCTTTTTGCCTTTTAGTCAGAAAATGAATGAACTTTAAAATGTCTTTAATACTTCTTTGTGGTTTCTGTTGTTTCACTGCCTGGGACAGTGTGGAAAAGCTGCATTTAAAGTTAATGTAGGAAAAATTGAAAGCTTGTATTTTCTGCATATAGCTGTGATTTAACTTTTCTAATGATTTTTTACTCCTGCAGAGCTACAGGTAACATGGGTTTCAGTTTAAAAAAAATATGTTGGATTTAAATCAGGTAAACTTGAGAAATAGTGTCTTGAGGTAACAAAAAATGGTTTTGTTGAGTCCTAGATAAACAGTATATGACGATGGAAGATAATTCAATGTAACATCATCTGATCAAATATTAATTTAAATCCAAACTAACAAAGTTTTAAAAGAACTAAAGCTTCAACCAGTGTTGTTATACCTGTGGTAGTGTAAGAAACACAGACCAAACTGATATAATTGGAATGATGTTAAAGAACAAGTCGATTTTTCCAACTATCTAATAAAAAAATTATTTCTACCAAGTGTGGCATATTAGTATGCAGGAAAATTCTTAGTCTAAAGATAGACTGTATTCTTTAATTCTTAAAAAGATTTAACTGAGATGTTTTTCGCCTTCATAGCGGTGCTGGTTTAGAGTAAGATGGTGATTGTTGCCTCACCTCTTGGTTGTGAGATTTCTTTGAGCTGAACAAGTAGTAGTAATCTTGCAGGTGCTCTTTAGAACACGGGCTGGGCTTTCTGAGGCATATTCGTTCTAAGTGCCACGGGAACTGTAAACTGGAAAGGAATTTCTAAATTTCGTATTTTTGCCAAATATGTTTTTTAAAGTATGAGCTTATTTATCTGTGAATATAGGTAAGAGCTGATCAAAGACTTATGGCCTAAGTTTTAAAATGATTAAATATGTAGTTTTGCTTATAACTGTCTTTGTATGCACAGTGCATATATTCTCATTTAAGTAAGACAGATGTTAGTTCAGTGTAGCTGGTGCTCTTGCAATGCAGGTAGTCTTCAACTTTTTTTGTGAAAATGAAACAAGTTTTCTTTCAAATCGGAAAGAAAACTTCTGAAACCTGTGTTGCAGTAAAGCAGGATTGTTACCTCCTGAACAGATCCAAGTGTTCTTCAGGAGTACATCGTTTTCTGCAATTCCCACTAGAGGCTGCTCAAGCGCTAGTGCTAGGAATCAGTTGCTTTCTAGAATTCACTTTCATTCTCTTCGTTTTCCTGTTCTTTGTTGTCTTCAATATTATTTGAATGGCAACTACAGCAAAGCAGGTGCAGGGGGGGCAGTATGTGGAAAAAAAACAGTGGTTGTCAGGTACCTTACTAAATTACCTTCAGCATTGCTGCGTTTTTGAATTTTGCAAATTAGTAAGTGAGCAATCATTCTGAAAAGCAAATTAACGTAATACAGACATTTGGATTTTAATGCACTCAGGTAAAACTTTTTCTTAAGCAAAAAGGGAATTCCAATAGTAATTGTAGTAAATTATTTTACCCTTTGAATACATCTGAATTTTGTGGAAGTTGAGTGCGTGGTAAACAATGAATGTTCCTCATCACAATGTGTAGAACTGAAAAAAATTTTTTCCTCACTCATTTCTGCATTAATTGGCTACTGCTTTTTTTTTTTTTTGCATTCCCCCCAACCCTCAGTGATCTTTATACAGATAAATAATTTATGGAACTAGTAGCTGATTATATGATTCATGTTTCCCTTTTTGACAGTTGTGGAGCTTACTTGTTAGGGAGCAAAAAAGTGATGTTAAGTAATTGAAGCTAAAAATATTTGAATAGGCATCCTAGAAATTTGAGGTCTGAACTTTTGCTTTTCTAAGGGAACCACTAAGATGGCCATTTATAATTGAGTAATAGCTAGTTGAAATTATGTATACTCCAAGATAGGCTCCAAGTAGAATGGCCAAACTGAAACTGAACATTTAACTGGTGTCTTTGGCTTGCTGATTCCTTTTTTTGAGCATCCAAAACACATTGACCTTAAGTCAGTTTTTTCTACCTTGAACTTAATAGTTATTGTCTTGCCTTTTGAAGGTTGCTTCTGTCTGTTACAGGCAAAAGTGAAGCACAGCTATTTGCCAAAACTCAGAGTTGCTTTGTTTTCTGCTGTTTCATTCCATTATCTATGTAGTTCTTTGCATCAACAGTCAGTTCATACACTGCAACAGACTAGTGTATCTGTATCTGAATTGCAACTTCCCTTCTATTCTTTGGCTGCTAATCTGTAAAACTAAGATCTATCCTTCCTCCTGCAATTTACTTTCCCTCTGATATAGCAGAAATCCTGGCAGAAAGATGAATAATATTCCTGTAATTCACACAGTTCCATCCCAGACTGACTAGCTGGTTAGAGTTTGGAAAAACAGTTTTTCTACTTTGGGATCTGAGGAGACATACAGAGTTTAGCATTAATCATTGAGAAGGAGAGTGATTCTGTGATACAAGATTCACACGTGATGATTTAGGTCAGAAGAGATCTCAGGAATTCTCTAGTCCTAATTTCTACTCAAAACAGTGTGAGCTATAATATGAGATCTGTTTTCTCAGGACTTTTCTCAGACAAGATCTATTTTAAGTTGAGATTGAGCAGTTAAAGCCAAGGTTGAGATTATGCATATGTATGTTAAATAGCTAAATGTAGAGATTTACCTATCAGTAAGAGGGTCTGTCTTCAGAGACACGAATATGTATTCTTCTATATTATCATGAGATCATGTGAAGGTCAAAATTCTCCCAGCCTTACTTTTGCTTCATTTGAATAAATTACGATCAGAACTGGTTTTGTCAGTACAGCTTTATACCTCAGATTGGTACCATGTAGGAAGGGCTAAACTGAGAAGAAGCAAAATTTTGAGTCATTTTGAATGCTTCTTCTCCTGAATAGACACAAGCCTGTGAGACCAAGACGGTGGGGCAGGTAGTGGTTCAGCATCTTACTGCAAGGGATCCTCGGATAGATCTCCTTTAATGTGGCTCTGCTGCCACTCTTCGCTCTGTGGCATGGGCCAAGATTTGCTTATCTCTCTGAGCCATTTATATATGTGTAATTATTACCGTGTTAATTGTTCACCTTTACAAAATCCTGTTTATCTTTACAAAATCAGGTGACTTGTGCATCTGTTGATACAATTTGATATTCATGTAAGTGTTTCTTATAGCGCAGCTAGAGGCAAACTTTGAGGAAATGGAGAATCATCTATTGTGTCTTGAGGACCTATGTGAACAGTGTGAGTTGGAAAGATACAAGTGTATGCAGACATTACAGCTGGAAAACTACAAGAAAACAAAAAGGTAAATAAAACAATTATTATAAATTAGCATAAAATATAGGCTTTTGTAATTGCCTCCCCCATATGTAATATAGTCACTTTTATTTTCATCTTTTTAAGAAACAATAATCTTTGACAGGGTGTTGCAAATTTGGAGCAGAATGTCTAACTCTTAGTGATGAACGGAGTGTGTGTTTTTGGAAAATCATCACTACATAATTGTTCACATAAAGTCATTCTTATTCTCTGCAAACAACTGGATTAGGGGCTATTGTTAACAAGCCCTGATAAATTGTTTGCTTCTTTTAATCCCTTGCTCTGGTTTTTGGATTTCTTTTTTTTTCCCCCTTGTACCTGTCAAATTAGGAACTGTATTTTCCTCTATCTTTCTTTCAATCTGTCATATCCTATAAGTACCTTTCATTCTGTGTGAAAAGTAGTAATCTCCTGCCATTCTCTTACTTGTAAAAACAGGGCACTAAATCTTGGAATCAAAGTTCAACTTAGAGAAAGCAGTGTGTGTGAAAATTCAGAACGTCCAAATTATGACCTTCATGTTTACCTAAAAGATATAGTAGCAAAAGAAAAATATTAAGGTCTTGAACTGTTGGCTTTCTTGGTTTTGTTACTGACAGCGCCAAAAATAACCTAACACCAGGCGATAAGAAAAACAGTATTACATCCATTATATAAATGAGGAAATGAAGAGTTAAATTGAGGCAATTTGTCAAACACGGGTGTGTCTGACAGCCTATGTTGGGGAGTGGTGTGTGGTTGGGGGTGTTGACTGACATGGGGATAACCAGGTTACTTGGTCTGTCCAGCCAAGTGTCCTCCTATTAGCCAGGGGAAGCACCCTGGCACCCTCCTTTCTTCTCTTGGTTGTGGAAGCGCGTTTGATTCATGTGATATGGTCAGAATAACTGGCTTGGTTTACAGTTCTAATGAGGATGTGGTGCTCGAGAGCAGGACTGCACCAGACAGGGCTGATCACATTTTGCATAGCTTATCTGTATTCCTCCTTCCAGATCCTCCTTTTTCCATTCTTGTAGCTATTTCTTTTTTTTTTTTTTTTTTTCAATAACCCAGTCTCTTTCCTGATTACATTTTCCCTATTGGTCCTCATTTATTATCTAGGGAATCTCAGCCTTCTGTGATGTTACAGATCCAGTTGCAGAAGTAGGAAGTTTTGCCTCCCAAAAGGTCCCCCATACTTCAGAGGTCCCCCTTCAGTTTTCTGTGAAATTTGGCTGTTTCTCACCTAATTCCCCTCTAAATATCTGTGAAATCTAGTCATCCCTCATGGTGCTATTTGTAGCTTTTTTCAGCGTCTTGTTATGTTATCTGCCACATCTAGCAACTGCTCATGTCGTGTCCTTGCATTTTTCACATCCTGTTCAGTTAGCTTAACTTCAGGCCAGGGCCTTAGCAGTGATCTGTAGTTTTCCTGCAGCCTGGGTTTTCTATTTCATGTCAGGCAACACCATATACTCTCTCCAGAAAGGGTTGACAGTAGTCAGCATGGCTGATTAGTCACTTGCTCGGACCTACTTAAGTAATTAAATATTTAATAGCAATGATTACAAAATTCTAAATATATTCTTTGTAAATCATGTATATATGTATTTATATAGATACATATCTGTATAAATATCTAAATATTTAACCAAATAACACTAATTTAAAATGTGTGTAAGCAACAGATTTAAGATAATACTTCTAAAGTTTCCTGAGTGTTTTTTCTTCTCTCTGCCATCTTTGCTCCCTGTCCTTCAGCCGCTGCTTTCAACACCAAAATAAAGTGTTAAACCATTGCTTGCTCTGCTTAGCAGCATCTAATCAGTTTTATAAATAGAATGCTAAGCAAGCTACTTAGTGTAATTATAAGCTGATTACATTTGGTCAGATCTAGACAAAACAGGAAAAATACAGGTAATTTCTGGTTGATCATTACCACTGTGTTTATTTAGGTAAGAAATTAACTGCTAGCTCATTACTAGAAGGACTCTTGCCATTGTAGATACTTGAAGAATGAAGAGCCAGTTAATGTGAGTGTGATTTGTTATGTATGTTTGGAACTCATATCCTGTCTTCTGTTTAGTGCTTGAGGTTTTTACTGTGATAGCAGCTGAAAGAATCAACAAGTGGAGTTAAGGAGTCTATGTTCTCTCAAGAATTATTTTCAAGGTGTGAGTGGTTTTGTGCTTGGGAAAAAAAAAGTGTTTCATGTGTTTTGACAATATAAGGGTGAAAACTGAGATGAATATGAACTCTAGAAACTGTGGTTATTTTAAGCATTTAACAAAAAGTAGTTTTATAATAAAGTCACTGTAGAGCTTAGGCTAGAAGGTCATGTATTTCAAGTCTTTTGAAAAAAGTCCTAAATGAAAGATTTAGAAGAAGGTGTTTTGGGTCAACATTAAACCTATGAAATGCAGCTTGAGGGAACTTATTTGCAGAAGTAGATCTCCGTATTAAATACTGCGACTTTATTTCAGTTCAAACAGAAAATTTTTTTTCCCTTTGTCATTGTGTTGAGTACTAGTTTCAAAGTAGATTCATCAATCTGAGGTGTTTTCCAAGTTATTTTAAAGCCTGATGTTTGAGGGGATTGGTTGGTTTTTTGTGTGCTTATCTCTGGATTTCTAATCTCTTTTTTTGTGTGCAAATCCATTGATCAAGGTACCAGTATTGTTATATGAAGTGTAGATTCCACCTTTGTATTCTCTACTTAGTCTTGCTGCAATTCTCTGTGTGTATGTTAGTATTAGACCATATAATTTTGTTTCCTGTCTTTTTTCTCAATCAAGCACAATTCTTCTTCCTTTTCCTTCATTACCCCACAGAGAATATTCTGTTTCTGCAGAAAACTCTCTGTATCCTTTCAGTCTCCCGTGGCAATTCTTGCTTTCCCAAGTGCACTGTGTCCTTTAGGAAGTACTGCCAGAAGCTCACTTTTGTGTCATTTTTTTTTGTGCACCGAATGATAGGCTTATGGTGTTAGAAAAATATGCTTCTGTCGTGAGGCTGTATTTCCTATCAAGCTCTTAGAACCATTTGTATCCATTTCAGAGGGATCACAGGTTTTTGAAAAGTAGAAACTCCTGATTATTTTATCCTTTAAAAAGAGCTGCCCAACTGCAGCATCCTGAAGGAATACATTGGGAGTAGCAAAAAGTCCTTGTCACTGGAAATGAGTAAATAGATTTTACTGTGTGTTATTTAAAAGATAGTTGTCTGAAGTTAATGTTTTCAAGATGTCTCGTTTAAGAAGTCTTACTGTTTTTTAGTATTTTTCAACTTTGAGAACAGACATAGAAGGAAAATAAATGTAGGAATCTAAAATGCAGAGTCTGAAGTGTGCCCTGATCCTAGAGTACACTTCAAGAGATGACCGTTTAGTTACATTGCGAATCTTAGTGGGACTATTGTTTTTTCTTTCTGGTGAGATTTAAAGAAATGGTTTACTTGAAGAGAAAATATATTCTTGAACACGTATTTATTCCTAATTTCTATATTTAAAAGATGTATTTGTAGTCACATAATGTGAAACCTCATGCCTTGGGAAGTAGTGCAGTAGATGAGAGTTGGACAGCCTTGCTATGCAATGATTGTACTTAAATGCTTCTGGAGGAGAAGAATGTTCGATTTACTTTCTCATTCAGAAGGGTATAAAATTCCTGCCAATTGCATCGTTTAGGTTAAAGATATGTCTTACTGACTGTTATTTTGTTCTGTAGATGTTTATCCTTTTAAAATGTTTTGGGAACAAAAGGGACAGTAAGGGTTGTTGGACTTAGACTGACTCAGGCCTGATCACATAAACATTTGGAAAGTACATACAAAAAGCATTCTCAGACAATTCAGACTTGTCTCCTTCTTTAAAAAGTTCCTTCAAACTTGGGACAACTAGTGATTATTTGCTCACTAACACAGCAAAATAGGTTGGAGGAGGGTTTTTGTTATGTTTTGCTTTCAAATACTATCTTTACCTCCTGCAATATCACTGCAAAAAGCTGACGTCTTTTTTATTTTCTTATGGTCTTGTTTAACCTAATTTATTTTTTTTTTGCCAAGATCAAAAGAGAGAAGATGGAATGGGTAACACACTGCCATGTAAAATTGTGTTGCCTAAAAAGACTTCTATGTCTGTAGGTTGATAAGCTAGAACAGTACGCTGTACTGTGCAGCATCTTCACTGATGACTCCCTTCTGCCTGCCAGTGATAAATTTAAATTTTACCTTCATTGTTCTTTCAAGCTTTACATGTAATTTATCAAACTAACTTCTTATATACCATTGTTGTGTTTCAAACAAGTATTTTTTTTCTTCTAATATTAAATGTACTGTGAATGGTTTCTAAGAGCCCAGACATGCATTTCATGGTTCTCATCAAAATTTTCATTGGAGTAAAGTTTCATGCTATATTCTTTTTAATCACTCTTCTAGTGGTACAGATTTTCGGCTGCTATACCTCTGTGTACCTGGGTACCATAAGTAATAATTTTTGCAAGCTTGAGTGCAGAAGTTCTGTTATCTTCAGGACAGCTTCTGTGGTAGATGTGCAAGTGGATGGCTGATTCATTAGGCATGGTGTGAGTTTCTGTGCTCAAAGCAGAGTTCACATCGCAGAAATCTTTTCCATCTTGCTGTTCATGAGTTTGCATACAGCACTAGTGTTTTCATGGCGATAACGGACTGGGATTAATTTTATGGCCATCAGTTGTTCTACTTCTTTGGCAGACACATGGAATGAGAATACTTATTCATCCTGAAAAGTTAGGCTTACACGAGCTTTGGAGATGTTTTCTGGAAAATTTAGTTTCCTTTTACATCGTTTTAGGGCTCTGAACTTCCTTTTGCTTTCAAGAACTCTTGCATTATGGTATTCTGCGTACATCAAACCCAATGCAGAATGCTGCTTCGTTATTAATGAATTTTACTCCCATCAAGGCTTCAAGTATTTGAAAACATTGGGCAAGACTGAGCATGTAGCAGATTTGAAGATTGTAGGGATTTTGGCAGTTTTTTCTTATTTGCAAAGTGTGACTGAATGATATATTTTCTGACACTTTTAACTTTGCCCTTCTTCTGTGATGGTCTTTGCTTGATGCAGAGAGACAATGACATTGTTACAAAGGGATTTGATGTGTACCTTCTTAAAATTTTGTTTTCTTTTGAATAAGCATATAAAAGACTTTTTCTTTGGCTTTTGTGAACTGTGATTAAAGACTGAATGTTTATGTTGGATCCTCTGTATCTTACAGCAGCTTTTAATAATGTTATCTAGAAACAGTTAAAACATTATGTGAATCCTACATAATTTATCTCTACCTTTATGTAGTGCTTGTTAGTGTCCATAATCTGCAAATCCTGTGAAGCTGTTACTACCAGGCATTCTTTGTCCAGAATTACTGTAGCAATAATAGGAACAGATGGTTTAGGACTGCCTTAATCATTGTTTTGTACCCTCCCTCACCTCAAAACTGCATTATTTATAGAAGTAATTAATTCATTGTGGCTAATGGCACAGCAACAGGGTTTAGGTGCTTGTTACCACAATAAAATGCATTCTCTGCTTTTGAGCAAAGTGCTCTGCCCCTGAGAAATTCTGTCTTTCTTTGCTACAAATTATTTCCTGAGATTTTTAACAATTCCTTTCTTATTTACATTGAAAACCAATTTGTTTAAAGATTGTTTAAAAAATGTATTAAATGCATTTATTGATAAAGCTTCTGTGAGGGACATTTTACATTCCTATGTCAAAGCGACACGTTGAGGATGCCTGAAGGGGTACAAGTTGTAACTTTTCTCCGGCACAATTGCATTTATGCTGTGTGGAACCCCATCCAGCATTTTAGATAAAGAGTGCATATGGGGTTACAGGGTTTTTTTACTTACTTGTCTTTTTGTGGGCAGTGTTGTACTGTATGTCACTTAGTGAATACAGTTTGGACAGTTTTTGAATACTGTAATTTTTCTTCTTTAATGCTTATGGGGAAATTGATGGCTAAGTTAAAAGAAGGTCTAGATTTTCTTGTGTGGCTGTTTACCAAAAAAGAGGTTTGCAGGAACTCTTTATTTTCTAAGAAAGATTGGTGGGATTGATGGTGAAGTGAATTGTTGTACCTTTTCTTAAACTTCAGCTTCTCTTACATTTTTTGTAGTTCCACAAATTTATTTGTAGATTGCATTTGTCTGTAGCTTCTCCTAAATTTCTTTTCTTGAATTTCTGCTTTAAACTTTGATTCCTAAAATTTTGGTTATGTGGTAAAAACAAACAATCATTTATGTTTTAGTGATCCAATGACATTGCATACTAAAGAGTTAAATTTAAAACTGTCCCTCTTTTTGGATAGCAACAGGATGAAAGCAAAATCAAAAACTGGGTCCTGTGCAAAATCCTGCGTATGAAGGCATAAGATTTTGGAGGGAGATAAGCATTTATTCCATATTTCAGGTTCCAGTTTGGAGTGGTTCCAAAACTGAATAGCCTGTATCAGTCTATTAGCAGAGAATGAAACTTGCTTTTAATGATTTCACTTCTGCCATTTTTTGCTGGTTTTAATGCCATCTTGCTCATTCTTACTCTTCTGTTGAATGTTAGTACTTGAAAGATGATCCCCAATTTTCATCATCAAGATAAATATTTGTTATTTTTTTCTTGAAATCTCTGAAGAGAAATGCTTTCACTATACTCTGACACTGCTGAGTATGTTAGGATACTATTTGTTTTTAATTCTATTTATTAGCTTGATTACCATTTAATGTTGGCAATTTCTGTTGCAAAAATTTTTTGTGATCCATTCCATCTTTTGGATTGAAGTTGATATAGAAGTTTTACTGGAAGACCCAGCTACTTTTGTATCTGCAAGAGCATGGGAGCAAAAAAATCTCCGTTGCAAAATTATTTAAATGCCTTCTTTTCTCTTCTCTTACTGGATAAAATTTCACAATTGATGGTGAAGAATCCTGACCTGTCTTAGGTGTTTCTTCAGATTGATAAAAACCCTTGCCTGCTGCTTAAATCCAACAGTATTTTAGTAGTAGTTTTAGGGTTTTATTGATTTTTTTGATACTTAAATGCTTTCCATTACTTCAGCCTCAAATGTATTTCAAAGTAGTAGTTGTCTTAAGCATCCAAAAAGGAGTCTCATGGGGAGGGAAAAGTGTTATGTCATTGTCACAAGTACTGATTGTCCTAAGTACAAAAAAACCCATTACTTAAATTATTTCTGTGTACCATGCAATTGGCATAAGTTTGAGTTTATAGGTTTTTGGCAATGGAAGGAATTTTTTTGCCATAAATATTTTTAGATTAATTTGAACACAAGCATCCGTAGTTTTTTTAAATGTTAGTAGTTTCTTTAAATTTACAACTCAACATTTATTAACACATTTTATTATAAAATATTTCAAATTTCGTCCTCAATTTTTACCACTTTTATGCTGTTTTGAGATCATCTTTTGCTTATATATGAGTCTAGTATTTGGAATTTGTTGACTGTAACTTTTAGAGCTGGTGTTATAAAATTGTTCTTGACATTCATGTATGACTTTGTTGCTTTCTTATCTGCCTACTCTTGAAGATAAAATACAAAACTGTCAATTCTGGCTGCTGGTAAAGAACGCTCTGTAAAGAATGCAGCATTTCTGTGATATTTTAAAAAAAATATCAGGGAATTCAGACATTTTCATCTTAGTGTTATGGCCTTTTGCAAGATACAGTAGAACCTGAGAACGCTTTCTTTCTTTAGTTGAAAAGACTAAATTCCCATTGATCTCAGTAACTTAAAGCAGGATGGGTTTGCCTTCTTCTCCTCCCATATTCTTCTTTCTGGAATTACTTTTATTTATCAATGATAACCAATATCATCTCACAGGTGTCCATTTCTTCTGGGCATAACTTCAGTGCCAGTGGAGCCTGTACAGCCTTCTGCCTCTCAGGAAAGGAGCTGGGATTCATAAATTTCACTGCCTACAGGGCAAGGTCACTTTTGAAGTGCCTTCATGCCTTAATAGTCCCATTATTTTACACTTTAACCTGTTATTTTAGCCTTTTTTTTGTGCTCATAGGTACTGAACTTCATCTTTCAATGACAAGATCTATCTGTTATAATGCAACTATTAATTCAGTCCTTCCTTCTCAAAGCTTACTGTTAACTGTAAAAAAGTAAATTGTATTCTTATTTGTCTAACTTGCCAGATTTGTTGTCACTAGCCTAAAATTTAGTAGCTGAAATAAAAGAGCATGTAGTCAGATGCCAAGTAGTAGGTTGTGTTGATTAGTGGTCATACTCAGCAGTTCTTTTAATCCTGGACAGATGCTGAACAGCCCACACTGGTCATCAAGAGCCTTCAAGTGTAGCGAGGCCAGGGGCAAAGCAGGCGTGTGTTTTCTTTCTAATAATAGTGCAAAGTATTATCCATCTGTGAAGTGCATGAGTTGTTTGTTTTTTTCCTGGATGAAAGCTCCATAAAATCCAGGAGCATTTCTCTGTGGAAAGATTTTAATTGCCTTAATCTAGTTAGCCAGTAAGGTAGAGGAGAAAACTAGCCCTTTACTGGTGAAGAACTGTATAGGGTAATACAACTGTGAGCTGAAGCAGTCAATAGAAGTCTTCTGCTGAGATGATTCATTTTTGTGCAGTTTTGTCTTCCAGTACAGTGTTGTTAGTAAACTATCCATCAAAAGTTGAGCTTTACTGCTGTAACTCTTGTATAAGACTGGTGTGAAAAATGATCTCAAAGAATGAACTATTTAAAGAGCAGCAAATACAAAAAGAATATGCAATATATAGCATCAAAGCTGGTGATTTAATATGGCAAGATCTAAAATACTGAGACAGCAGTCCTAGCTAATCATCCAGGCTACTTCCAATGCAAGTTTTCCTCCTGCTTGCCTTTGAACCTCACTTTGAAGGCAACTTTTCTGAAACTGTTTTCATGTTAATTTTTTGATTTTAATTACTCAAACTAACTGCTGTTTCCTTATGTTGTCTGTGTTCCAAATATGTAATTTCCTTCTTAATGTGTGTTCAGTGTATTCTGCAGATGATTTTTTGTCTCTAGACTCTTAGAGAAGACAGAGAAGGTATCTTCTTTGACAGTTTATCAATAAATAAAAAAAAATATTTACTTGTAAAGGGGAGAAGTGTAATACTTTCTAATACATTTTTTCTGCTCATGTCTAGAACTTCTAGAAAATGTACTGGTATACTCTTAAGCCATCTGTTTTTCCAATGTCATTATGAGTCGTAATTTCTTTTCCTCTTTAGAGGTTAGTATCATATTCTTACCTGAGCTGATGATTTTTACTGCATGCTAATCATAGATATTTTAAATTTTTCAGGGATATGTGTTGAAAAAAAATTGTCACCTATTTGTTTGCAACTTTCTTTATGAATGGCAATTATGTATATGGACATAGAGTCAGCCTCTTAATGCATCAACCCTAAAAATACTGAGGAATTTTGACAAGGAAAATTCTGGGGGTATAGACAAAAACAGTGACTGTCACTTGGTTACTGTGTTACCATCTTATTTGTTTACCTATTTGAACACAATGACAGTAATTTTGTCTTCTTTTTTGTAGACAAGTGACATAAAACCTTCTGATTTTAGGTGCAAGTGTAGTTTTTTTCCCCCTCTTACTTTCACAAGATGTTTCCTCAGTATGGTTTTGTTTCAGTCTGTGGAAAACAAGCATTTCCTGTGATTATTGTTTTCTCAACTACTATGCCATTATTAAAAAATAAGGAATACAACTTGTGAGAGTGTTTAAGAATTTTGTAATTATATTTAGAATGTGCTTGTAGGAAAAAATTATTAGAGTATAAACCTGCAAATCACTAAGTATTGTGAAGTAGCAGGGTTTTTTCGTGGTAAAAAAGAGAAAAACTAGCTTGGGAAAGGGATGCAGGAGAAGCAGGAAAGGAAATAGATACTCATAGGAAGTTGCAACTAATAGACTTCTCTACTGTGAATCATGCTATAGCATGTTTCCTGGTAAAAAGCCTATTCTCTCAAAAACCTCTATTTAACATTTGGTGACAGCAGTGGGGTATTCACTGGAAATGTGGAGGTAAATGCATTCACTTGGTTGTTTTAGAATACTTTGTTCTGCTTAGAAAATAAATTTGTTTTAGTTTTGAAACAGTTTTTTCTGTTCTGGATACTAGAATAAATGCGGAACTGCATCATCTGCTAGGGAGGGAGGAGTAATTACGGTATAGCATATGTATTATGGAACGGTGTCTCTTGTAGGTGACTCAGTAATGACTGAAGCATGCTTTAGCCTGTGGATAGTGAATAGGATCGTTCATCCGGAGAATTGATAGTTCAGTCTTTTTCTTTATTTTTCTTACAGTCACTTTTGCTTCAAAATGCAGAATTTAAGTAGACATTCTGCAGGGCATAGACTTAAAAGATATTCGATGTAAATGAGTGTTCTGTTAAGGGAAGAGCCAGCATTCTGCCTTAGGGTAGGCTTGTGTGTCGATTCTTCTTTAGCTTCTAAATTTGTGATAAATCAGTACGTCGTAGCAATGGCAAATGGAGCATTTTGCAATTTTTTGAAAAGAGAGAAAATATTTCTCTTAGTTTTATAGTCTTTACATTCACAAATGCAAAACTGCTAAAAGTGGAATGTGGGCCAGTATGAAGGTAGAAAAGATAGTAGTATTGTTCACTTAATTTCTCAGCTTTCTGGTATGTGAGTACTGTAAGTTATCTGTCATATTCTGTACTTTGAAATCCTCTCCTCTGAGGAATGTCACTATTATGTCTCTGTTGCCTTTAAAGCATGTTGTAACTGAGTGATATTGTCAAATTTTTGTCTTTCAGTGTTGCCAAAATATCTGAGTAGCATTGATGAAAATGGGACACTAATTGTTATATTCACTGAGCCATAAATTGCCAAAGCTCTGCTGAGCAAAAGATATTTAGTACCTAGGGCCTGAAGAAGACTTGGTTGTTTTTGAAGCAGTGTATCTAGAAATTAGGTGGCTAAATATATAAATGTGCAATGTTTGTATAATTGTATATGTTTATAAATAAGTGGCTGTCTAATTTCTGAACAGGTGGATTTTATTTGTTTTAGATAAGCACATGTAGAAGTATAACCCTTTATATGATCATAATCCAATTCTTTAGTTTTCATCCTTTAATGGGTCTTCAAGTTGGTAAAATAAATCCTGTAGTTCTAGATGTAGTATTCCTAATTTTTTTTAATTTTTTTTTTATTCTGCTCTTCTCCAACAGGAAGGAACTGGAGACCTTCAAAGGTAAACTCTATTTTTATTTTCTACTGTAATATTTCCAAGTGTTACAGTATTTTTTGTATTAAGTGAAAGTAAAAAGGAACTGTTGCACTTCTACTTTTTACATTGTTAATTTTTATACTGACTCACCAGGCTGTTTATTTTTCCCTTTACCTTTTTTGCTGCTGTTTTCTTTGAGAGAGTCATAAGTGTAGGAAGAAAACATTTAGTTTGCTGCCTTAGCTAAGTTTCCGAGATTCTCTAATTCAAGCCCTTCCCTTGATGTTTAATTTTGAATGTTAAGGGCCGTATCTTCAACTAGCATGCATGTGTTTTTGACATGTCTCAGCCCATTACTTGTTAGATTTTTGTCTGCCTATTTCTAGGGAATTTTCACAGTATTATGTTATCAGACAAATATAATTTTTATAGCTGAGCAGAATGATATATACAAATGTTTGTCCAAAATATGTTGTAATTGCTGGAAACCCTGTCATGTATTGTTGCTTTGTTTGTGGTACATACATAGAACACATTACCATTTTCACTAAGTCTTAAATTCAGGTTTACTCTACTTCCTGATGTTAATGTTTGATCAGCTTGAGAATTGCTATTATCTTTTATTTTTGATAGGATGTGACTGTAGCTTTGTGACTAGTCTTTATGAGAATGAGGTCAGGTATATGGGCTTCTGTAAATTGCAAGTTGTCTCTTGAAACTGAAAGAAGGGATAGAAATTTTTAACAACTGCATTTCTCTTTGCCTTTCCAGTTCATTACTGTCTCATCTTTGTGTGATGCTAAAAAAGAAAAATAAGAAAGCTACATTAACAGATAAGCAACAGATTATGTAAAATATCACTTTACCTGTAGCTTACCATAACAAGATAGCTAATTTGTAGTACCTGATGCTCATTAGAATAGAGTATTCTGTCTTTTCTGTTTGTATTGGTTAGGTATTTTAAGTGACTTTTTGGAAGCCAGAAATATGATTTGCAAAGTTATTTCTCTCTTGGCTTTTTGCTACTTTAATAGAGATTTTCTTTATTTGACAGTAAGTATTTTACAAAGACTATTATTTTGATGGAAGAGGAAGGTGTTATGTGTTAACCTTAAAATTTATAACGAACTAGGCAACTGTTTCTTTAATGGATGCAGAGGCATACAGATTTCCAGTACTAGTTATGAAAGACTTGTCTTGGTAACCAAGAGAAGGCTAGAAAAGCAAAGACAGAGTGACAAATGTTTAAAAATGGATATTAAACACCTGTCAGCCTAATTTCAATGGGTTTTTGTACAATGAGCTGATGGACAAGCTTGTACCTGACAGAAAAGAGGAGTAATAGCTAAGAAAATGTCAAGAATGGTCTTGTCAAGCAAGTCTAAATTCTTTCTATAAGATGACAACCAGAAAGTGTAAAATAAACAATAGATTCAGAATTTTGACTTTAGCAACAACTTTCACTGTCTTCCCTGACACTTCCCAGGAAACTGAGATTAAACTTCCACGTGCACCGTTGATTGAAAATGCGTGCTTGCCAGAAATGTTTTTAGGCTTCTGGCTTACTGATTTGTTCTTTCTCAGATCTGATGCTACGTGGAATTTTTGTTGTTAACCTGGATTGAACTAGAGGTGTTCATTAGATTAGCTTCAGTCAGTCTTTTTCTGGCCTTTTGGACCTTATATCAATGCCTGAGTATCTAGCATGTATTTCATCAGCTAATTGGAAACAGGCAGAGTAGAAGATACTTAGTCATGAAGGATTCATGATTACATAGTGACAGATGTTTTGATTCTTCAACAGCTTTGCCCCATCTAACTAATGGCTCTTTCTTGTGTTTTCTGTTTTGAGCTGCTTCCAGGGCTCACTAGATGTGAGCATAAAATGATCCGTCACTTGATTTGCTTTAGTTTTGGTTGCTGGAGCGCAGTAAAATAACTCGGTATATGTCCACAGAAATCCTGTCACAGAGGAAGGAAAAGGCAGCAGCAAGGTCAGGCAGTGTGTCTAAGTTAAAAATGTAAGATAGTAATCTAAGAAGCAAATGCATCTGGGAGGACATTACCTAAGTCATTTTATGGTTGAGGTGAGGAATTATTGGTGCCCTTATACAAAGCTTTTATGATAAGAACTTATCTTGCACGTAACTCTGGTTTGTTGTATACAGGAAAAGTTGGTTCCAGCTGATAAATGTTAAGTATTTGAGTAGATGGTTCTTTACATTTTTATACTGCAAGTATAAACTACATCCTCAACTAATTTATTTGTGCATAAGTGTCCAAAGTGAAATGTCATCATCAGCATTCCATTCATAAAATACCCAGCTCAGAGAGTCTAGGAAAGAACTATTTAAAATACCTGTATATACACGTGCATCTTTCAATGCATGTGCACTTAGAACCATTTTACATTAAACTCCGTTTTAATGGAAAAAAGCAGAAATGCCATTTTCTATAATAGTAACTTGTTATTTGGGAATCTGAATACCATATGCTAAAAAGTAATGGCATCCAGATTAAGGGTGGTAAATGTCTTGCATAAAAATATATTTCATAAAGATACAAATTCACTCTCTCTGATATGCATAAATTAAAATACCGTAAAAGTATTCCTTAAATATGTTTGCTTGAGGGGTTATAAGAGGGTTGTATGCATGTTTTTCAAAGTCCAAATGTAACTCTCACATTCCCCAATGCAGAGTTCTTTTGCCTTGGTCAGTTTAGAAGGTAAGTTTACTGGAATGAAGAAACTGAATGGTCTAGTCTGAGGTTCAAAATAGCACAGCACTAAAAACTTGAATTCAGTGATGTATCTAATCAATTGCACAATGAATACAGAAAAAATGCTAATTATATGTTGGCTCTGACAATGAGAATGCAAGTCTGACTCACAAGGCAGGTGGGCAGCTTCACAGGCCTCTCAAATCTGTTTTAAAACTTCACTTCCATAGGGGTTTGTGTATGTATTAATATAAATAGACATAGATACACCTAGTTAGTATATTTGAAATGTTCAAATATCTGTAGTATTACAAACATTTTAATTGCCCTTGTATACACTGAGTATTTATTTATTTTAATATTGAAACAAAATCAACCTTTGCATAACCAAGAAACAGAATTGTTTCTGGCTTCATTGAGAACTTCCCACTGTCTGTGCTAAGGCACAAAGTGGTAATTCGTTGACCTTTCAAGTATCTTCTTTGAGGATACCAGGCTTCATCATGAAGGGGCTCTAACAAAGAATACACATACCTGTTTACAGCATGGAAGACTGTTGAAAATCCTCTAACACTCTTGTTTGTTGATGTTACTGCCTTTAAGGAGTATGAAATACAGAATACTATTTTAAGAAATTACTATTTTTGTACTTGTCAGTGGAGATACTCTTAGAATTTGTTCATGTAATTTTCATATTGATGTTGCAGATTGTACTCTTCCATTGCAAGAAGCAGAATTTACTTTTCTTCCTTTGCTTTAAGACTTACTTTTACAGGGCCAGATATTGTCCTTTGTGTAGTTTCCTGTACCCACAGAGTACAGGGGCAGGACAAACCTTTTCAGTCTCTCTTCTTTCAACTGCAAAGGTTTTCTATTAAAATGTAATTGCAGTTGATTATTACTGAATGATCTGTGATGCTGAGAAAGTGAAGCTTTCCTGCTTCTTTAGATTAAGCAGGCAGGGAGGGAGGTGGGATGTCCCTTTTGATACTGGTTCTGCACTGGCATTTGTGTACCCAAAGCATGAGTGCATGAGGGCAGACCATTGCAAAGGATGTTCAGTCCATTTTTTTTTTTTTTAGTACTTTATCTTTCAGAGATCTTGCTGTAAAAGACGATAGGTTTGTGAATGGAAACACTGGTATGCCATATGGAGTATCCCACAAGTTTCTTCATAGCATGCATCAGTTTGTCTTTGGAGAACCACTTGCAGGAGCTGGCTTATGCTCTGTGCTGTCCTGTCTGCGACTTATAAAGCTGCTAAAATAAGGGTTCTTTTGTGGATCTCGGCAATTTCTTGCAATAGCAGAGTTTATTTTAGTTTATATTTGTGTAGGTGTATTTGATTTTAGTGTTTGATGGATTGTACTCTTGTGTGGTTTAGAAAGGGTGTGTATAATTTTCATTTTACAGCTGAAAAACTAGAAATTAAATTGCAAATATGTGGTTATTTTCTCTTGGTACTTGAAACCTAGTGCATTTATGACTGTACTTTGAAATCATTCTACCATCCTTCTTAGACACATGGTACCATTTTTTAATTTATTTTTTGCTTCTTTGAGTTAACATTGCTTTTGTTCTAGTGCAGCTAAGATTGTGTAGTAAATAGTTACAGGATACCGTTAATCTCATTAGAAGATGGAAGAGTGAAGCAGATAATGAGGTAGGTAATCAGCAGTGAAGTAGTGGGAATGAAGAAATAAAAATTATAAAGGAAGTAGTAGTATTGCACAATGGTAATAACATATGCTGTTGAATTTACTTTGGAAATAGAAGTTTACTTCTACTTTACCCAAATGGGAACTTACACATGATAGTTTTAAAGATTGCTTCTAGAAGTCCCCTTTTATTTAAAAGTTTAGGATGCAATGTTTTGAGTTCATTTCTGGAAAGAAAGCTAAAGCACAAGAGACCATTTAGAAATCAGCAGCACAGCATTTTTGGACAATGAAAGGTGACAGAAACTTTGTAAGGGCAAATATGCACATGGCTTTGGCTACTGAGTCATGCATATTTCTAAGCTTTAACAGGATTAGTTTCATTCAAGCTCAGGGAAACAGGTCATATGAACATTTTCAGCACTTCTATTTACAGTACAGCAAAATATGTTTTCAGTCCTTTGAATCAGAGATCTTTCCCGAACAAGTCCTGATAAGTTTTAAGAACTTTATCAAAATACTCTTTGAGAAGGTGACCATTGAAGTAAAGAGGTGGGTTTTTTCCTTGCTTTTTCCTTCAAGATTAAGTCAATGGGTCACATCTAATATGCAGCTCTTTCATCATCCCTATTTATGCATTTAAGAAGCTTCTGTTGAAATTGCAGTTTTCCAGTCCTTTTATCAGGAGCTTAAGTATGTTTATATCTAAACCTTAATTTCCTGACTTTCTCTGTTCTCTCTTCTAAAAGCACACGGTATTTGGAGCAGTCTGTTGACTCTGTCTCTTTGTTGTCCTTTTTCTGAAATCTATTCACTTCAACAACTAGTATGTCAAACTGATTTATTTTCCTCTTCCAGTGTAGGGATCCTCTTTATTGTACTATATTCTGATGGCTGTCAAAATAAGAAACTTTTTCCTGCTCTCCATGTTGGCTTCCAGATGCAGAGTAATCCAAAATGGATATCTTTACCTCTGGTGGTGGATGAAGCTCACATTCAATGGTGGAGCTGTTCTCGAAGTTGAGCTGTAATTTTGAGCACATAATCCAGTATGTTTCTTCTGAGCAAGAGTAAGATGACATTGTGGTAGAAACTCATATCAGCCATACCAGTTTAATTAATTTCCAAATATACTACCCCATGTAACTGTAGGAGTATTCAAGAAGTTTCATTACTGTGAAGAATTTTTTGTTGGCAGGTTGTGTCCATGGCCAAGTCGTTTAATAGTGAGAGTTCTAATTTTGTGGCCATATTTTGTGATTTATTTTATTTTGCATTTCAGTGGCTCATTTGAATAGGGGAAGGAGAGTGTCTCTCTTCCCATAGCTGCATCTTCCAAAACATGCTAGTGTTTTTGCTACAAATGTTCCCTGATAGTTCTAGAATTTATTTGGGTGACTGTGGTCCAAATTGTCAATGTTTAAACCAAATAGTACAAACAACTCTTATTTTGGCATACCAGAAAACAGTTGGGAAACAATTACTTTATTCAATTAAAATAAAGCTAAGATGGAAGTAAAATTTCAGGTTTGTATTCAGATTTCAGGGGTTTTCCTCATTATTTTGCTATGAGCTGAAAACATCCTGACAGATTCCTTGTTAATGTTTTACTACCTTCTTCCCCATCCAGGCTATGGGAGGAGAACCTTGCAATTCTGCATGTCTTGTATTGTCTGTGGCAAACATTGACTAAGGATCCTATATAGGATAACCATTGTCTTGAGAATAGAAAGATTTGAGTCTTGGACACTTCTAGTCAAACCTTGAGTGAAAGGCAAATAAGTTTGACTGCTTAAGTCTTCCAGTGTAGTGTAATAGGATGAGACAGATGGAGAAAGAAGCCAAATTTCTAAGTGTCCTTATAGCTTATACCTTGCTTTTGACTGTGCTTTTTGTGTTTTCAAATTTGAAGTCTCTTGCTTCTGTGTTTAACTCTTGAGACACGTTTTTAAAGTTTCTAGATCTGTATCTAGCTATTTTTAACTTCTATCCCTGTTTTTGCTTCAAGTAAAACCTTTTAAAAAATAATTTTTTAAAAATCCTTTTAAATAGAAAAATTTAAGGAAGGTTCACTCCTGGTCTTTTGGCTGGTTTCAGTCCTCCCCAGTAAATTATCAAATCTTTATAAATCTGGGGAGATATAACCAGCACTGAGATGTATAAGCTTTCAAATTTACATTTCTGTAGCCCACAGGTGGCCCACATGTGCTGAGTTGCACATGTCTGATTCTGCTTGGCCAAGTTATCAGTTAATGACATACTTTCAGAACTCATTCCCAAGAACAGTGTAAGTTCTCAATTTTTTGTCTTGACAGACTGTGTGGGCTAGCACACAAAAGCAATTGGTTGACCCCCAAACATGATTTCTTTCTTGTATTGAGCATTAGGTGTAATTGAAAATGTATTAGCTACCTTTGACAACAAAACATTTGCTGGATTAAGTATTATGACTGGAAGTGAAACAAACTCCAGTGCATTTATTGAGACACAGGGGAAGTTTAGGCTTGATGTTAGGAAGAAATTTTTCAGAGAGTGATTGGCTGTTGGAATGAGCTGCCCAGGGAGGTGGTGGAGTCACTGCCCCTGGAAGTATTTAAAAAAAAGACTGGATGTGGCACTTAGTGCCATGGTTTAGTGGATGAGATGGTGTTAGGTAATAGGTTGGATTTGATGATCTTAAAGGTCTTTTATACCCTAGTTAATTCTGTGATTCTGTTTTGCGGTTGACTTAAAAGAAATCTGGTATCTAATAGATTAATATTTACAAGCATTAAGTCTTCAGGACAGACTATTTTCTATAGAAGAAGTTGAATTTACATTTCAGTGGAAGAAGAAGAAAAGGAGTTTTTTAGTGTATTTCAAATGTAGAAACAAAATTATCTACAATTCTATATTCAATCCCTACATCAAAAAGCCAATTCCCATTTTGCTTTTCCAGAGGGAGGGCTATATTGTCAACTAACTTAAACATAAAATGGTTTGGTTTGGAAGGGATGTTAAAGATCTATTTCCAAACCCCCTGCCACAGTCGGGATGTCACTCACTAGACCAGGTTGCTCAGGGCCCATCCAACCTGGCCTTGAACACTTCCAAGGATGGGACATCCACAGCCTCTGGGCAACCTGATCCACTACTTCACCATCCTCAGAATGCAGAATTTCTTCTTAACATCTAATCAGAACCTATGCTCTTTCAGTGTAAATCCATTCCCTCATCCTGTCACTATCTGCCTATATAAAAAATCCCTCTCCTCCATTTTATAAGAGTCCTTAAGGTACTGGAAGACTGGCAGTGAGATCTTCCTGAACTTTTCCCAGCTGAACAACCCTAGCTCTTAATGGTCTGATATGACGGGGAATTATTTTCCCTTTGCTCCTTTTTTATTAGTTTTCAACTGGTGAGGGAAAAAACAGGGCCTTTGTGGTAGTGGCAATACAAGCGTGGGTGGATCTTAGTGAAAAAATGGCATCCATTGCTAAGGTGGTTATATATTAGAAACTGGCCTGAATTTTGAAAGCTGTAAATATGGAGTAGAGTTTTGAAAAGAAGTCTTAAGTTTAGAAAAGGATGCTGTAGAGATACCAGATTATATGTGGCCAAACTAAATAATGAGATTTCCTTGGAATAAATATTGTATGCCCTTGTAACTCAGCTGATCAAAGATAGGTTTTGGGTTTGTAACATCTCCTACCCCAAACTACTTTTTGTTTAATTATTTAAATGCACTTTTTAATTAATTTTGTTTGTTGTGGTTTTTGGCTATAATGCAACACTATATGTTACAGATTCACTGTTTGGAATCTCTTTGCTCTACTGGATTTCAGTATGATGGCTATCACCTGAAAGTACTATTCAGACAAGGAATTAATATAACCCACAGAATGCTAATGTTGCTAATACTTCTGAAACCTTGTGTTTATCAGGTTTTTTTAATGCTAGGTCTGACTCTAAAAGTGGAGGGTAAGAATACTTTTTTTAAAATTCTGATTTATCTATGTGTATTTTTAGAGAATCTTGTGGGTTTTTAATGTGGCACCCTTATGCTCTTTCATCATGTCTTATGTTGCTTTGCATTTTGAGAAAGCTGGTTTATCCTTCCAACAAATTTTAATATTGATGCATTTATGTAGGTTTTTTCCCTTGAGTCCCACTCTTTCTGCACTCTAGTATTGCATTAAATCAAAAGCGCTTTCATAGGTCAGATGTATCACAATAAATTTGGCAGCTTAAAATAAGATGCCTTATGGATGTGCAGGTACAGCTCCTGATGGCTGCGGTGGAAGGTTGTCCTTTGCTGGAGTCAGCCTTGCAGAATCCTGGTTTTGTAAGGAGTGGAGGAGGCCAGGGTAACAATAGAGATTTTTCTCTGGCCATTGCCAGGGTGAATAGCAAACTATGTAGATAATAGGAAAAAATTTCATGGGAACATAAGTCCTGTCATACTTAGTTTAAGTAGAGAAGAAAACATTTGATGGTGTAATATTTTAATTGTCCCTAGTTCAAATGAGTGATGTGGAAAAAATAGAAGCCTATTTTATCTGCAGCTCTAACTTGAATTCATCCTTTAATTACCGAAGGCCAGACTGAAGGCAGGATTATCTTGCGATTATTATTATTCCTTTAATCTTTCACGTAGATATTTTTCGTGTTATTTTTACCAGTTAAATAAAACCCCATGTTCTTGGTATTTTGACTTCCAATGATGTCAATTGGAGAAGTATTTGTTATATAATTGCTTTTTGTCTGTACTCTGAATTTTGATAATTGTCACAGAGAAGCTTTTCAAAATGTGATTTTTTTTTAAGTAAAAGAAAGGAGCTGCTATGGCTTCTGGCAGCACTGCGCACCCTCCTGAGATGAAGGGGAAATGTGTGCCAGTGTTCCCAATTCTGAGGAATGCCTTACAGTTTTTGAAACGTAAATGCACTGTTGTGTAACTGCAGCATCACCATAACCAAAGATTCTCAGTCATATGCTCTTTCTGTATTTTTTTAACTGCATAACCTTTTTTTTTTCTTTAGTTTTCGATGGAAAATATAGCCTGGGTGTGTACAAACACAAAAAATTCAAGTTTCAGTAGAGAATACCATTCCTAATTTATTTAAAAATCACATCCAAGGCTTTTAATATTTTATGTGTCAAGTAAGAATAGTATGTAATCTGGTTTGTGGGGTATCTGAGCTAAGCCATGTTAAGGAAAAACATTTTGAGGGGAGAGCCTTGTGAACATTGTCTAATAAAAAAAAAAAAAAAAAAAAAAGGAATCCAGAACACTTCTGTACATTTTCCCTTGCTCCTAAATCATTTTCAAATGCTTCCAGCTCTCAGCCAAGTAAACACATGCTGTAACTGCGTGTCATCAGATTATATCCCGCTGGGAAGATTTTTCTCTCTCCAGCACCCCTTGATTCAGCAGCATGTGGTACCTTCCCAAATACATGCATGCATTTGCGGTGTAGCCCAGCTGCTGGTCGCTTGTGCTCAGGTTCTGGAAAGGCGCTGAGTTGAAGTATCCATGTGTATTCATCTGCGTGCGAGTGACCCATCGGAAACTGGCAGTCGCGGTACTACTGCTTTGAAAAAGCAGCCTTCTGGCATCGCCCTTTGTTCTACATCAATGAAGATGCACATCAGTGAAGCTGCTTGGTAACTGGAGCTTTCACTTGACCAGTGCTGGGTTTCTTTTTACTTGCTTGTTTCTTACTGCCATGTCATCCCCAGGAGGCACTGAGAATACTCAGAAGAATTCATGTAGGTGTAACTTTGTTATCATCTATATAATTTGTCAGCTGAATTTGCCAAACTAATGTAAAATGAAATTAAAGTTAGCTTAATTTATTTCCTCAGTTATTGCCATTGCTTGATTTGCAAAGGCTGTGCTATAAATTGAGAGGTTAATTAGCAACTTGATTTAGCAAATTTGAAAGAAACAGTGGCTTAACATCAATTTCATCAGGGCTTTTGTTTATTGCTTTGCTTTTGTCTGTTGCTTTGCATTATTCTCAATGCAATATTAATCAGAATTAGTAAAAGAATACAAATACAGAGATATCTTGTCAGCTAAAATTCGAGCAGGCTTGTCTAAGGGTGGGGTGATACCAGAGGTTGAGAGGAGACAGGGAATTATTATCTGAAGGCAAAACTGAGCATAAAAAAATAGAGCAGTGAATATATTAGTGTAGGTGCAGTCATGCTAATTCTTAGTTTCCTTTAGATAAATAAAATAGTAAGTAAATGGTAAAGGTTTATTTTTAAATGAAGCGGTTAATGCTACTTACATCAATATGATACCCCTATGTCATATGAAACAATGTTCTTAATCATGCAGTCATATCGCTTTTATGCTGTTAATTTGTAACTAGTGTTGTTTAGAAGTGTGCATTAGTTGAAGTAGAAATAAAATATAGATTTCTACTTGCATTCTTTTTATGTTCTTTATATATAACCACTGGAAGAGGGTTTTTTCTGTTACCATTCACATGGATTTTTTTTTTTCAGTTGGTGTCTGGAACCAAAAGATAAGAGTAAACCGAACAATTTGTTATTTTAATAACCTGTTGGAACATACCTTTATTAAAGTTCTACTTCCAAGTTGAAATTCAGACCACTAATTTAGATATTCATGTTAAAGAATAATGTAAAGTTGATTATTTTGTTTTAAACAGTTCATCTGATAGGGGAGAACTTCTTACATTTGTTTTGATTAGAAATACTTCATTTGTAAAAATAGATGTTTTCTATAAATCTAGTCAGATCAGTTGATTGCTTAAAGATGTAAAAATTTACCCTGTGTTGTGCTAAATGTAGTGGGACTACTTACCAATGAAAATTGTCAATGTTGCAAGCGACATATATACTACTGGTATAATCCATTTTGTATCCCTAACTACTTTGTACATATTGACAGAAGTTGTCCTTTACCTATTCTTGTTTTCTGAAATTGAAATGGAAGTATCTGGAATTTGGGGCATAGCTGCAAGTATTATTTTTTTTCCTTATTTACAATCATATTTTGGATAGTAGAACAGCTATTTTGTGTATGGGATGGGGGACAACCTTGAAATTATACTTAGGTAAGGATTGGAATATGAAATTGGAGAACAGTTCTGAAATGTGAGCCTTGTCAGTAACACTCCAACTGCTGCTGAGAAGAGGTAGCAGCAAGTAGAAGCTTTAATATGAACATTAATATTGAAAAGATTAACACCTCTATGATAACCAGGATTATTCTAATTTTTTAAATCACATTTTCTTCTGTAGCTTGATGACAGAAAAACATAGTGCAAAACTTGTATTTTTTGATAATCTCTTTTCATACTACCTATGTAGGCTGAGGTTAATGACGAATTAAGAAGTACTCGTGTACCTACTTTTAAAAAGATTGCTTCTCTCCAACACGATCGCTTGTGGCACTTTTTGGGGTGCTGAAAGATCAAATGGTGTAGACTGCCTGCCTGCGATTTTTATCTTTGGTGCAAATGAATTTTTGAGCAGTTTTGTAATGACAGTGTTCTTTCTTTTGACATGCTGCTTCTATTTTTTGTTAGAAATGTAACTAAGTGCAGACATTTTAACAGTTTGATTTGTAACTAAATAAATGTAGAGTAATAGGTTATGCACTTTTTGTATTCTCCACATGACACTGGTTCTTTCTGTACTGGCACTCTAAACACGACACTATTCTGGTTCTTACAGTGTTCAAAAATAGTAGAATTGTTTTAAAAGCTGCAGTACAAATAATTTATTCCTTCTTTGCAGCATGTCTTTACATAAATCTGAGCCATGCCTTTCACAACAGGATGTTATTAATCCACTTGTTCTGCTCAGATTTTAACAGTGTGCATGTGAGCATGTAAGAATTCCAAATGCTTCTCTATTCATTGTCAGTAAATGGAATAAAAATATGGCAAAGAATTCTGTCTATTTTATTTAGGAGTGTTACATATGCCCTCTGAAGTTGTATCAAGGCATTGGAGCTGAAAGCGTACAAACATAAGTCTTCAGTATTGTAGCTAATGTGACATCCTTTTTTGTGATGTGTTTGCTTGTCCAGGTGAAATAATATTCCTTTGGAAAATGGCATTGAATAATAAAAGTAATGAAATAATTAAAAGGTCAGCTATTTAAAAAATCAGCAAAACGCTTTTGTATGTATGTAATATTTCTAAATTGCATATAGAGTAGGTGAGTTAAGGCCAAAAGAGGTTAAGAGGCAGTTCTGACTAACTGAACACATTGTTTCATTTTTAATCAGTTGAGTTACTCTATGGATTAGGGTGAAATTAGAATTTTGTGGAGATGTCACTCAGCCCTTTTTTTCCGTCTATGTAGAAGGCAGCTAGTGCTATTTTGATGATGCATAAGTAAGACTTGATCAAAATGTAGTTGGCTGTGTCTCATTTTAAATCAAACGGGAATGGTGCCATTTATAGGAATAAGTGTCTGGCTTAATTAGATGATTGTGTAATCACTCCAGACCTTGTGCGCCAGTATTTCCATTGGCTCAGGAGGGTTTTCCCTTGATCATAATCTTAA
This sequence comes from Serilophus lunatus, assembly GCA_013399895.1. Taxonomy (NCBI): domain Eukaryota; kingdom Metazoa; phylum Chordata; class Aves; order Passeriformes; family Eurylaimidae; genus Serilophus; species Serilophus lunatus. The sequence goes on along the minus strand of VXBA01003383.1, from coordinate 556,487 downwards.
ATCCTCATAGATTTATTCTCCCTTCTCTGGTTATTGAACATTAAACTGAAAATCCAGACTTCGTGGAGAAGACACACTGAAACTCATCCGGTGTGTTTTCAGTTGTCTTGTGCATTCATATGGGTAGGAAATGAAACTGGTAGTACTTGATAAGCTCTGGTTTTGTGGCTCACCAGTGGTGTGGCAATTGCAGTTTTGCAGACAAAACTCTCCTGAGCCTTGATCATAGGTGCAACATAATTTATTCTTTTTTTAAAAGGCTGTTTAACTAAACAATGGAATTAGAAGGATAGGGTTGTTGCCTTTGTTTTAAAGAGCACCTGTTAGTTGTTTGTCCATATGGTTAGTCTCATGCCAGGGTAGTGTCTGGCCCTCAGGAAGGGCCTGCAGCTTCAGCTTCTGTCTCCACCAACATGTGTGACTGGAAAAAGTCTATCCATGTTACAGGACTGGATGACAAATGTATTTTCCCTTTTTACTTGCTGATACATATTTAAAGGATTGTGTTGCCACTCATTTAGTATCTGTTTCTCATCGCATCTGAACGTGTTTCAGATGCAAAGCTGTACAAAAGCTGACAGAATGGAAAGCCAAGTCCTTGGTTTGGGAAATCATAATTGGTTTGAAAATGTCCACTAGTTACAGGATGGCAGAGGTGCTTCTGTCTCTCTGTTGCTCTGTCCCTACACAGAGTGCTTTTGTACCAGTGATGATTTCTTCTGCATATCAGTTATTATTCAGTCTAATTGTCTTAAAATTCATGAAATAAAAATTAATTTGGTATGTGAAGGAGTTGGGGACTAATTCTGCAAGAGAAAATAAACCAGGAAAGGTTTTATCTAACACAACCAAGGAAAAAGATGTATTTTAAGTCTTATCACATACAAATTTGGAAATTTTTGAATATTTTACAGACAAAAGAAATCCAGTTATTTTAGAAAGAGAGTTATAAAGTACAAGACAATGTCTAAAGGTATTTTTAATATATTCTTAAAAATGTCATGAATGAATTTCAGAAAAGCCAGTATTCTTACTGGATAGTCCTCTTTGCAGTCCTTGGCAGCTCAAGATTTCAACTGAGGAGATAAATCAGAAGACAACATTTTCATGTTAAGATACTTTAGAAATGGATGCTTTTTGAATTGCCGTTGTGGGTACTATGGCTATTTTAAAATATGTATACTGCTGCTTTTTGAATGAAAGTAGTCCAGTCTGTTTCTGTAAGCAAAGCATTCTTTAAGTGTTATATTTATGCTTAGAGATGTATATGTGTGTGTATATATATATATATAAAATGTATATATGACTCTGCAACATTAGTATTTGAGAAATGCTTACTAGCTCTAATTCAGTTTTAACTTGGATATTTTATATTTTTGTTCAGACAGCAGCACAAACCTGAAGGTTAGGTGGTCAGAACAGGTGACTCTAACAGCAGTAAAACATGCAGAAAAAAAAAATAAATTTAAAATTTTGTCCTCTGGTAGTTAATAGCAAACAAAAACCTGACATGGTATTGAGTGAAAATGTTTTAGCAGGAAAACAATCTTTGTTATGAAGTTGCTTATGAGAAATTAACTGCTAGGACTAAGTCAACTGTGAACAGGGCAAATAACATCCAGGAATGAGATGTCCCAAAGATAGCTGTAAATGAGGCGTTAGAGAAGTTATTGAGTTACGAGAAGTGGACTTATTTCACCAGATGGTGAGAGAGCTTGGCTTACTTGGTGGAGTGGGGAGCATGGAGACTTCTACATGTAAACATATTAAAGGAATTAGCATCAAGAAAAAAAGATAAAAATTCCTGAAAGTCCAGTGTGTGTTGGGCTGCAGTGATTTAGGAGGAATTGTTTTCTAGTAATTAATGGAATTCCATCTAACTGTTAATTGTGTTAAACTATTTTAGTATTAATTTAGCAAAGAGGCTTTCTTAAATCCTATAAGTACAGAAAATACTGTCTGCCTATATTGTTCTACTGCTCAATTTTTTTATTTTGTCTAGCATCAGTTGTTTTCTGCCCTATCATAGTCATCAAATAACTGGGGAAGAGGAATATAGGAATATCTGAACAATACATCTGGGGTGCTGTGTCCAGTTCTGGGTTCCTCAGTACAAAACAGACAAGGAGTTACTGGACAGAGTCTAGGGTAGGACAGAAAGATGATGAGGGACCTGGACCGTCTCTCTTGTGAGAAGAGACCATGAGAGCTGGGCCTGTTCATTCTGGAGAAGAGAAGACTGAGAGGGGATCTCATAAATGCATATAAATATCTCAGGTGGGTGCCAAGAGGATGGTGCCGTTCTCTTCGGTGTTGCCCAATGACAGGGCAAGGAGCAATGGACATAAACACAAGAAGTTCCACCTCAACATGAGAAAGAGCTCCTTTACGTTGAGGGTGGCAGAGCACTGGAACATGCTACCCAGGGAAGTTGTGGAGTCTCCCTCTCTGGAGACATTCTAAGCACACCTGGACGTGTTCCTGTGCCACCTGCTGTAGGTGACCCAGCCTTGGCAGAGGGTTGGATGAAGCGATCTCCAGAGGTCCCTTCCAACCTTAATGATTCTGTGATTCTACTGAAGTGTGTTGGGCAGAAAATTTTCTTTCATAAGCTGTTGGTTTTCTGATTCTTGGAATCTGCTGCTGTTCTGTCCAGAGGGTAAGAATTAATAGCAGTGTGATATGAATTTAGTCGCTGATGACTAACCTGGAGCTTTGTTATATAACTGTCAATTTTGCCATATTCTGTTAATTGGATCCCTGTTCCAGTAATGTCCTCACTCATCACTCTTGGTTGCTATTTTGATATAGAAGGCAATATGGCATCTGTCTGCTGGCAAAGGCTTCTGTGAAGAGTTCTGTATAAAGCCATGAGATTGTATGTAACCATTAACTTTGTTAAAAAAGACAAGTCTGAGAAAAGTGTGGGAAAGCTTTTTGGTTTTGTTATTGCCTGAAGACTTAACCACATCTCAAGTACCAAACCCAATTTAGATTCCTTCACAGAAGGCAAAAGCTCCAAATACCACTCACTTTAAAATGCACTGACCTCAAACTTAGTGTGGTCATTTCTGGGACGAAGATGCATGCCTTTTCATGTTCTAAGCATAGAGGAGAGGATAAAATTCATTAAAAATATGTTTGATTTTTTTCATTTCCCTTAAAACTTCCACTTAAAAATGTCACTGTTTGCTACGGTTGCCTATTTGCCATGGACAAAAATACGTTGGGTTACCCTTAGTTTTCAGTTCCATGCAGTACATGATACTTCCTCAGTTTTCTGTTTTACTGAGCTCTGTGGAAAGTGTGAGATAACTTGTGTAAACATGAAGTTTCTGTGCAATGTAGCGTTGTTTTTAGGAGCTCCTTCCTTTTTTCTTTAAGTACGAGTTGCTGACTTCCCCCTGTGTTTGTAAATGGAGCATTAGTGGCCATCAGTGTGATCTCTTATGTCGTGACCTAAAAAGAATATTTCAAAAGCTGCATTCCCTCCCTCCCTGCCAGAGTCCTGGACGATTGCCAGAACTTTGCATTAAAGCCCACAAGCAGTTGGTACTAGGACAGTTTTTGCCGTACAAGATAGGTGGAGTTACATGCGGATCACCGAGCGAGCATCTCTAGCGGGATGGAGACAGATTTGCTCTGACAATATAATGCGCTTTGCAAGCTTCTATTTTAAGAATTCTTTGCTCCGTGACTTTTTAAAAGACTATATTGAACAAGTATTTTGTTTCTCTTAAGAGTCTTAAACCTTCAGGAGGCTCCAAGTTCATACTGACTGACATTGTTAAATTCTGCAAGTCAAAAGGTGCATGTATCTAGAGAAGTATTTCTCAGGGTACTTCTAAACACAACTTTTGCATATTTTATTGTTCAGCTACTTCATAGTGTTCTTTTGTACTGTCACCTCTTGGCCAAAGTGCAGTCCAGCCTGTGAAATATCTGAGAACTGATTTATGGCAGGACTTCCCGTTTTGTCACTCTACAAAAATCTTGCAGTGATCTGTGAAGTCTTGAGTTCTGCATTAATTTTTGAGGATGAGTGCAGGAGGGGCAGTGCAAGTGCAAAAATGGCACGTCTCTGTGCTGCCCTATTTGATAAACCTCGTATTTGATCTCCAGACTTCTCGAATGAGAAGGTAGCTCGGTTTCTGGGCTCTGACAGTTACTCTCCAAGCATTGGAACAAAGATATCATTTGTAATGACTGAGTAGTTGAGTAGTTTGTATTTTGGGAGGCCGGGAAGGAGTGGTATTAATTTGCCGTGTCAGTTTATATAACCTTGGTGACTCAGTGGATGCACACTATGCTTCCAGTACCACTAATTTAACTAGTTGACTGCTGCCTTTCTCTCAAATCTGTCAAGTCTGTTCCTGTAGATGAACAAAGGTGAAGGGTGAAATCTGTTCAACTACCTAGGACTTTTAAAGAATATTTAAAACAAAAGTAAATATGTAATTTAAATGAAACATTGAAGTCTCACTTTAAATATGAGCAGAACTCACTACCTCCTTATCTGATCATGTGGGGTATTTCCAAATAGAGAATCATCAGATGTGACCTGTATTATTATAGGCTACTTCACTGTAAACATATTTTCTTCATTTTAGCTTGTGGGTTTATGAATAATATTTATTGGTTTAATTTCTCTGTACGTTACTACATGCTTAAAAAGTGAAATCTCTTCCAGGCTTTTTTACTATGTTTTCCCCCTAGACTAAGTATCATCATTCAATTTACTGTTTAGAAAGCATTAGACTGGTGTTAGAGAAAGCAGGCCATCAGTCTTTAATAGCTACTGATGTGATTACAGTTTTCACTTTAAAAAATGGATCATAATAGCAGTATGCAAGTATATAATTTCTGACCTATTTCAAATGGTAAATGGAAAGTGCTACCTTGCAAACTTCTAAAGCAAAATGCAATTCATTCTAGCCCTCTAAATACTTACGGTGTTCATATGTGAAATTATTTGTAATACAATGAGTACAATGCATTTGTGCTGAACTGTGCACTTATGCATATATCTTTATTAATTTAATTGGGAGTTTACATGTCTATGGAGATTTTAATATATCAAATTAATTCCTAATAATAAGCTAATGATATGTATGTACATATATATTTTAATTGAACCAGATAAATGTTGTAAAAAATTATTCTGACTATATACAGACAAACTAGCATTTTACAAGGATCTAGTTTGGATTTTTGATTGAAAAACTGAAATTAATTAATGTTTCATGAAAATCTACAATCTTGTATTTATTTTGTAGTTGGTTGTGAAGAACTTATTACTTTCTTGAATAATGCACCATATTCACATGCAGTACATACAACAGACTATCGGAAATTAAGTGCCTGGCAGGACCAAGGAAGTGATTTTCCCTTGGCCCTGGTGAGGCTACACCTTTAATCCTTTTTTTCAGTTCTACAGCAAAGACACTGAAGTGCTGGAGCGTGTCCAGAGAAGGGCAGTGGAGCTGATAAAGGCTCTGTAGCACAAGTCTGATGAGGAGCAGCTGAGGGAGCTGCAGTTGTTTAGTCTGGAGAAAGGAGTCTCAAGAGAGACTTTATTGGTTTCTACAGCTACCTGGAAGGAGGTTGTGGTGAGATGGGTGTCAGTCTCTACTTTCAGGTACCAAGTGATAGGACAAGAGGAAATTGACTCAAGTTTCACCAGGAGATTTTTAGATTGGATATTAGGAGAAATTTCTTCATGGAAAGGGTTGCCAAGCATTGGGACAGATGGCCCAGGGAAGTGGTGGAGTCGTCATCCACACATTTGTGAATGCATCCCTAAAAGTGTTCAGAAATGTGTGGATATGGCACTTGAGGACATGGTTTAGTGGTGGTGCTAGGTTGATGGTTGGACTTGATGACCTTAGAGGTCTTTTCCAACCTTAATGATTTTATGATTCTATATTTACCAATTTTATTTTGAAAATTCAGTGTTGATGTATTATCATGTCTCAGTGCTTTTTTTTTTTTCCTTCTTAACCAAGATTTTAGCACCATGCTTAGATCTGTCTCTATTTGATATTGATACTCTATTTACTATAGATACATAAACACATGTATTGTCAAGGGAACTTGTTTAATAAATAAGGAACAGATGAAAAATAATTTAAAAGGAATAATATCAGCAAGCATGTTTCAAAATACAGGGCTTTTTAACCAAATGTCTGAAGTTTTATAGAGCATGAAATTATAATAACGATGTTAGTTTGATTGCTTATGCATGCTTCAGTTCTCATTAGCCTTGGATTGTCACTATTATAAACTGATTTAGTAATTTATAAGAGAATCACAATAGGTTGAAGTTCAGCATTTGCTTGGTATAGCCTTTACTTAATCCTGGAGAGAAAATATGTGTGCCAACAGAACAAGAATGTTCCCACAGTGTTTCTTGGATGATTCCCACCCCTACCTCAAGCTTTGTTCATAATTTCAGGTATGCTCAGGAACTGATAATGAGGGTGATGCATTTACCAGATGCTATCCTTGGTCTGTTTGTCTTGGAAGATCTCATAGTCATTATGTTTGTCGTGTTCCACAGGTTTTGTTGTTACCCAAGCCCTAGGACAGATCAGATTGTTTCTTTGTTAGTTTTGTGAGGAGCTTTTTCTTTAAATGCTCTTCACTTATCCCAGTCTCTCTTTGCCTGTCTCATTTGCTTTTTAAAAGCCTCTAAGCATCAAATGTTTAGACCCTTTAATATTGTTTATAACCCACCTCTGTTAAATTTAATCTTTTATTTAAAAAATAAATTTTGGTCTTCATGACTATGAATGAAATTTTCCCTTCATGAAGCCAGTGACAACATTTGTGTCATCTGTTGGAGTCTACAGCAGAAATGTTCTGCCTAAATCTCTGCTGAAAGCTTAAATTTAAACTTCATAATCTTATTGCTGTGTTATTAACAAATAAAAATCTTTTGGTTGCTGTAAAAGCAGGCAAAAAATCTCTTTACCCATGGAAATTGGATGCTGTGGGGGCTGACGAAGCAGATGTATGATGATGGGAAGAAATAGGAGGAAACAGGGCAGATATAATGGTGGCCTGAAGGCAATGTTTTCCCACTGTCATCCCAAATGTGTTGTGAACAAATAATTCATATTTAATAAAGATCGTATTGTGTTCTAATTTTATTCTTCTCTAAAATTAGTTGTTCAGATTTTGAGAGCCATGTTATTCAAGCTTAGATATAAAGGAGGAAAAATTGATTACTGAGTAGGATCGGTATGCTTCTGCTTATAGTTTATCTGAATGATTAAAAAATAAACGGTTCCATTTTCTTTTTTGGAATCACTGTGCAGCTCCATAGGGGCTCTTTGAATTGGTACAGGTGGCTGTACCTGTTGTAGAGATACACTGTGTGATTTTCATTGCTATCGAAAAGATACCTAGTACAGGCAGGGCTGTTTAGAGAAACAGAGTAGTGATAGGAAATATAATCTTTTCAGAGATCCACTGCATGTTTGCCCTATGCAGGACGTGAGCATGCATTTTATGAGCTTTAACGTACTCATGACTAATTACTGCTAAATTATTCTGAAGAATAAAATTAAAAATTAGGTTAGCAGGGCCTTATACATATTCAGGAGTTAAGGAAAATGCTATAAATTAAGTATTCTGTATTTTTAACTGGCCTAAAGGTGAACGTTTTTAAAGTGCGTACAAATGACAAAAGTTGATTGATACAGATGTCAGGGAAACTAATTCCTCATTGTATACTGTATTGCAGCACAGACACTAGTAAGTGCTTGCTGTCCCAAGATGTGGCAGATGTTGAAGACTTGTGTGGCATCCATGCACTGGAAAAAAAGAAGATGGTGGAGAAAGAGTGAGAGAGAGAGAGATTTCCAATAACTGTGTGTTGAAAGGAATGATCTAATTGGAAGTGTATTTTGCAGTTTTCACAGTCCTTATTACAGTGACTTCCCTCTTCTGTCAGCCCCCTTATTTTTCCCTGTCCCCCTTGTAAGTGCTTTTATTAGCTTCCTGAATTTCTGCTCTTTATTCACTCCTCACTGTCACTTTGATGTCTGTGCATCCTTTAGGTGGATTTTCTTTGTTGCTCGAGTAAGATACTGTATCCTGGGTGTCATCTGTCAGTTCGTTTTTACCATAGGCATAGGGTTTAGTCATTGATGGTCACGCAGTGTGTGCCTTCTCATTCAAATGCAGTTGTTCCTGCAGCCTCTTGGGTTTTTTTGTCTGTCAGAGTAGCTTCAGTAGGGCCTAATTTTTTTGTAACAGACAATTTCATTGTTGTGGCTTTGTTCTTGGTGTTTGGTTCCAACGTGGCAATATGTTCTCTGCTTCTCTTTTAGACTTCATCCTCTTGGATGAAGTGTTATTTTTCTCCCCACAGCTTCCTTAATCTCTACGAGGCTGGAGAAATTTCTTTTTTAGCAATCTGAATTGTCAGTTGCCCTTCCTCTCTACCCCTGCCTCATCTTCATTTCTCTTCCTTGGTATCTGTTTTCCTTTCATATTTCTCTCTTGTTTAGTGCTCCGCTGATGCATTAGTAACATCACACATCTGCTCCACCCTCTCCCTAGTTTGCTGCATGGGTCTCTCTCTTTTTGTTATGTATATTCATTGAGACGTTGGGTTAAGCAATTGATAGACCTAGTAAATTTTGTATTCTTTTAGTAATAAGGACTCCTCCCAATATAAAGCAGGTGTAAAACTTGAACATCAAATAAGGAAGAAGTCTTAGCTATTAATTACACTATACAGGTGACCTGGTTAGTTATGTTAACCAACGAAGTTTTTCTAGTTGTATTTAATCGCAATAAATTAATGAATTAATCTCAATTAAAGTAACCTATTAAAGTAATTGAGACCTTAGGTCTTGCATGCATGAGGAAAGACCTGATAGTTTTTGTACAGTATCTTTAAACCAGCCTACTGCAGTATTTGAGAAATTAATAATGTGGTATTTAAATCAGTTTGATGTGATTAGTGAACTTAATCAGTTTATCTGTTACTGCAAGCTAAACCAATATGAGCACAAGGTTAAAATCACACTGTTATTTTACACCTAATGCTGCCATTGATGAATTAATGGCTAAATAGCAGAAATAGTTTTGAGGGAAAACAGTTGCCGTTACGACTTTAGCTGGACCTGACAATATGGTGCCTGTTGGTTTTATTCCTAATGTCATTTCTACGACAGCCTCAGAAAGACAGATAATGGCTGATCCTCTGTGACAACAAACAAAAACCTTCAGAAGGTTTTCATCTTCAGAACTACTTAGTCTAGAAAAATTATTTTTGTTTCCAGCCACCAGTGCTTCCTTGGCGTGGCAATGCCAGTTTGATCTAGAATCTTAAAATCTGGTTTATTGTCTGGTTGAGTGATGGTCTACCTTATCTTTGCCAACAGTGATGCACTAGTTTAGTCTGGCTGTCTTTAAAGTCAAAGCATCATAAAACTTGCATATCAGAGGAAAAATTTGAAAACTGCTGATATGTTGTGACCTAGTATCTTCCCTTCATATTGGTAGCAAATATTAGCTACCATATGAAATCGTGGAAAATTTAAAGCATGATATATTCCTCAGGGCTGAACAAAACGAGAAAGTGAACCCAGCCACATACACTCCTGTCATAGTTTACAGACTGTGAAGGAAGGTAGGGTTTTGATTTTCTTCCCATCTGTCTATGTTGTATATATTGCTTTTCCTTTAAAAAAAACAGACACGTCAAAGTTGCAGAAACTGTTCTGAATTAGCAGTAAAATGATGAAAGGGCTTTGACACTATATAGAAAGATGACCTTTATTCTACCTTCACTGTTGCAAGTCTGAACAGTTCAGAACAATTCTGCTGGAAGATGGCACGCAAATAAGTCAGCAAGCCAGAGGGAGCAGATCATCTTTCAAGACTCTATTTTTTTCCCTTCAAGAAGATTTATCTCAAATATTTTTCAAGTTTATCTAAAGAATTTTATTCTTAAAATTGAACTACTTAAAGATAGCCAGTATTTTGCAAATTGGAAGTTCTGTCAGGGCTGCTCTTTGTGTTATGGTCTGTTATTCCTGAGCTGTAGACCATTTAATATTCTGTTAAAATATGAAAAGACAAGCAGAATGGCTTTGAGTATATGAAAACTAGATGCATGGAAGAAAGCTTAAAAGGTTTCATTAAAAATTTAGAACTCAATATCCTTTCTTTAGAACTGCCATACTGAATATTGCCCTACCTCTGAATCACAATCCATGTCCTAACTAAACTGTTTTTTACATAAGCCATTTTACTTTTAAAAATAGAAATGCTCAGTGGAAAAAACACACTGTGTATATTTTGCATTTTTCTCATGCCCTGTTTCTTACTATATGATGTCTTTCCATAATAAAAATGAGGAATTTTAACTCTGAAAATATATATTGTGAAAATGTTGCTTTTTGTTCAGCCACTTTGTTCTGTTTGAAATGTAGTACAGTTTTTAGTTTGCTTTCTTCCTTTTATTGTGCCAGTATAGTTGTTACTGTACAGTTGGCTGAACTTAAAAGGAACCCATTAATTGAAAAACAGTTTTTTGAGTGACTATTATAAAGTAGCATGAAAAGATCTGTCTTACTGTATTATAAAAAAGATGGAAAAGACATGCTATGGCTAGTGTTGCAAATTAGCTTTACTAGCAGCTAACACTGGTACATGTTCCTTTTTTTAAAAGAATGATAGCATCTTTGTTTTGCATTTGAGAATAAATATGGATTTCAATAATAAGCTGTTCTGTCATGACTGATATTTTGCATGTAATGAATATGCAGAGTTGCATGTATTTTAAATTCCTCAGCTGGTAACACGTCTCTAATAGCTGTCTGCTGGCAAATTATTTCCCTCATGTTTGGATGCTCCTGGATGCTGCTCTGTTAGTGAATGGTGATTCAGATCTTGTTTCACTAATCATATCAAACCAAAGTGTTTACTCACCACTAGGATTTCTAAAGATTGTCTATAGTGCGATTCGCTTGGGACTTTAGCTGAACAGTGTTTTACTACATTTGTCATCTAATGGTTCTTTTTCTTAAATTCTAGGAAATAAATATAGCAGTAACAGGATGAATGAATAGCAAAAATTTTTTACTTGCATAGGAGATGTTATTTTGACAGAATTAGAAGAGGAAATAGATTAAGTTGTCAAGAAAAAATAAATACTTTGGGCATGCTGTGGGTCTACTGATATAATTATGGTCTTATATTTATTGGCTTATGGTCTTTTTAAAATACCGCTACACATGAAATTTTGATGTTTTAAATGAACAAGGTTTCTACTTGAGGGAGAGTTATTTCACTGGTGGTCCTGCAGTTCTGACTATGTGGATGCTTAGTTTTAATTTGTACAATTTCTCAACAGTTATAATTAGTTTAAAATAGAAGTTGCAAACTGCAAGTCTAGAGGAAGGCCACCAAGATTAGAGGGATGGAGCACCTCCTCTACAAGGAAAGGCTGAGAGAATTGGTGTTTTTCAGCCTGGAAAAGAGAAGGCTTCAGTGTGACCTAGTAGCAGCCTATCAGTACCTGAAGGGAGCCTGCAAGAGATGGAGAGGGACTTTTTATGAGGGCATGTAGTGACAGGACAAGGTGGAATGGCTTCAAACTGAAAGAGAGGTACTTACTATGAGGATGGTGAGACACTGGAACAGGTTGCCCAGTGAAGTTGCAAATGCTCCATCACTGGAAATATTCGAGGCTGGGTTGTTGGAGCTCTGAGCAACCCGGTCTAGTGGAAGGTCATGGCAGAGGGTTAGAACTAGATGGTCTTTAAGGTCCCTTCCACTCTGTCTGGAACCATTCTGTGATTCTATGATCTGTTACCAAGCACAGTTTACATAATAAATACTGAATGCTTTACCAAGCATGTGAAAAAATCAAATTCTGTTTCAGCTAGTTGAATGATTCTTTTGTGAAAGGTAGGTTTTGTCATTTTTTTTTCCTTTCTTTTCTGTTAGAGCAATCATTGGTTATGTTAACCTAAGACTTGTATTAAAATATGTCTTCCAAAAATTCAAAGCGGTCCTCATGTCTAAAATATATCTTTGTCCATGTAAAGTAAGTCAGATTAGACTGAGATTAGACTGAGACTGAATCTGTGGCTCATTCCTTTTGGCTCCAAAATCTGTGCAATTGTTTGACAGGCTCTACCCCTCCCTCTGAAGAGAGAGGTGTCAATTGCATGTTCAGTCAGAAAACTGGAGTAAAACCCTCATTTTGTTTTAATTATTAGGAAAGAAGATAATAATTCATTCACTTTAATTTTTTGAGGCAAGACGTAGTTAAGCACTCAACGGTATTGTTCTGTTTATGTGAAGAATAGTTTCACTGCAATAAGAGTTCTAAGCTTGGTGTTATTCTGAAGGACAAGTAAAAGCTGATACCTGCCAACTGATTTGCCATGTTGTAGAACCCATGTTTCCAACATGTGCGGAATGTGTTGTGACAGCAAGACCGTATCTCATAATTAATTTATGTGTTTACACATGCACATAATTCGATCTAGAGGGCAAATATCTCAAAGTTGTGCAAAGGTTAAGATTAGCACTGCTCCTGTATATGCAGAAGCCATTTGCCTGTCTTTGAAACCTTCTGTTTCCAAAGCAAAGGTGTTTATCATATTTTTGAAATGGAAAACAGTCATTAAATTGTTTGATAGACTAATTTGTACTCAGAAGATGGGATGTTATTAATCTTATTTTGGACAGTTTCATGGACCTTTGGAGACCAGAATAGAATGCTGCAGTGCCGTGGTTTCTTTTTTAAGTACTTTGGGTTTAGATTTGCTATCGATTCATTTTTCCATTTGAAAATTATTATTTTTGAGGTAAGGCAGCAAGAAGAGTAATTGGAGAGCATATGCACTAAATACTGCATTTCATGATAGTAGATTGGTGCTGAGTCATTTGAATTGTTTTCAGGTACAATTTCTGTAATAAAGGGAGTTTTTGATAGTGTGTGGCTAAATGCCAGATTGTCTTCACAAATAAAAAACTTTATGGAAGGTGTATGTGACATTGTCAGGTTTATTTAGAGTGGGAATACATACTTTGCAGCTCGCTAACTGAATTACTGTTCTTACATACCATAAATGGTGGATTTATAGGAAGGCAGGAAACAAATGTGAGCTCCAATGCTTGCCATTTTGTTTTTGACTTTTTATGCTAGAGAGTTTCAGCTTAGTGTTGCCCTTCCCTTATCACCTTTTACTCTGTTTCAGTTGAATAGGAATCTGACTAAGGAAGGAATTGAGGAGTTAGGAGACCATCTTCCTAGCAGAGCCTATCCTGGTGCAAGTTGAAAAGGGTTTGTGATACTCGCATCCCATGGGAGTCACACTGCTAAGTTCTGTCTTCAGGAAGGACTGATATTGTCATTAGTCTTTTTGGGATCATAAATGAAATTGAACCACAAAAATGGAAAACAGTGGATTGGAGATTTGTTAACCCAGAAGGTACAGGCCTGAATGAAAGAATTCTCCCACAAAGCTTTTGCTGTAACATTGCCATGATTTGCAAGGGATGCGTTTGCACAACTGAAAATAGGGAAATACTGAAGCAAGTATGGAAAAAATCTCACCCCTTATGTGCAGCAGAACATACACCATGTGGATTTTGACTTTACTTAAAACCAATTAAAGCGATTCTAATTTGTTCCTGTTTCTCACATTTGCAGGCACAAAAATATATCTGCTCTTCTTTTTTTTTTTAAAAAAAGTTAAATAGGCAAATACACTCAGTTTTCGGTGTGTTTTTACAAGAAATAAAATGGCCAAAAGCATTCATACTGTTTCTAAACCACAGTATGTGTAGTTCTGAAGTGAGAGTCCATTATGGTGCTTGGACTACCTCGCCGAACAGTCTCTCAGCCTGATGTAGTTTAAGCTTGCAGAGAGTAGAGGAAGGTGAAAGCAGTCTAAAGAATATAATATGCCATATAGTTGCTATGCAGGATGTTTCCTTTGTTTCCTTGCAAAAAAGTACAGTTGGACAAGGCAAGGTTTAAGCTTTTATATATAACTTTGGATGCTCTAGGCTTCTCTGAACTCCTAATTTAGTTACAATGTGGGCTGTAACAAGCTGTTAAAAACTCAGACAAACTGGGTGCAGCCTGCCTGTAGCTCAGGTGTATTTTCATCTGCAGTAGGAAGCCACTGGTCTGCCTTAGAAAGGTTTTGTTGTACTTTGCAGGGCTTTAGAAAGTAGGAGAAAGCTGAAGAAAACTGTGAAAGTAAAATCAGTGTAAACATAATAACCTTTTGTTCAGCCAGCCCATAAGATCCTAATTCTGTCAGGTTCTACCAGTTTTTCCATACACTGTGAGGCATATGGTTATTTATGCAATTTCTAATTTATTTCTTTTAATCCTGGATGTATTTACATTTTTAGAACTCGATTTGCGCATTTGCTCTTTGGTGGAGCATATTTTTAGTATGTCTTAATTATGATGATTTCCTGGTAGCCAGATAAAGTTTGGAGTTATTGTGGGAACCTTTCCCAAGCTATGTTTCCTGTCTCATTGGTCGGAAGCTGCCTCTTCCTCCAGGTGCTGCTTTAGTAATTGGAATCTTGGTGTACACAGGCAGCTATTTTCTGTGGTTTATTGATTTATTTTTTTTAAGCTTATTCATTATTTTCCAAGGATCTAAAGTAAGCAGTTTGTTTTAGAGAGAATTTCCAAGGTAAGCCAACTTGTTGAAACTGCTTTTTGGGCAACTTAAAAAATAATTTCTCTGCACTAGTGAAACCTCTGCTTTTCCTCTTGACTAGATTATTTGTGGACTAACTGGAGTTTTTATATTCCAATGCAATCTATAAAAACACCAGTTAGATATTGTCAAGAAATACAGTCATTTTAATGACATTTTAATTTTAGTAAAACACATCTTCATGAAAATGCAGGCTTCTGAGAGTTGTCAGGCAGTAAATCTCATTTGGAACAGTGTATTTTTCCAACAGAGATGATCCTTCTATCACTGAGTGAAATCCTGACTTCACATTCTAGTGAATCAGGACTTAATTTTATTGTTTGTAATTCTTGGAATATACTTTTAGTAAAAACATTAAATAGTGAAGAGAAATGTTTAAAAGCAGTTTGGTCTTGTGGTTTTTGCTTGTTTGTATTTCACTCCTACGTGGAAGAAAGACTATGTGCACCTAGGTTGCTTATTATGCTTTTTTTTCACATTTTGCCAACACTCTCCCACTTGTCAGGAAAGTATAGTGCAAGAGTACTCTGAACTTCCTCATCATATCAAAATGTACTCTAAATTCTGTCAAGAATAATTTAAACATTTTTGAGGAAAACTCCATTCTTTGAAGCACTCCCCAGTGTCTTGTCTTGCTTTGATATTTTTACTTGAAAGGGTCTATAATGAGGCAGTTGCAAGTAAAAGTTGCCAAGTCATAATGCACTTGAAAAGCTGCTTGGCTGTTTTTTCTTCCATTGCCTGTTTCTATGATGCTATTGTTTTGATAGTCAGGGTTTTTGGTTGTTTAGTGGATAGCCATCTTACTGATAGGCTTTGACAATCTCACACAGTATTCTTGTGGCCATGTTGTGGTTTGGATGGGTGGGCAACAAGATGGATAAATAACCAGTTGGGTTGTGGGCTGGCAGTTTATTGGTCATACCCTACATGGCTGGTAATAAGCAGCACATCACTCTGTCCCAAAGGAAGTGATGGCAAGCTCTCACACCAAGCTGGGAGATGACACTGGCTCCACAGAAAGGCCCTGGATGTCCAGTGGACACTGAACTGTGAACCAGCCAAATCTGGCAGCAGGGAAAGCCACAGCACCCTGGGCTGTGTGGAGGGGAACAGGGCCAGGAGATCAGGAAGGGATTATCAACTCCTACTGGGCATGTCTTTATGCTGTGTCCACTTCCAAGCCCCCTAGCACAGGAGAACATAAAAACCAGCAAAAGGAAAAAAACCCACAAAGAATGCTGATACATGTTTTGTGATCTGGATGGATGAGTCTACAAAAAGCAAATAAACCTTAGAGAGTGGGGATGAAGGGCATTTTTTGCTTTACTCTTTGTCTTTCCCTCTTTAGAACAGGTATTTATAGGTTCTACTTCACATGAGTACTCTAAAGTTGCATAATAAATTAATTGAAGGGAAGTAAACTGATTGCATAATGTTATGGAAGCACTAAAAAGCCATCCATTTGAAGAACTTGGCATCCTTCATATTAGGTCTAAGGGTTGTGTTAGCCATGTAAACAACCAATGTTTTCAGTTGCTGGTTTGTTTTTTGTTTTTTTGGTAGTCATTCTTCTAATTTCTTGTATTTGTAGCCACATGTATTCAGGAATCTGTTATGCACAGCTGGAAAATGTTTTATATTTAAGTATTAGTTTTTTGGTTGGATAGAGACTTTAGGTATTGTGGCAAAATTTTAATTTATAAAAAGTGTCAGCCAGGCCTAGCAATGGTGTCAGAAAATTATGTCCTCTATACTTGAGTTACATTGTTACAAGATAATGTGATTTGTTCCTTTGGAGTTTGGATTCTTCCTGGTGTCAAGTTCAAACATTTAAGATACAGCACGGGGAGAGGTTTTCCCAGAAAGAGAGTTAATTTATGAATCACAATATTTTATAAAGTCATTAATAAACAGTTTATCGTGGGTTCCTGGCTTTAATAAATTAATCTTGTAATACCAATACAGTGTCTGGTTAGCATGGCTTCTGGCTGCAGATAGATAGCAGAAATGTAAATTGAGATGTGGAAATATGGACCAAATAATAATACTGGGCTTCTAGTCTTGTCTTAAATCCTACCCTACATCTTTGTGGAGCTATGTGGTGATTTTTTTTTTCCACAGGAAAAAAAGCTGAGGGGGAAAGCATCTGTAGGAAAAATCAATATTTTGAGGACCACACTGTGTTTAGGTTTTGGCTTTTTTTTTTTTTTTCATTGACTTTTAAGAGCACAGGGCAGTCCTTTCAATGACTGGAATTAGCTAGTGCAGCTCTCCAGCCCTGTTAGGTGACATAGGCACGATCCACAGGGACAGGAGCAGATGATGACTGTAGCTTTTTCTCATGCTGAGGCGTCTGGGGAGATAGGGTCATCTCCTGAAACTTGCTGATAAATCCTCACCTGCCTAGAGGAGGGAAGGGCAGTATAGCGTCTCCTTAGGGATATGCATGTGCCCAGGGGCTGCTTCAGGCTGGGATGACTCGTTCCAGGGTCAACAGACTTCTGTGCCTCAGCACCTGCACAAAAAGTGTAAGGCAAGGGAGAGTGCATTGTCCAACTGTGTTGGAGAAAATGAGGTTTTGTAGCAAATGAAGCTTTGTGGGCAGGTGCTGTCTCTCTGCAAGGAGGGGTCAGGCTCTGGGTTGTACTGTGACTGAGGGAGGTGAGCCATGGGTTGGCCATAGGGCTGTTCCTTGGGGTGGTGCAGAAGGCTCCATATATCAGCACTTGAGCTTTCAATTTTTAAGAAATGGTTTGCCTGCTTTTAGTGTTTGTTCCGTTAAAAGTCATAGCTGGTGGAGAATTAAAGTTGGCTTCTATTTGGGTTGTTGTGACAATTTCTGCATATCTGTATCTAATTGTGCATTAGCATTTTCTGTGTAGCTTGTCTTTTTTTTTCTGTGCACAGCAGTGTGATTGAGAAATAGGTACAGTTACTAATTGAAAGGTATAATTTTATAGTGAAAGGAAAAATGCAATAGTATTATAAGAGTGACAGGTTTCAGTTTGCATCCTGGGAAGAATTCACATGAACAATGTATCATGGCATATGGATGATACTCTTGTCTTAGAAGTCTTTTGGTCCTGTCTCTATTCGGTGTTTCATAAACTACGCTTGGCTTACGGAAAATACAATTCTGAATAGCATTGTAAAAGAAGCAATACACCTGTTTTCTCTGGTTTCATGTTTGACTGTTGGCTTCATCTGGCCATCCTGAGCATTTCTGACAACAAACAGAAAACCCAAATGTAGCAGTTTGATTTTGCTTAGCCAAGCGACTTTCCTTGCACCTGGAAGAGTGTGAAATCGTGCAGCAAGGTTCTTGATGTTAACTTTATAACTGACTTCGGACAACAAGCCTGTGACAGCTCTTCAAGATGGTGTATCTAGAGTTTCTGTGTAACATGTCGGCACTGCAGGCAGCTGTTGCCATTTAGCTTTGGCTTATGACTATTTTAGTAGTTAACAGAACATTTTATGCAAAAGTTAAAAACAGAGGGCTCAATGTTAAGAAAGAGATTGTATCGGTCTCATAAGTTGCTTTGGGGTTACAAATATTGTTAGCTACCAATATAGAGTGCAAAACTGTCAGAATATATTATGTGAAAGACAGGAAATTTCTGTTGTCAGTGAGAGCCCCTGGCTTTTATTATTACAATTGAATAGCATTTCTGCATTGTAGACAATGTTATTAATAATTGCTCATCATTCAGGCCTGTATTAATGGAGTTGCTCCAGGGGATGCAGAGTCATCACACACCACAGTGTAATTGATAATAAAGACATATTGCCTTCAGGGAAAATACTCTCCTTTTTATATACTGATGTTTTACTTCTGAAATCTGCTTTAAGAAAAAGAATTCCTCTTATTTACTGATGTTTTAATGAATATCTGCTGTGTCAGTCCAGTTTTCTGGCTTCTTTTGGCATCTGCCACAGCCCAGTTGTTTCTGTGTATGATCTGTGACCTTGATGCAGGCAACAGAGTGAATTACTGCTCTCTGATGTTTTTGCCTGGTTTAGTAAAACATGTTCTGCATTTGGATAATAATCACCATAATGGCAAATTCTTTTAATGAATGTCCATATTGTAAAATATCATTAACATAACATTTTTCCTGGAAGACTGACACGATGCTTGTCCTAGAAAACCTTACGCTCTTCCAACACTTACTCATATGGATGCCATATTCTAGCTGTGTCTGTCTGTTGTGTGAAAGCTGGGACATTTTTCACCCAGCAGTTAGTTATTGGAGTTTCCTCCAGTGGGGAGAATGGAACAGACTGGCAGCTCTTCCCACCGCCTCTATCCTTTCCATCAGCAGCTCAGCTGGAGCAAATTCTTGTTTTATTATAAGCAGAGAGCTCATGAGGCTGGTTCAGAAAAGTCAACAGAGAACTCTGGAAGGAAGAGTTCCAGTTCATATATTCCTCCCAAAAAGCCATTTTTCTGAAGCATATCCTAATACTGACTACAGTTAGTATTTCAATAGCAACCACATCTTTTTATTCTTGAAAATGTTGTTCTTCACTAAACCGCATGATTCTTGTCTTTGTATGTCCTCTGGCCAGTCAGTGGCTCCTGTAGAGCAAAGCAGGAGGGAAGGAGTTCTAATGATATTTTGTCTAATACTTTCTTTGCTGTAGAAGGAAAGAGGAACAGCCAGGGACCCAGCCTAGTTATGTCTAAACAAATTCAATTGTCAGTGTGTGTCTGTAGAAGCTATATGAGCTGGCCCTTCCTGCTTGGTGTCATATTAGTAATTCATGGCAGTTGGCTCTGCGTTTTTGGTGTCAGTATCATCATCGTCTTCTGGCACGTTCTCTGATGCTGTATACAAGGAGGACCCTGTATATTGACATTAATTACTATGTGGTGGTGTCTTTGAAAACAGCACTGGTTACCTACCTCCTGTCAACTCAGGCTGCCTTCATGGCTTCTGTGGATACATGCCTGTGCTACACATAGGATATTCTTCAAAGAATTTTTCCGTTCTGTCTGAAAGATGACAAAACCAGAATCTCAAACACATATGCACACACAGACGTATATTTATGTGTATGTACACATGAGCAGATATGTATCTTTCCACTTGCATTGTGGTGGAAATGTGCTGCAATGTTCAAATTAAAGCTATTACTTCTGTGTGCGTCTTAATTTGGCAGAATTCTGAAATCCCTGTTGTTGATGGACAGGGGCTTTCAGATATTCCTGTTTTTACAGCTCAGAAAATATGCACCTTGCCTCAAGATAAATGGTTCTGATATCACTTCAATGTGAAGGTTATGCTGCCTAATACAGTATTCTTATCCTGTTTTAAAATATATCCGCAAATCACAGAAGACTTCTTTCATAACAGCCTGTGTTAAAAGACTGTAGTAAAAATCTGTCAGTATTGAACTGGTTCCATAGCTTTTAAATTCTGAGAGTCAAGGGGATGTACATGCAATGTTTTATTTGTTTGTTTATTTTATGCTCAGCTGAACTAGACGCTGAACATGCACAGAAGGTTTTGGACATGGAGCACACCCAGCAGATGAAACTAAAGGAACGGCAGAAGTTCTTTGAAGAAGCCTTCCAGCAGGACATGGAGCAATACCTTTCTACAGGATACCTGCAGATAGCAGAGAGGCGAGGCAAGTTTTAAAATACCTTCTGTGTAATGCACAAACTCACAACTTGGAGAAAACTGTTGAGGGGGCCAGAGTCAGCAGCAGTTTTAATGCTTATAGCATTGCAGTGTCCAAATTCTACCTCAGTGGACTTGGAACTTCAGATAAGTGGTTTAAACAAACTTTGTGTCCCAGGGGAACTAGATACCTTGGAAGATTAGCCAGACTGTTCCTTGTCCGAGCAAATGCAGAACACTGAAGTACATCTGGAATAGCACTTTTCTCTGAAGCTGAAGAGTGCATCTATTGTCTTTAAAGATATTCATGGATGCAGCTGCTTCTGAACTGGAGTTCTAAAGCCTGGGATTGGCGAAAAGTGCAGAGGAGAGCTCAGTGTAGCATTTCAAAACAGTTCCTGGGTGGTAGCTATTTCCATTGCGTGTGTAACATTCAGGGTGCATGATTAGGACATGAGAAGTCAGATTAAGCTCTGTCCTTATTAAGATGCAAGTCTGGCATCTCCAGACTGGTTAAAGCACAAGGATGCCATAGAATGAAGACACTTCTGTGTGGGAGGTTTCCATATGTTGGGCCAAAATGCAGGGATTGTTGGACCAGTAAGAAAGCGAGTGGGAAATTATGCATTCATGCAGCAAGAAAAAAAATGTAGAGATTCTGTCCCTGCTCCAAGGCCACTTCTGCTATAATTTGTAATGTCAGAGCCGGGAATACAATCCAAGACTTCCATTTCTCTGCATGAATGCTATAAATACTCATCTGCAAGATGCTCTGGATGGGTGGTTAGGGAGATATAAGTCTAGGGATATGAAAGTCTAAATTCATGGTTCAGGAGGGAACCAAGTTTGGATGTACTGCTTTCTGTAATATATAGTCCATTAGACTAAAAGTGGACGTTGCCATGGTTAGTACTGGACACAGAACTCTATTAAGAGTGTTAGACTACCTAACGTTTGGAACTTCAGCTTTGTCGTATAATGTGAAACCCATGTGTATCAAAGAAACTGTTTTAATGAAAGATTTGGTCCCACAGTACGTGTAAAACTAAGAGCTATAGTGTATTGGGAAAAAAACACCAGTCAGATAGTCAGATAGAAGGATTTCATCTTGGTTCATCTACAAAGGCTTTTAATAGTATAATCGTTACATTTAGATAAACCATTGAACTGTTCATTGTAGTATTTGATGTTACACATGCAGCAACAGGAGTTAAATCTGAGCACCCCTGAACTTACTTGTTTTGTGTTTGCATGTTTTGTTGTCAAGGAAGAAGAAGCTAATCTGAGTATTATATTTGCAGTAATAAGTGATTTGCTTGGGTAGTTAATAATGTGAAATCCCCATGCTCATAGAAGATATTGGACATGAGCCTAGGTTTTACATACTACTGTCACTTCTTAGATTAACTGAGAGTAGGAATGGTTGCTCTCTGTTAACATTAATCCTTACTTTTGAATTTCTGTGTCTCTTGTATATTGACATTTAATGATTGTGTGCTTAAATGTGTTTGTTGGGTGAATTGGAGTGTTCCAAAATGGAAAGTTTCAATCTTGCCCCCAAGCCCTACCCTCACATATTGCTATAAATCTTGTTGCTAAAAATGTTTTGGTTTACAAAATCAGTAATGGATATTAGTTTCACAGAGACTGCACAGAGTGCTCCTGTATTTGAGCTGAGATTGCTGCTGGGCAGCTCCCGTGGGTGTGCTCCTTCCATTCCTAGTTTAATTACTGCTAATGTACACAATTACAGCAGCTATTGAAACCTTATTGTCTAATAGCATCGTGTAGCTGATTGTCAGTTTGCTCATTGCACTGTTTTTACTGCAGAACCAATTGGAAGTATGTCTTCCATGGAGGTGAATGTGGACATGCTGGAACAGATGGACCTAATGGACATGTCTGACCAAGAAGCACTTGATGTCTTTTTAAACTCAGGAGGCGAAGACAATAATATGCTTTCTCCCATGCTGGGTATGGTACTAGTAATGACAGCATGTTTAGAGACAAAGTGATAAATCACCACAATTGCTCTCGTTTGTAATGGATGTTATCTCATAAAACATTATGTTTTATGTAGATTGAATGTTCTTTGTTAGTGCTTTTGAAAACATTAACACTTAGTTGATGTACAAGGGAGCTTGTTGCAAAACTAGGTGGTATTTGTGGACTGTCTCTTTTTCCATCTAGGTTATTACAGCTTCCTGTTGTATTTGTCACGGTGTGGATAGGTGATATGTTACATACTGGTTTAAGGTGCATTTTTCTCAGTGTAGAGTTAATAGAGGACAGTTTTACAAACATCAACAGAAAGTTCAGAATGCTGCTTGGTAAATTTGGACCAGTTGTGTAGTGTAAGATCTTCAGTGAGTGATACTCAGAAACATGGTTCAACCCAGCAATTCACACACAGACACACACATACACATATATATAAACTTAGCTTCTGAGTAGTGATTCTGATAGTGCAGCTCTTCCATGTAGCATTCTTTTTGCTAGTAATGTTAGTTAAATTGGATTAAGTTAATCCAAATTTTTTTTATCTGTTCTGATGAACAAAATCATATTTGTGTTCTGCCAAGTTGCAGAATGATGAGGGATCTACATGATGGTAGGGAGTTTGTGTCTGGATACTGAATCTTTTATCTACCAGGGAAGTGTTTCCTTAACTTCTGTGCTAAAACGCCTTTTTTCAAAAGAGCCAAAATGGTTTTTATTGGGGGAGGTGATTAAGCTCCTTTAAAGGTACTTTTTGATTTCTTCTGAGAATACAGATTGAAATACTTTTATAAAAGTACTTACAGAACTCCCTATGTACAGGTGCTTAACACCTGCTGCGAACATAAAAAGCTTATGATAAGTAGTCAAGGCACACTTGTCTGCTAAAGGTTTTTGTGTTTCATTGCAAAAAACTGAATTCAGATGGCTGATTTTGGATGGGGATCCAATTCATGCATTATTGAAGTTGATCATCAATTAAGCATGCCAGTAATTACAGAATCTAGGACTGTTTTCCCCTTGCTGGATCTTTGGCAGATGTTGGGCTAAGAAGCTTCATGTCTTAAAAGCAATGATGGATGATCTAAGGAAGTGCAGAAACTACTAGGTGAGATTGGTTGGGGTTTTTAAAATAGATTTAAATACATTAGGTTTTGAAAAAAATATGTGATTTATTTTGTGCTGCAATGCAAGTATTACAGCGTGTGTGTGTCTAGATAGTGTATCTACATGCACATACACTGTAATATAAGGTACCTGTGTTGTGATGTTCCTCTGTAACCAGAGGTTACAGCAGTCTTGCTTGCAGCAAGACTTACTCCTTGACAGCTGTTCCTACTGCAGCGTAACAGTCTTGTGAATCTTACCACTGTGGTTCCAGATGATTCATTTCCCTCTGAATAAGGGATTTTTGTGCTTGAAGAACCCCTAGTATCAAACCAAATAGGCAATAGTCTTCATTATCAGGAAAGTGGATGGCTGAAAGGTAACTCTTCATTTTGCTGTCAATGGAGAACTGGGTGGTCAGGGCAAGATTTGTTTCACAGTAGTGCCGAGCACCACAGAATGCAGGTAAGTTATTTTAGTAACTGGTAAAAATGGCACTCAGCTCAAGACATTAAAATTTTTTCAAATTTTTGTTGCTATAAACATTGCCATCTTATGGGCATTGGTTTTGCAACATTTCATGCTAATAAATTGAACTGAAAGATTTACTTAGCTCTGTCACTCCTGAAAACTCCTGTGTTGTGTAAATGACTGTGTGCTTGTGTATACAGCATAAAGCCGGGTGTCTCTAAAATTTCTAGTGATGCCTTTTGATTCCCAATATCACTTGCGATCAGTATAAATTCATGTACTACCTCAAAAAACTCAGAGAGACCTGACAGACATCCTGGAGTGACACAGACGGGGTGTTCTCTGTCCAGGCAGGTTGGCCAGCTGTCAGTTGTCAATATTGTACCAGTTATCAGCTTGTGTCGAAACTGGAGACCTGCTGAGAGCGTGTTTTCCCACAGAGTTCTGGATCACAGTGAAGCTACTACAGTGTCGCATGAAGGGCTAGTTGCTGTCAAAGTTTAGGATCAGAATTTAAAATTGCAGCTGCTTAGGGAAAGAAGAGTGCCAGAGCAATTGCATTTAGTACAAGAAGCTTCTGTGGCCTCAAGAAGAGGTTGTGACTGCTTCCTTGATAAAATTTAATTTGGGTACTTAGTAAGACTATGGGGACCAGTCATAGGGCAGTGTAGTTTGAATTGTTGTGCAAACAGCCTGAACAGAGGTGGGGTTAATAAAGTGCCACAAGATTTTTAGGAATATTTTCTCACTAAAGTTACCCAGTACTGAAGGCAGATACCTTGACTGTGGAGAAACACTTGTTAGGTATAGTAGGGAAGGAAAACATGGCTTTATTTGGCAGATCACATAGAAAGTGTTTAGATGTTTTGTCATTTTAACTTCTTACCATCAGGAACTGTCCAGGGAAGAGGATCTAGTTTTGAAACCTGAAACTCTCAAACTGCAACCAAACACTGTTACACTGAACTTGCATAGAAGTCCTTTTTGCACAGGATATGGAAGAAGCATAGTCTTAAAATCCCATTCCTGTGCACTTGAGCTGTACTAGAGGAATGCTTTCATGCTGCGGGCAGGAATTCGTTTTGCTTTTGCATCTTCGTTTTTAGTCAAAGCTAGAGATGACTGTTACTGCTTGTCTTCTAGTTGTTTGGTTTTATATTTTAAATTTCCCCTAAGTTTGTGTTGTTCATTTGGACAGTTTGTTGGGAGATTTTCCTCTTTGTGACGATTCTGAGCACATCCTGAAGTCTGAGTGGTCTTTATTAAAATCAATTAGGAGGATTAAGTGGTCTTGGCAAATGGGTATTAGTGATGTCTCTTAACAGTCAGTCAGGACTTAATGCTCCTACGATCTTACCTTATTTATCTCAAGCATTAGCCACTCTAGAACGAGTGAGAGACATGTGCACCCTCAGAAACGATTAAAACCAGCCTGTGGCTTGTATGACAAGATCAACTTTAGAAAAGCCAGGAGGCAGCTTTGTGTTCTGGGAGGGATTTTTAATGGTGTTTTGCAGAAGGAGGAAAACGGCCTGAATGTGACCAATGCTGAGCTAATGTCAATGTACTGACTTACCAATTCCCTTGCTGAGCCAAAGCTTGATTTTTGTTGTCCTTTTTCTAACTATAAGGGCCTGAGTCCAACACCTACGTGAACGAGATAAGTCTTCAGGTCCCAAGCCAGTCTGAGCTACGACAGAAACTATCTTCACTGTCATCAACCTGCACTGATTCTGCCAGCCAAGACGCAAGTGAAGGAGAGTCTCCAGTTATTCAGTCCGATGAAGAGGAAGTTCAAGTGGACACTGCCCTTGCTGCTGTAACTGAAAGAAAGGGTGCTTCAGATGCTAGTGATGAAAGTGACTCTCAAACTATTTAAATCTTAAAACCATATCCTTTAAGAATGACTT
Organism: Serilophus lunatus; assembly: GCA_013399895.1. Taxonomy (NCBI): domain Eukaryota; kingdom Metazoa; phylum Chordata; class Aves; order Passeriformes; family Eurylaimidae; genus Serilophus; species Serilophus lunatus. The sequence continues at coordinate 530,648 of VXBA01003383.1, read as the reverse complement.
CTGAATGAATGAACAAGTGAATGAAGAGCTTGCCTGTGTAACAATTTGCTAACCAAGCATAACAGCCAGACCTTTTTACGTAGTAATACTGCCTTTTTACAAAATTGCCAGTCACATGGAGGTTGGTTTTTAAAGAAAAAAATATGCCTAAAGCACACACACTTTAACAGTAGTCTTGGGGCTCAGGGGAGCAGTAAAACTGTTGTATATACTATGTATAAGAGAATTAAAGGGCAAAGATAGAAGTTACATTGACCACTAACATTTAAATGATTGGAAATACTTGAGAGTTGATGTGTAATACTGAACCCAAATTGTTCCTTGCATGTTTTCAGCTGCTGCAACTGAAGATTTAGGATCCAAACCAAAATGAAAAGTTATTTTCTACTCTTTACTACCTACTGTCTGCCTCCTGCCTTTGTCTAATAATGCAGCAGTGTTTACTGTTCTCAGACTTCTAATTCAGGACCAACTTAGTTATCATAGATGTTAAGGAAAAAAACAAGAACCTGAGGAGGAGGAGAGATGCATATGGGAATGTTACACTCCTTGTGGAGCAGGTATCTTAGCATTGTGTAAACATACTCCTCTTTTGAGATAAAATAAAGTATTTCTATCCCAACCATGTCTTTTACTTGATTACCCAAGCATTTTATCCATGACAGTGAACAGAGAAGCCTAATTCAGAAAAAAAATGGTTATTAAGAACACCAGTGCAATGTGCTTTTCTGTGGTAATCTATTTGACTACACTGATGCAGTCCAGCTGTGCAAAGGAAGTGAACTTGAATTAGTTATAAATTAAGTGCGTATATCTTATAAACCTTAGGATCTGTAGGCGTTGTCTTATTGCTGTGTTTTTTTCTGCAGTCATTTTTCTCTCTAAACGTGAGGTCTGAACATGCCTAACACTTGTTGCTTGTCAAGTCTCATGCTCTGTTTGCAGGGATATGCTCTCCCTTGAGAAGGCTCCAGGCTCCTGCTCTTCATGCATGGAAGTAAGGAATATATTCAGAACCAGCGTAAGTAAAAGTATGAGCTGTGATGTAGATCCCTTCCAAAGACCCACCCTGACAAAGCCAATGGTTGGGAATGAGGCATCTCCTGCTGCTCATCAGCTGGGAAGTGGCCAGTTTCCTTAAAGATTCACTGATACCTCCTGTTAGCTGACAAAGTGTTTCCTGACCCCAGTCTGTGAAATGAATGCCTACCTACATTAGAGATTTACTATTCAACAAGGGATCTGTTGAAAGAATTTTTTCTTGAAGGACATTCCTTTACTCTCTCGTTCTCCAGAAGACAGACAAAATGTCCAAAAAAGTTTTGTTTTTTTTATTAAACCTCGTAGTACAAACCTGGAAAGTAAACAAAAAACTGGCAATAAACAACATGAAGTCTTTCCTTACAAGGAAAGAGAGCAGAGCAGCGCTAATAAATTAAATGTCAAACTGTAAGCCATAGTCAGAAGTTTACTGTCAAGAGGGAAAAGTACACAGCAAGGCCATAAAAACCAGACAACCACATTTGAAAAAACACTTGACTCTGTTTATGTTATTGTTAAATATTCCAAAACAGTTCAGTCTTCTGCAACAACAACCAACAAATTGTATTATAGGACTTTCCTGACAGTCACCACTGGCAAGCTCAGTGCAATGGGTAGCTACGGTATTGTTGAATTCAATTACGAAACAAAACAGTTTGTGAAAACATTTTCCCTTTTTTATTCCACACATACTGTACACACAACCAGAAAAGGGCAACAGCTACTCCATTATTATTTTTTGTTGTTGTTCAGTGATGTAAGCAGCACTTATAAATGTTACAAGAAAAACCCTGTAAGCATCCAATCCAACCGATGAAGAAAGTGAAACGTAAGGCTTTTCTTCATCTTGTCTCTTTGCCATCCCTCCCCCCACCCCAAGAAAAGGCTCAAGTATTTAAAAAAATTTACAGGCATATGTACAAAAGGTGTGATTTTTTTTTTTTGTTGCGACATGAAGAGAAAAAATAGACAAGATGAAAGCAAATGTATTTTCACATTCAAAAGAAATACGCAGACCTGCTAGTGGCTCTAAATGTGATCATATAATGAAACAAATTCAAAACAAAAATTAATGCTTGACTGTGTAAAGGTGTGAAAATCAGCAGTGGAATGGAAATGGAATGTTAGAAAGATTGCACGTCTATGACAAAAGAAGCACTTATGGCTTCAATCACTTCTTTTTTTTTATTTTTTTTTTTTATTTAAAGGATGCTATTGAAGGGTTTTTGATAAAGTAGCCAACAGCACCAAAAAATAACAGAATGGATTTCCTAATGAAATCAGGCACAGTTTTCCCTCACATGACTCCTCAAGGCAGGCAGTCTTTTTTCCTCCTTTTTTTTTTTTCTTTTTAAATTTTTTTATTTTTCCCCCTTAAAACAGATGCATAGTGATGTGCTGGTAAAAGAGAACATACTCCAAATCTCCTCCTTTTGCCTACAGTTAGGAAACAAAGTCCATCTTCAGCTGCCATAACCTCCCAAAGAAAGTGTGTATTCTCCAATTTAAAAAATTACAAAACTCATCTTGCTGTGACAGAATAAAAGACAGCCAAAGTAAAGCAATTTCTTTCAAGTTTTTGTCTCCTATCCCTTTTCTCTCTAGAAAAATCTGCTCACATGACTGGAGAACAAATTATAAAACACATCAAACTTTAACCTATTCAAAAAATGGGTTAAAAGCCTTTTTTCACAGTTACCAAAAAGGCTTTTTATTTTTTCAGCCATAGGGACAATACAAATTAATATTTTATCAGCCCCTTGCCGGTTTTAAAACAGTGAACATACGGCAGTTTAAAAAAATCAGACTGCTGTATCTATCTATTCTAAGTACAAAAAAAAAAAATTTCAACAGTTTAATGCTAAAACAAAATTAGTTCTCTAAAACCAGAAGAAAATCTTCTTTAGAGCTAGTGCAAAGACAGCTTGTATTCTACAGCAAGTACTCCAAACTATGGTATAATAATTACAAAAAATATATATAAATTGACAAAATGAGAGTGTTGGCATCTTCAGGATTAACTTGAAGCACTTTTGGATGAACTGGAGGATGAAAGTCTAGATGATGGCACGTCAACTGTCGCTCTCTTACGAGGTCCTCTTTTTGGTGTAGGCTTGCTGATACAGTTCTCAATGCTGCCATTTTTACCAGATACCTTTCCACAGATTTGATTGACAAGACTGATTATTTGTTCCTGTTCACGAAGTGGGAAAAACAAAACACAAATTAGTATCTGCTCTTTCTCCAGTCACTTAAAAGGGACAGAGATGGTAGCGCTCAGAAACTGCTGAGAAGCCCATCTCAAAAAGCTGCTTGTACCAGCATTGTTTTCCAAGAGCTGATTTTGTACTTTCTCCCACTGCTTTGCTATTTACCTTTCAGATTAATGGTAAATTGCTGCCCCACTCCGTATTCTGCCCCCATCCCTTCACACACAAGAGAGAAAGGGGTCAGATAGACAGGTGGAACCTGTAGCGTTAGCTCAGAATCCAGGCACAGACCTAAATCATGCGATTATTCATCATCATGTTTGCTTGGAGCCATTAACGAACCTCTCATCTATACGTAATCTGCAAGTCTGCCTTAAAGAATGTTCAGGCTGGACAGGAGTAAGTCTGCTGAAGTTCAGTTACTAACAGAGAGAAAGTATCCTAAAGTACGGAAGTTACCACAAAATAACCAGCGAAAGCCAAGCCTCATGGTCTACAGCATCCCAAAGCATTAAATGGCTCTTCTGTTCTGTAACACATACAGTTTATGCTTCAGGTTTCATCTGTCACGTTTCCCTTTCTTTTTACTTAGGTCATAATAAAGTGCCACCTTTGCACACCAAAACAAAACAAAAGACCAGTTTCTTGAGGTCTCAGTAGGACAAAGGCAGAGTTAACTCTACCCCTAAGTTTTTGGTATCAAAAGCTGCACCCAGCATCACACAGCTGTGTCAGTACAGACCTCATCATAACGGTACATCATTTTCAGTCCCCGACAAGACTTCTGTTTTTCCACATGCCTCAGGGCACACTCCAAGCAGAAGACAACATTTTCATTCTCCTGTACAACCTATATAAAAACGAAGAAGAGGTGGGGTGTAAGAAGTGCAATAAGCTCCAAGCTGTAGCTGTGTTACCCACACAGTATTAAACGACGGTCTGAATTATTAATCTGGACTTTACTAAAAGTTAGTGGAAGGAAGCATAAACATTTCATATTGTGAATGATTCACTTCTTTAGCAATGAAGGCTAAATCCAAATGGTGTTGGCATCTTCTGTATAGTCTAAAGATCTCCTGAAAGCAGTAGTTTCCCATTACTTAAAATGCTGTCTTGAATAAAGATAAAATCAGCTTAACCACAGGATTCCTCACCTACTGTCTTGTTCAGCAGAGGTCATACTTGCTTGGCTGGCAGACTGCCAAGCCTGCACACTCAGCTTGGAATTTAACGGTCAAGTTGATTTTTTTTATCCCAAACTACTGTTAAAGAGTGAGAAGGAAAAGTCCCTCCCACGATTACCCTTATTCCAGAAGCAAATGGACCAGAATTAAGAGGTTTGGTTGGTGTTTTGGTTTTGGGTTTTTTTGGTATAGATTCATTTTAAAGTTAATTCAAACTACTGCTGCTAAACAGTGGTCTAAAGACATGTATAAACTCAGCATATTCTATCCTAGGGAGGGAGATGGCTATATCTGATAATTTCCATTTCCATTAAAAACCTAACATCTATAACCAAAAAACTCCTAAATGATGACAGAGAGAAAATAAACCAAAAAAGGGCTTAAATATGGACTCACATGCACTGTATTATGTTTATTTAAATATCTTGGAATGAAAGAGTACATAAGGTTGTGGGAGGGGCTTTTGATATTTTTAACGAAATTGCTGTATTTGTAGGTGCTCTGCATAGTGCTAAAAACCTGGAGGTGTCACCACAGTGGTTAGCAGATCTTCAAAAGCCAGTAGGCAATAACTTCTAGAAAGAAAGTTTATGGGTGTGACTGCTGTTTTTGAACAGACAGGCTGGCAAACAACTTGATAGATGGGATACATCTACCCTGCAATTTGGCTTGCAGGGAAATTGTCACAGCACGGGCTGTAGCTGCATGCCTGAAACTCCAGGTATGGATTTGAGCTGCCAGTTCGTCTCGAGACCTGTTCTGCCTTGACTTACTGCTACTGGCAACCGGCATGTATCTTTGTTACCCCTCCTAGCGCAATGCAAACATGGTCGGGGGGGGCCAATGCTTAGTGAGTCGTTTATCCCTTCCTGACAAGGGAAGCTAGCTGATATGCATTATAACTGTTGTCTTCCCTCACCATAGGCCAAGGCCATTAATGTTCTCAGTCTTGCATGGAGCGCAAGAGATGACGCTGTGGCAATGTGCCACCTCTCAAATGGTTGTAGTTCAACGGAATGTTAGAATGTGGACAGTACCTCAGCAGTGGCAGAGGATTTTACTCACCATAGAAAGATAGCACAGGTGCTGACAAATCTGGCATCTTCTCTCTGATGTTTCTAACTGCAACCACTTTCGAGGCTTTTTCTTTCCATCCATCCCCGTGCTGCTGCTGTCGTGGCTGCCATAGCGTGCTGAAGAATGGAGACCTGCCTCGTACAGCTGCCGCCGCTGTCTCAGCTCCGTGTCCCTGTGAATGTGGTATGCAATTAGACATTGGCATCACCTCCTACCACCAACAAAGCCACACATAATTGCCCTTTTACCGCCATCATCACTGAAACCTTAACTCCACACAGCAAAGCCCTGAGTGTTGTCGGAGGTTGGTGCCATTCCCTGAGCATGGTGAGAGACAGCCAGCACCGCAGAAATGCTGCTGCCTAATTGCAAAATTGCTATCTCTGGATTTTAACAGCGACCACTGTATCAAGCCAATGGTTCTCAAACTGCTCCACAGAGAAGTGGGGACTGCCGAGTACTTTCTGGAGGTCGATGGTTGCTTGGGACCATGTGGAGAGTCAGGAGCTGTGGCTAACATGACTGTCATTCCTGAAGTTGCCAAAAGCCACCTTGAGGAAGAGGAGCCGTTGCTGTCAGGAGTAACAGCACCTTCATCAGGAGGCAGATGAACAAGGACCTGCTGCCATGAGGTGCTTCAGGCAGGAAAGGGGAAGCAGGGTAAGTGACTGTGCCAAAAGACGAAGATCTTGCTGTACACTCAGGGGAAAAAGAAGGAGATGTCAATCAAGAGTAACAACCAAGCCCTCCAGCTGCCCTTCACCCACAGCGTCTATAAGGCAGACAATATCTCCTATGCTGAACTCTAAAGCAGTAGGAGAGCAGGTTGGGTTGGAGCTGAGTGGAAGACAGCAAGTGTGGAGTGAGCTGAGCAGATGGAAGGGGAGAATAAAAAAGTGCACCACTAGACACAGCTGAAGATGGGTGGAGAGCCAAGCTAAGCAAATGGCACGGGCAAACTGAGCAACCAAGCCAGATCAGGAGAAGAGGCAGCAAAAGACATATAATAAACAAACAAAACAAAGCAAAGGAAAAAAAAATATGGTACAGTGTGCCACTTCGTATGAGGTTGGTTTTTTTCAGATTATGTTGTTTGGGATTTTGTTTCATATAAGCAGCCACAGGAAGGACCGACATCCTCCAGAGAATTCCAACCTATGAATTAGAACAAGTTTGAGAACCACTCTGACAGAGGTCGATGTGATGGTCTAAGAGCAAGCACCAACATTTCTGTTTCGCCTTTTGGCACTTGCAGATTTTCCTCTTCAAGGGGGAAAAAAAAAAAAAGGCACTTGAAAGTGATTATTCCCACAGGGGAACCAGGTAAAGCAGTCAGCACACCTCTTTGCATCTCTTTCTGAATACTAAAACAACACATGGACTGTTTTCCCATTCAATATGTCACTGGAAATTCTCCAAATGAACATGCTAGTTAGTTAAATACAGTTTGTAGACTCCATTCATCAAAACTTCCTTGACATCTCGAGTATCAGTTGTCACAAACTTGAAAGATAGGTAGCAACTACATGGTAGGGAACAAAAGAGAAGATCATTACACAGGAAGCCAGGCAACATATTTTCTTTTCTCACCTATCTTAAGAGAAACCCTAAACACGTGTCCTTAATGTTGGAGAGAAAAAGGAGTGAGAATTTTTTTTATTTAAAGCTTTCAAGTTCTAATGCAAGATGCATTAGCATGTGTGCATAAGCTGCTCTCTTAATCACTGGTTTAAATCAAGACAACTTTCTGTATACATTGTTCTACAGCTGTAGTACAACAATCTTGATGCTGAAGAAAAGGATTACTGATGCAAAACTCAATACACACATGGATTGACAGTGGCTACTGATACCACTGGCTGAAAAACTCAAGAAGGGTGTTTAACTGCTTGCACTATGTGGTTCACATAATTCATCAGGAAATCTTGACTCTCACCACCAAGAATTGTCAAAATAAAAGCCCAGTGTGAACTGTAGTTTTACTTCTTTGATGGTGTCCAAAGTAGGGAATTCTTGGAGTAAGACATCCTAATCTCACATCAGCTACAGCCAAGGAAAATGCTTCTTCCATGTGTGGCTGTCTTCAGGTACGTTTGCTGGGCTTTTGCTTTGTTAAGTAGGGGCGAGATGTGTCTGGAAGGGTTACTTACGTCATTCACCTCTGGAGTCTGTCAATGAAAACAAAATATGTACAACAGGCCCCCAATTCGTTACCTGAGCTCTCCAAGAAGTGATGATATCGTACTCAGAGTCGGTCCATTTTCTTTTTTTGCTTCTGCTGTTGCAATCTGATAAAGCAACTTTTCCATTGAAAATGGTTTGGCTATACGTCGTCTCTTCATTTCCTGGGACGGAAAGAAATTGCCAATTAGTTCTTGAGTAAATTTGAAAGTAAAATGTTATCAGGAATTAATTCAAAGTTAATAAATATTATTAATATTAAAAAGTAATTAAAGCAAAAAGTAGCATTTTAAAACAACTAAAAGTAAAATCTTTCTAATAGTCCCAGTTAAAGTATTTGTGTTCCAGCTTACATACGGCATTAACTACACACTGAAATGAATGCTAGTTCGATATCAGTCCTTTCAGTGCTTTGCTGAATTGGGTCTTCTGTTGAAGATCTATGAAATCTATGAAAGATTTTCTGCACATGCTTTATGTGAACCAGAAAAATACCTCAAAAACCTAAACAAAACAATGTTACAAAACAGTCATAATCAACTGCTATCTCAAAAAATATCTTAGTGCCTGTTACATCTAACTCTGTGTTTTCAGAGTCACCAGTAGAGTAAAAAAAGTCTGCAATGCATTATGCCATATATGCTAAGAAATTGATCTGTATGCTGCTTTTTTCTTAGTATGCTTTACTGTGAAATTTAATGCAGAGGAAAGACAGGCAAAGTCTGCATATAAAAAGAGAATGAAGCAAAATGGACATAATGTTGGTGTCACCACGTTTCAGGTGTATTTTCAAAGAAGAAAATTAAACTTCGTCAATGGAAAAGACAAGAACAGGAGAGATGTCAAGGAAATGTGAAGAAGAGAAAGAACAATGCCCAGGCACAGACTCACGTGCAGTTCATGCAAGTGGAGGAACCAAACAAGACCTCAAAATTCTTTCCCTACAAATTAAGCTCAATAACGCTGGATAGCTCGGAGTGCAAGCAAGTGTAATATCTATATGTATGACCTGCTTGAAGCCCTAGTGTGGTGTTATTTTGCATCTTTTAGGACAAAAAAAAAGACAACTAGGAAGACAGACAAGAGGCAAAAAAAAGGCGAGTTCAGTTCTGCTGTTACTGGTTCCCCTCTGTGAAAGCTTTTAAAGCTACATCTTTCTGCTCAATACAAACTGATTTTGGTAGCAGAAAATCTTTTGACAATTCTTGTGTAGGCAGATTCCTTGATTTACTATGCAGTTGGGAAAAGTGTATTATTTTTCCAGTATCTGAAGAGGTTTTACAGAGTCAGAGAGTTCAAATGACACTAACACTGGAGTGTAACGTGAAGGAAACATTTTTGGTTAGTGGTTAAGCCTGCCAAATACCTACTCAGCACACACAAACCCAAAGATTAATTTTTATCCTCAATTTTTTTCATCCTCTCTTGCAACTTTAATTGCATGCTCTGGATATTTCTTCTATCAGAACCAAAAAATGTAAGAATTGCATGTGCTCAAACGATAACATATTTATCTATTGCATAAAATGGAATTTGTTGACCAAAAAGGCTTCAAAAGAGGTTCAGAAGCAAGAAAAGTGTTCTTCAGAAGCTATTTGCTCTGCTAGCACCTGTGTGGGGTTGAACAGCTGCACTGGTAGAAGTGTTATGGGAAGGTTTTTCCATGTCAGATTTGCTTAGTATATTGTCTGAGGCTGCATAAGAACACACTCTAAGCCCCGCCAAAAGCCCATGTGGGCAACACATGCAGCCAGGATAGAAGGCCACAGTGAGTGCCTGGAGAAAAAGCAAGGTCAGCTCCTGCTGGATGACAGCTCTTGAACCTCCTGAGCCCAAATCTGTGCTGGGTTTAGCACATCTTGCTCAATCTCTGCATGTATCTGAATCTCTGAATTGCGCATGTTTCTCTCCAACACTGTACTGAAATACAGAAGTATTTTAAAACACTTTTGTTTTGGTTTTGTACTGCTGCTTGATTAGTTCTTTTAATGACACATTATTGAATGTCATGGAAATGAGTGCACATTCATATCATGATTATCATCACCCTGGCATTTGTGATCTGGTCTTGCTATCACAAGACATCTCTTGGTCATTCATTTTCCAGGCTGAGTAGTTCTCTTCAATGCAGAGGCTAATTCGTAACTTTAAACTATTGACCTCTGCTGTGCTTTTTCTAGTACTTCTATAGTCCTTTTGCAATTAGGGGCTCAGAATTGCACAAGCTACCAAGACCACAGTGCCATAGTGGTGTTTCTGCTTTGTTATGTATTCAGTCCCTGTAATTCTTAACATTCAACATATTTTTGTTAAGCTGCTCCAGAGCATTTGGCTGACAGCTTCACAGGAATCCAAAGACCTCTTTTCTCAGTAGAAAGAACTCATTCAGAGCCCATTGCTGTTTCTGTCAAATTAGGATTATTTTTTCAAATTTAACATTTATCAGCACTGAACTTCACCTACCATTTTCTCACTTGGAACACCCAGTATTATCATGAAGTCTTTCTGTAACACCTCATAGCTTTAATGTTTACTGTCATTACCATTAATATTCTCAGAGTAAAGGATTAGTTTTGCTGTTCAATTCCCTTTCTATGCTATATATGTATACATTAAACTGTACTGGTCTTAGTACAAATTTCTGAGGAATGCAGAAAGAGGCCTCTTCCCTCCATGATAAAAACTGACCATTTGTTCCCCTCCTCTGCTTCTTTTTAAATCAGTTATTTTTTTGGTGTGTGAACTTCACCTCTCGGTCCATAGCAGATTGATTTCTTTAAGAGCCTTTTCTGTAGAACTTCGCCAAAAGTCTTCCAGAAATGCTCACAGACTGTCAACTCCAATCTTTTCCTAAAATCCTTTCAAAAATTTCAAGGCCTGGAGGCTATGACCTGGCTGCAAAAGTCATTGATTGCCCTCTTGTCATTCTTTTCTACATTTATTTTTAACTTTTAACCTTTAGAAGTTGTTCTGTGAAATCTCTTTTTGGTCTACACTTCTGTGTATTTACCGCATCTTGCTACAGAGCTTGTTTTAGCTGCATTTTTCCATTTTTTGGACACAAAAGGGATTTTTGTCTCACTTTAAACAAATTCTTTTCTCGTGGTGTTTAGCCATGCTATATTTAGAAAGGGTTTGCCTTTTGAAATTTTTTTTTGCTAGTCAACGTGTATGTGTTGCGAACCTCTAACATGGCATCTTTAAGCAATTTCTATGCTGCATGCAAACACTTAACCCTTCTTTCTGCATTCTCAACTTAACGAGCTTGCTTGGTTTTATGCAAAGCCATCTTTTGAAATGAAACACCACAGTTAGGGGATATTTTGCATTTTAGTGCTTTTCCAAGGTTCTTAATCTCTGCTCTCCATCACGGCACAGCTCTTTGCTAGTGAGGACATCAGGGCACTTCTGGAGGGCCCCTTCCCCTTTGGTTTCATTTGAAAGCAACCTAGCATGCTCAGGCCTAGGACAGCTCTGTGGAATCAGGGAGTGGTCATTGCGTGGCATATTAAAGGCACATTCCTCACCCAAACTAAAACTGGGGGCAGGGAGAAATGCATGTACAGTCCCTGCCAGCATCTTTGCTAGCCAGTCAGGAGTACAGTTCTAATACCATGCTTTTCCTATTTAGTACAACTGCACAAGGTTTCTGTCACTGGTGATAGAGTTAAACCTTGTTTATTTGACTGCAAGCTCTCTTTTGTGTGCAGCAATGCTGCTCCAACCAGAAGACTAGCTCCATCTTTCCTATGTACTTCTTCCTCTTGTATTACAGTACCAGCTGAGTCTTTTTCCACCAAATTTCTGGTAGGCTCTACACTACCCAAAGCCCTCCTTTAAAACCAGACATTCCTTCTCATTTCCAAACCTCTAGCCCAAAGTGCATTCATTTAGTCCTATATTCTGTCTTCCTGCTTCCTAAATGAGTTTTACTTACTCTGCTTGATGCTTCACTGGAAGATATGGACTTAACCCTTTGCCACTCCAAACACACACTCTTCCACCACAACTCTAAATTTTCTCCTCATCCTTAGTTTAAAATTTCAAGAGCTCTTGGGATGTTTTTTAAAAGCCAGCAATCTGGTTCCACGTATGGTCTAGATGAAACCTGACTGTCCCTTTACACAGGCTTTATATAAACTTTTATTACAACAATTATTCCCACCTGCTTATAAACTAAAATCAATGCAATTTCAGATGCAGAGTTTCATTTTTCTGTGTATTAAAGGAGATTGAGCAGTCATTCAATACAGAAATGAAACAACATCATTTAGTAATATAAAGAGTCACTATAAAAAATCAGGTCACAGTATCACAGAATGAGAACAGTGTTAATGTATCAAAGGGCTAAAAACTGTCAGTATTGCTGAGGAGAACAGACAGACGAGAAGGTACAGTTGTTTATCAGAGAGTTCATTTAACAGTCCAAAAGCAGAATCTTGCTTGTTACACAGAACATCTCACCACCTCTGAAAAGCACAATCCTGGCCAACCTTTGAAGATGGCAAAGTGCCTTGTCAAAGTGAACAAGAGCCATGGAATAATTTCCAAAATTTAAAAGAGAACGTAAGACAGTTTGAGGAGTGAAGGAGGAAAAAAAAATAAAAAGGGAAAAGAACAATGCAGTAGGTGTTTCCAGAGTTATTTTGATATAAACAGATTATCTGTGGTTCTTGTAAAGTTTGTGGGAACTGTGACTTCCATTTCCAAGGTAGGTTACCATAGATTGGAATCTGCTGGATTTTCAGTCAGCTTATATCTACCCAGTGCAAAGCTCTTAAAATTAATCAAAAGAAACTGTTCTTCAAAATTTGAGGCACCAAGAGCTTTTTAATTGCTGCATAGTGATTTCTGTCTATTACAGGAGTAGCATTTTCATGATATCAAACAAGTGTTCAGTAGAGCAATAAATACAGCATATGGAGTTAATATAATTGTGTATATTCAGACAGAAAAGGTGAGCTCAGGATTCTTATGCCTTATATATATATATTTATATACAGAATTCCCACCTTCCCCCCAAATAAATATGTAATAAAATAACTTTTATTTCAAACTAAGTTAATATACAATAGGTATAACCAGGCTGGAAGAATTCATTAACCCTAAAGAACCAAAACCTAACTGTGGGCATATTACATTTAATTACTTAGTAACCACTTGGTCTGCAGCTGTAAATGATCCTTTACTATTGGTTTAGCTATAAAACACTACCAAAATAGTATCTGTAACCCATAGTGTGTTTGGGTAGGTTGGGAACACAATTATTGACAAATATTCTTTGTCCAAGAATAAATACAGAAATGTAGCCAGAGTCATGATGACTGAATAATTCGCCTGTTTCTGCAGGCAACCTGCCTCGTTAGTTGTGTGAAAAGGGAAAGTTATTTATTTACATCTAGTATTGTATGGGCTGGTCAGTGAACCTAAGATGATTAAAATTGAAATTGCCCTGATCAACAGCGTTTCCTGAATGAAGGGGCAGAGAAAAACAAGCAATACAGCTGTGAGTATTAACTCACTCTGCCTATCATAGGAGCTAACAAGCACAGTTGTTCAGATATTTGCACCTGAGATTCTACTAGTTCTAGAAAACATCACTTAAAAAAAATTAGTTAAGCATATTACAATATATCACCATTAGCTCTGAAGGGATTTTTGAAAAGCTTCCTTGCAAACTGGTCTGCCGGTATAACAATCTTCTGAATTTTTCACATATACAGAAGTCTTTAGCTGTCAGTTAACAACTCCATCACTTTTCTGAAAACACTGGATCATCTTATGCCTTGCAGAATTTTTTTCCTTTTTTAATTTATTTAATAGTCCAGAAAAATAGACGTAGTCGTACTAGTCTCACAATGCTATCGATCCTGGAATGTCTGCTTTGCTGTCGTTTTAGGTGGCAGGGCCGTGAATCCATTTTAACTCCTTTTCTCAACTTACCTTGGCTGTTTTAAAGCCCATACTTGTCCACTGGGTGGTAGCAAAGTGCACCGATTCGGAAACACTATAGCCACAACACACTTTAGACACAAAGGATCCAGGAAAACAGACAACAAACTGCCCGCTCTGCTGTACAGTACGGTGCACCCTAATCCCCTCCTTACACAAGATTTCCGGGGAGATCTAGAAAGACATTTAAAATAAAAAAATAAAAAAAAAAGACAAGAAAAAGAAAGAAAAACAATCAGAATTTTATTTGATATTTAGGTTCTCTTCCTTGCTGGGTACTGCCACATGCTACTGCTTGTGGAGCAAAGCTGAGCTCTGCAAACAGCTCAGCTATGTTCACTTGCTTTCTTCCCTTCAGCACATGCCAAAACTCAGCGTTTGGAGTCAGAATTACAGAACCGGCTCGTCTGGAACCAACAGTTTAAACTTACACCTGCCAAATGATCTCAAACACAAAGCCTCAAAAGAACACTGTCTACTACTATAGAATAATGCAGGCCATTTGGCTTTCCATCTAGGTCTTTTCCAGCTTGGCACTGAATCCACCTTCCTACTGCACTTCTGCTAGTGTTAAGATGGATAGCTGAAGGGGGTGGGGTTTTTTTTTGGCTATGGGCTCCCAGATCTATACTTAAATGTACTAAATGAAAATTGTTATCCACAATATAAAGGAGCCAAAAACACTTGAAGTATTAGGCTGCTTCTATCCATGTTGGCATCATAAAAAGTCAATCACAGCAAATGAATTGATTAAAAACCACTCCTTTTGTGAGGTTAAATATATTATGGACAGAATTAAAAATTGACATTTATTGCACTGTCACATTTATTTTTATATTAACACGTGAGCCTTGTTAGAAAAATGTCATGTGGGTAAACATAGCAAGTAGGAAGTAGCCAGATTTTAACAACACGCTGTGCATCACTGCCGTGTAATACAAAACCAAAATAAATCCTCAACCACCCAGCTTCATGATTAGCCTTGGGTTCTAAAATGGGAACACCTCTCCCAGTGTTAACCTACCATTACATTACTTTCAAGCATTTCCAGCCCTGGAGTGCCATTGGCTTGCAGCAGGGTATGTACCACATCATCAAGTTTGTTCTCCTCCGCAGCAGGAATGCAATACCTGTTGTTTTGTCAGAGGAAAAGAGGAAGATTTACTGTAGAGTAAATAATGGTCCACAGCTACACAGAAACAGGTAATTCAGACCAGGACATTGATTAAAAGAAAGAAATTAAACACGGGCTTTTTCAAACAGTTCTTTTTGGTAAAACACTGAGGATTGAAGGAAAGGTGTTTATTTAGACTCAGTCTAACGGTGTTCACTACATATCAAAGGATACGAAATCCCCAAAACAGAAATGTGAAAACTCAGCGCTCTGCAGAATCACAGGAGAAAAATGAGCAATAATAGACTAACCTTCATTTTGAAAGCATCAAAACAGGTAATTATGGGCAGAATTTTGTATTTCATGAGCACCAATATGTTACGTTATCTTTGCAATAAATGGCTGTATTGATTACCTGTCCATCATATTTAATAATATTTTCTGTTTTCAACTGTCAAGAAACCACAAATCCTCTCTACTCTT
The DNA here is from genome assembly GCA_013399895.1 of Serilophus lunatus. Lineage (NCBI taxonomy): Eukaryota > Metazoa > Chordata > Aves > Passeriformes > Eurylaimidae > Serilophus > Serilophus lunatus. Next base: position 515,406 of record VXBA01003383.1, on the reverse strand, counting down.
AGTACACAAAGTTGCCTAAAACATTTTTGCCTTGCCTACTAAACTAATCTCATACCCCTCCTCTCCCTGACTAAGACCAGCCAAAGCAGCGGGAGAGATTTAAAACTCTGCTGAGTATATGCTGAGTTGCACATCCTCCTCTCCTTCAGAAGCCAAGGAAGCAGCTGTCCTCTCTGTGCTCACTGCCAGCAGTGCTCCCTAAGCAGAAGCGACATAACATAGGAGTTGGGGGTCTTAGCTTCACACATCCAGAGAACTGCTGTTTTTTTCTGGATGCAGGGATGCAATATGGTGACAATTAATCAGTGCTCTTGCCTGCACCTGGTCAGAGGGGTAATTTTATGTCCACCCAGAAGATACCTGTTCCCAAGGTCTAGCAGTTGGTACTTGATGACAGAACTGAGCAGCACAGCTTGGTGGGAAACACTGAGTTTCCCAAAACTGCCTTGAGTTGCTGCCATGTTATGCTTTATCTGAGACATTATTTTATTTGTGTTTGTTATGCTCAGGGAAGTAAAAGGCATCTCCAGCTTTATCATGACTTACCAGTTCATTTTAAGCAATGAGACCTCAATCTGGAGTCCATTTTCTCCCATACCAGACACACAAACACAGACCCTTTTTCCCAAACTTGAAACAAAAGAATGAAGCTGGAAAGATTTGGAGGAAAGGGTGCTGTTTTCTTGCCATTCATTTGGTCTCTCCAGCATAGAGTGTTCTGCTGGCCTTACAGAACTTTTTAGGATATTTGCTTATAATGTGCATTAACATTAACTCTGTGTGTGCCATACAGAGTTATCCTGATTGAGGAGTCTGTAAGAGGCTTCCTATGATTTGAACTTCTCATTACTGTTCACTGTACCGTTGATGACTTTGATTCGTCTTTGTTGATCTTCAAGCCAAGAGCCAGAAGACAGCTAATTGTAACCACAATAAGAGCTCTAATGAGCTAGTTGCCCACATGTACTCCTTACATACATATTCGAAATGATCAGGACCTTGCTAAGAAATCCTAGAGAGAGGTGAAGTGGAAGAACCTCATATCAGTGAGGCTGAAGTCCCAACAGCAATTTTAAACGCATACCATGTATCAGATACTCTGCCGTTCCTGTGTTGCTAACACCGACTGCTTCAGAACAGCTCCATACTTGCAGTGTATTACTCTAGTTTTACTATAATAACAGACTTGAAACAGTTATGAAAATATTTTAATTTTGAACCCAGAACGTGGCAGGACCCACTCTTTTCTTTTAGAGTCAGAAAATATGGCTACAACAGACAAAAGATTCAAACATGCAGTCAGTCCCACCACAAGATGGGCCCAGGAAAACGCGTGGAAAGGATGTGTGAAAAGGAAGGGCAGAACCGAAGTGCATGGAACTATGTGAGTACTGGGGCAGCACCGAGGGGAACGGAGATCCATTGCGACTTGTCTACGCTGCAATTTCACACATTTGCAATTCCTGATGTACCTACAAAAATGGGAAGCGAGCAGCCAGTATATACTTCTGAGTGTCTTGGGCAGAACAAAATTTTCTTCTTTCTTTTAATGGGTACCGAGGATCCCTCCAGAATAAAAAGGTTAGGTCACTGACCTCTGCCCTGCATGCAAATCGAGTTGTCCCCTGTTCACTCTCCAGGAGGTAATACCAGAGCGATTAGAAAGTGAGCTGAGCAATCTGAAGGTAAATAAAGTACTACTGGTTTAAGTACCATAGGAATCTGTCCTTGGAAGAGAAGATTTCTGGATAGCGGGTGGACTTCCCAAGAGGAGAGCTTTGGTGTCCAGCCTGCTTTTGTTATCCCTGAAACAGTCACTGAAAGCAATGCTGTCAGTGCTACTCCAAATATTATGCCTGATAAGAGTTATCAAATTCATCTTTTCCTCAGTAAAGCTAGGTACTTTATTGCACTGTTAACAGCTGTAATGAGCTAATGAGCCTGACACTTCAGTCTGGCAGCCTTGCTGAAGAATAGCCTTTATGGATAAAGGAGTTTCACTTCCTTGTCATGAGTTATTCCTGTTTACTATCCCTGTTTCACCAAGGCAATCATCACAAACACACCTTAAGGTATGTACTTGTGTGTTAGTCCATCAAGAAAAAGCAAATAGCTTCTTTACTTTTATTCTTCTTGGCTTGAAAAAACAGAAATAGTAGCCTTTCCTAAAATTTGAGCTGTCTGCATTCAAGCTTGTTCAATCCCAAAAGGCACATGTTTTGACACACACAGTATGAAGAGTGGCCTCAGAACTTAATTAGGGGATTCTGGAATGTACTCTGTTTGGAATTTACTGTCATTTAAGATATAAAGTCATAGAGAGAAACAGATTCATCTGAAGTTGAGGACAACTTAGCTTGCTCGGCAATTTGTCCTGGTAGTATAAAAGATTACAGATTCCTGATTCACAGAAGAGGGAGAGGGAACTATGAAATGCCCATGACAGAAAGTGACAAATTCCCAGGTCTGCAGCATAATCCAGCATTTACCTTTATGATTCCACAAAGAACATTTATTCAACTTAACATATTTAGAAAGATGATATTCCTACTTTAATGGTTTTCTCCAGATTTCAAATCCTTTCAAATCCCTCAAATTCTGGGTAACGTGCTTTCCCAGTGACAGCTGGACCAGCACATCAGCATCATCTAAGAAACGTGGGAGTACACACTTTGCATGTGTGTGTCCCTACTGCCATGGTAGGGACTTCTGGATGCAAAGGGGACCCTGCAGACCTCCTTCTGTCACATCACATGAGGAGTCAAAGTCTCACAGAGTTCCAGAGGGGAACCACTGGAACTGCTGAAAAGGAATTAGCCTCTCACCTTTGCAGAGAGGCACCATTAAAATAACTTTACTTCTCTGTTTATTGCATTTTCTCTAATTAAAAAAACCAGTCACAGAACTTACTGTTTTCACTGATGATGCTCTTGGGTAGTAAGAGCAGTATCAGAAGCACCTGGCAGAAAGGCACATGGCAAGTCTGCAGCACTTACGTTCTCCATCATGCCTCCATCATCTTTGACTGCAAACTATATCATTGGCATCTGCAGTACTACATATGCACTGAACTCAGGAAGAGGTGTTTGTTTCATCAACGCTGGTCTTCTGGGTGAGATTCACTCATGCAAAAGGTACTACATAAACTACTGTTAACACCAGCCTACAGACAGACACTGCAGTCAATGTGAAGAAAACAAAACACGGGAATACCTACCAAATGCAATCAGCACCAGTGTGTAAGTAGTCAATGTATGGAAGGTGATTTTGGTCTCGAGACCAGCATGAGGTAGAAAAGACCATGCCAATATTTAGCCAAGGAATTGTCACTCCTAAAAGAGAGAGATTGAATAATGAGTTTTGACTAACTGCAGTTTGTAATTAAAAGACAGCTTGAGAGGGAATTTAAGTTGAAAACCTTATTCTACCCATGAGCTGACCCTTGAAGTTTTAAGTGTTCCTATCAGAGCGAATAGTTCGCAGGGAATAATTTAACAAACTCAGCATCTTCCACTAAGAAAATATCTACTGGCCAATTACAGTGCCCTTGAACATATTTGTTTTCTAATAGCTGTATAATTTTTTTTTTCTTTACAGCATTTACAAATACTCGTAATTCAAGTTCAATGCCATGGATCAGAGGAGGTTGCTTTGTGTTGCCAAGCATACATGCAGCTTTTAAACAGATATCCTGTTTCCCAACTAGTTTATTCAGATTCAACACCTGCACAGGAGATTCCATTACTAGCTTCCAGCTAATGTTTCTGCCTGTAAATTGCAATGGTGTATATGCAGCTGGAGAACTTGTGACTATTCATTTAGAAAACATGTGTGCTGCTTTGCCCAGGGCTACAGACTACATTTTGCAAGCCAAGAAGTTGCATGGATGTGCCCTTCATCATTCTGACACGAAAGAAGGACACTGATACACTGGCAAGGGATACTACAAGTACAATGGGTTCCTCATAGAAATATAGCCTCAACTATTCATCAATTCTTTATCTGCATGCCTGCATCCATTCCTTTAAATACCACCCGTGACATACAAGTAGATGTCTACCTAGTCAGCTGGTGAACAGAGTGGCCAGAAAGAGGGAGAAGCCTTTGTTGACTCTACCACCATATTCAGAAGACACTTCCACCAGCTAAAAACACAGGAAAGAGATTTGCTTACCAGGCACAGCACCAAGATGTCGCAGGATGGATCCTGTATTATTAGGAAGGACTGTGAGGTTCCACCCATGCCTGTTCGAAGGGCGACACAGAGGCAGACGCACATGTTAGAGCACATTCCCAGTGCCCAGCTGCCCTGCTGGCCTCGTGCACCCACCTCCACTCAGCACAACGGGACAGCTTGAATAAGTTGACAAAAAAGGTGGGTTTGGTTATCTTACCTTGAAAATGGTTCAGATTTTCCCACAGGAAAACCACTCCCATGGGTGTTGGTATCTACTTTTCCACAATGCACTGCTACATGGCAATCTTTCTGTTCTACTATCCGCCAGTATTCTTGCTGTGGTAAGAGAAAGTAGAAATGTATTTTTAATTTGTTGAACAAAGTGTCTCTCATTAAAACATAAACTCCAGAAATTTACAGGGTTTTCAAAACCTCAATGTAATTCAACATAAGACACTGCTTAGAAAAAATAATATAAATAACTAAAAATAACAATGAATTGAGGAGACAGAATTTAGATCCTCTTGACTCCTGTGCTCCAGCACATCAGATTAAGAATTCTTTCTTTTCCTCAGTTCATCAACACCTTTATTAAAAATTATCAAAAAATTAAAAAGAAATAATCAGCACCATGACTATCTAACCATTTCTTTTTCTCCCAAACCAGACAGCCTTAAACTGATTATGGTAATACTTGAAGGTCAACTATACTGAATCCCCATACTCAATGCCTTTAAATAAAAACTTTTTCCATCCCTTGAGTTGGCCTCACCTCTACTTCAGCTACTGTAGGCTCCTTCGTGAAGCACATGTTCATGATGTTTCTTGCTGTTCGGTAGAAGGTTGTTAAAGAAACAGACCTACCCTGTTGAAAAATAAAATAAAAGTGAACATAAAAATCCCATCTCCATTCCCCCTGTCCTCACTCTTTTCCTTACAGGCTCAATCCCAGATGACAACAGAAGGAAAGAGGACAATGTCTCTAGAAGAGGTGTGGGTCTAAAGCTCATTTTGTATCTGAGGGAAAATACCTCTGAAGATAGAGAAATTTAATCAAGTCAACTCACCAAACCAACCACACAAAAAGCCAACTGAATGCTCCCAGAAGGAACATTGCTTTGTCCATTACAATGCTCAGTGTTTGATAAATACAGAAGATGGACACGGCCCAGCTTCCTATGACAGGTTGCAGAGGACTAAGTAGGTAGCTAATCAGAACTTTAAAATCAATTCTAATACGTGATCCAAGGAGCATGCGGCTACATTCTTTACATGTAGAGAAGCAGGTAAAAAAGACTTGGAAAATTCACAGCAATGTTCAGCATTAACGCAGTACTGTATGCAGTGGAAGTGGTTCACAAAAAGCAGAGTTTACCAAGATTACTGTAATCACCTGCTTACAAAAACTAGTTATTCTCAATTCAATAAAAGCAGCTCCAGTGCAAGGAAGAAGGACCTGTTATTACAAGGCTGAGGAAAGTAAAACACAGTAAAACTGCTGAATGAGTGCAGTCTTTCTGGGCAGTGCTGTAGGAGCTCTACGAGAAGAGAATCGGATTTGGTTTTCTGCTTGTACCAAAGTTTCTGGACACCCGGTTTCATGCCTACCTACAATGCCGGATGTTCTGGTAAGCATTGTCTGACAGCTTTGAAGGCAAGAGCATGGGAACCCACTTGCTCTTTCCAGCCCAGACCTACTGGTGTGCCCAGACAGGACTACCTCTATTGCCTTCTCTGCTCCAGGGCACAAGAAACACCCTGGGAAGCCATGAGAACTGGCAGGCGCCACAACAGGGGCTGCGGCTATACTGGTTTGAGGGCATTGCTGCAGGCAGAGACCAGCATCACTCTATAAAGATGGAGTAGAAAATATCTTTGCTCCTTCACCAGATCTACCCTTTTCCTTCCTCTAACTCCCATCACACCCGCTGGCTGCCCATCTGAGCAACCACAGACTTAAAAATGAGCACTTTATTACTCAGACTACTACCTTTCTAGTTTTTCAATTATGAAATAGATCTGCCAAACCACCTCAGTCTTTTCTTGTGTTTAATTTATTTAATCACTATGTCCAAGAGTAAACTAGCAAGAAGTATACAAGCAGCTTTTCCCCCAGAGGCCAAGTCTATCACTCTGCCATGCTCATAAGGTTGTAACATTGTCATTTTTTTAATTGAATGCAGCGTAATTAGCTTTAACAAAAAAGTTTGTGAAATGCCTAGGGCCTGGGGCACTCTGATTCTCATAAACTTCAGAGCTGGATACTCTGCGATCCAATAAGCAATTTCCTTCTTCTTTTAATGCCCTCGTGAATCGTTTATTGAGGCAGCCTTTTACAACAAGACTTCTTGTAAAATGCAGGGCCTGCACCAAGTCATCACACTCGGACACAGACTTCACTACTGACAAACCAATGCATGCTCTGCAGTAGCTTCCTCATTTCAGTAACTTGTCTTTCTCTCATCTTACCCAGAAAAACAGAAAAAAAGAACTATCTTCCAAGACTAACCATGTCCACTTTTCAGATATACAGCAAGCAAGAAAAAAGAAAGCAGTTTAACTCTTTAAAATTGCATATACCCATTTCTTCCTCCATGAAGAATTTGGTATTTTTTAAGTCTCTGAAAAACTGTAACACAAATTAAATGGCTGAGGGTTTTTTGTTGTCTGTTTATGTTGCTTGGTTGTTTTTTTTTAATCTGAGGGATCTCATAAAATTTTCTGAAACCAACTCAGAAAATATTTTAAAATGCTGTAATGGAGCATTTTAATCAGAACAAGAAATGAATTGCTTAAGAGTAAAATATTTTTTCCAACACCTTGAAAGATATCTCAGCAGTTCAACAACTGTCCGGAAAGCTTCAAGCTACAGAGCAGAGACCCTGTTGCTGTGACAATAAGACAGAGGAAGGTTTAAGGAAAAGAAACTCCTATTTCCTCTCCTGAGTCTTCTCGTATCTGTTGCGGAGGCCATGAGAGACAACCCAGGGACAGCATCAGCATCACTGAGCCTGAAGAGAAGGCACAGAGAAGGACACTGCAATGCTATGAACATTAAAGACACTAAAGTAAGCATAAGTATGAGCAGAAACCAGAGATTTCACAACAGTGGAAAGAAGGGACTCCTATTAAGTGCAGTCCAAAAATGCTGAGTCCCTGGTTGAAGAGAGCTCAGCACAGGACTTCCAGGATAGTCTCATGTAAGGGCTGGCAAAACTTGCAATGGTGATTTCTTCTTGCCCCTCTAATGGGTCCAGCTAATAAGCCTTCCGTTTGCTCTGTATGGAAACAAATGCTGCTTTCAGTCAACTCCAGTATGGATTTTTGAAATATTTTCAGAGCTAAAACTGGGAAAAGCAGAGAAGAGTGAAAATCTTGCATCAGATCCTTCTTTGAAGCCAGCAGTTTACTTTGCACACTTAGAAATGACAGCATTTTATTACTCAGGTAGAAAAGTCATACATTTAGGAGTAAAGCAAGCAAGTGGAGCAGCCTGCAGCACACACTTAAAAGCACAGCAGGTCTTACAGACTGGAAAGGAGAGACAGTGAAAATAATTTGGGAGCCCTGGCAGAAAGTCAGCCGTACACAAAGGAGATTTATTCGAACCTTGACATGTGATATGGTGGTAACTGCTCCTGGAAGACTGGATGTCTCTTTCTAAAAACAGCTCAAGCATGTGCTGACTGCAGAAATCACTGTGTGAAACCCTAAATGTATGGCCTCTTCATAGTATGAAGCACAGACTTTATGGCCTCAACTGGACTACAGCCATATGATTATGATGTTCTCCTCCAGTCCTCCAACCATTGGCCTGGGTATTTATTAAAGGCATGGGATTTTTTTTTGTCATTGTTTTGTGTGTCTTTTTCATTTTTAAACAGAATTACTAATGTGCTTTAGAAAGGAACCATTTCAATCCCATCATCTCTGGAAACTCTCTGTAACATGAGGGCATGTTCTGTTAATCAAATTTCAAATTTTCTCAGAAACATGTTAATAGATAAAGAACACTCCCGCCATCACAGACACAGGATTAAAAGGGTTGTTTCATTAAATGCCATGAAACAGCCTTTGCTTACATCTGGTGCCAGCATCACTTTTCCTCAGTCTCATTAAAAAGCCTTGTTGTGTACTATAGTGATTTTATGTCTTGTGGGCTGCTCTTGGTACGTCAAGATTGCTGCATAATTTCTATGTCCTGAGGCTTGTTCTAAGTGACATCAGCAATTCCTCTACGGGACTTTTCTCCTAGATCTGTAAAAATGAAGCCACATTGCTCTCTCTGCACTCAGGCTGACCAGGTATCCTGCAGGGCACTCCACAGCAGAAATCACTCTGGAAACCCACCACAGATTTTCTCCTCAGTCTATCACCTGTGGCAGCAGTCCCCAGTCTCTACACCTCAGATAAACCTGGGATAGGATCAAAATAGGCAAGCCCTAGTGTCTGGGAAGTTGATGGTACCACAGTGGACAACTCAAGGTGTTGGGTATGAGCGTCTTCATGTGCTGCAGATGCTTTGGTGGGTGGGGAGAGCAGTAGCTCCTTTCTAACAGCTTCTGTGCTCAGAAGAAAAGTACTTCTACTGGGTATTGTCAGACTCATATAGGGTCTGATGCTGCCAGTACTGCCACTGCTTTTGCAGCAGCAGTTTTGGGAGCTCTCAGCCTTTTGGTGTGAACGCCTGCTGCTCAGCAGACTCTGGCTGATTCTATCACCTGCATTTTGCTTGCTTGCTTTTTTTTTTATTTTCTAAGTCCAATTAGGATGCTTCTCACAAATCTCAATCTTGCTTTTTGAGTGACTTTGAATCTTCTAAAATTTAAAATCAGACTAGCACTGGAAAAGAAGAAGGAGGCGTTTTCCCACTAAGTTGGAGGCTGTTCATACAATCAGGGTAAGTTGTATCAAATTTTTCATTGAACTGTTATTAAGCACAGGATATTAAGCACAGAAATACCACTTCACTATTCACAAAAGTTGCTGTCATTAGACAAGCTTCTCTCCAAGGGCAGCATGGCCAGAGTCCTCAAGTAAAATAATTTTTGTGCTGACGAATCGTAACAGGCTGCAAAAGAAACCTGAAGCAAGCTTTTAAAGCTCAAGTCATGAGCTCATGCAGCCCCTAAATAGCTTAACAATAAGTCATTTTAGGCTATCTGGCTTCATTTCCTGGTGATGGAAGTGAGATTGGAAGGGGAAGAACAGTGTATTCCGTTACTGAGCACAGACACTCAATGCTGTATTTCTCTCAGAGCACGGCTGCACAATTCAACACAACTCAAAATTGCACTGTGAGTTGCAGTGCCAAGTCCTGCTCCAGAGTAGGAGACTGCCAAATAAAATACAGTGTAAGAGTCAGCATTCCTTTGTAAATGGATGTACTTGATATGTGGAGGACTAAGTGTCCATGTGACTGCTAGTGCTGAGCAAAATCTGGCATTGTGGATGAAAATATTGTTTGCATTTCAATTTGCCCTTTCTAAATGTAGTAGTAGTATTCCCAGTGATGTTAGTCTTGATACGGAGCACTACTTCACTCAACAAGAGATTTGCAAGAATCAGGAATGAGAAAGAATATTACTTTAAATGTCACTAGAAAATGAAAATAAAATCTGTGTCTGCCAGGATAATTGGGCAGAGATATTCAGGGCACCTCTCAAAAAGAGATGAAGGGGGGCAAAGCCCAGTGCATTTTGTTACGACAATAATGCCTCCAAGCTTTTCCAGACACCCTGCAAGAGCAAGGCAGATCAGGGTAAAGCCACCAGACTGCCTGGTGGTGGTAACTGCTGCTTTGGGAGTGGCACCGCAACCCAACATCTCCCGTTAGCCACCAGGTTTGCACCCAGATGCCACCCAGACAACAGCATTATCAGTTCTGCAAAACAAGAGAGGCAAAGCCTGCCTTATTACCTTGTATATACACTTGTGTAAGTCGCTAAGAACTCCCTCCTCCTCATCCTCGTCCTCCTTCGTGGTCTCCTTTTCCTGAGCGAAGAGCCGCCGCCTGCCTGTCTTCAGTGGGACATCGACCTCTTTCAACTTGTTGCGGAAGCCATTTTTGTGAACCACGCCATTGATGAGTCCGTTTTTGGGCTCAAACCGGGGCAAGGAATGGAACTTGTAGGCATTCTCTGAATGTCCCTCCAAAGGTCCTTTCCTCTTCTCCAGGATTTCCTTTTCCAGCAAGACCTCCTTCTCCAGTTTCTTGTGCTCCTCGGGGGAGAGGGAGTCGTAGGAGAGCAAGTACTGGCAGTAGGCTTCTTGCAGCTTGGCCAGCCTGTCCTGTGCAGTTTTGGGGATGCGCAGCATGTCTGCCAGCTTGTTCCATTTCTTGAGGTCAGTCACTTGCTGCATCCCCCCCATCTCGTTGATCAGCTGGACAAAGCAGGCCAGGTCGAGCTCGCAGCCTCCTGAGGTCCACATGTGCCAGGCAGCAGAGGAAGGGAAAGGGAAACACAAGAGTAGATTAAGAAAGCTGCAGGCAGCTCGCTTCATGTGTGCTACCAGGCTGGGACTACCGTCCTTACAGCTCCAGTCACCTGGGCACCAGAGCAGCATTGTCCCTGTCCTGTATGCCTCTTACTAAAGCCAGACATGTACCACTGCTGTATTAACTTAATTCACTCGGCAAGCCATGCTTTGCTATTTGCAATAGCCTTCCCTAAGATTAAATTTGCATTCCTCCTTGAGTTCCATTCCCTTCTCTTCTCAGAGAATCCCAAGCTATCTCCTCACTTGCATCTTTCTCCCGGTCATTACCCAGAGGCTGGGAAGATGAGAGTTGCCCAGCTCTTTAAAAGCCCACTACACGCATCCTGCCATCACCCACCACCAGCCCCGCATCAGGTTTATACCAGGAAGAAACAAAACAAGTGTCGAGCTGGGTACTGGCTATCAAAAAAGACAAGTACCTATCCACTCTGGAAGCAAAACATCAATTATCTAATGACTGCACAACACCTTGAAAAAAATTATTATTATTTAAAAGGAGCACAGTAACATCATTAATTTCACTAGAAGCAGAAAAATTCTTAAAAAACCCAAGAGGAGCAGTGGGGTTGCTTGGGGTTGGAGTCTGCAACTGCATAGAAAAGTTCCAGACACATTATTCTTACACTCTGAGGCCATCCATACTTTATACTCCATTCTGGTTTTGTATGCTTTAAGATGACCAACATATTTCACACTTCAGTCAAAAAATGAATATGGAGGATGATACAAACTGCAGCATAAAAAGCAGCCAAATAGACAAAGAATAATAAAAGAAACATCATAAATTCTCTCAAAGCACAGAAATTAACCATCAGTGGAAAAGAGTGAAGACATGGACCACCTACAATTCAAATGGGAAAAAAGAGAAATATTCAAGGAAAAAAGAGAATTAATACAAAACTTGCATCAACATCTCTGCCATCACATTTCCTTTTCTTTGCCTTTTCCTTTGAGAAAAGTAAAAAAACATTATGTCATAGCCATTTCAGAGGACTCAGAAATGCTACTGCACAACAAAAAAGGGTAAGAAGCAGCATTACAGTAAATATTTACTGTTGGATGCACAGCTACAGCATTGCATCCAACAAGGGTCAAGTCATGTCATTTTGCTTGCTAGTACAAGCATTATTACTTTTTTCAAACTACCCTGTGCTGCACTGCAGAAACTTTATTGCTGATTTCAGTTTTCCTTCTTCCCTCTGTTTTCCTCCTTTCCACTAATTGTGCCAATCCAGTGAGGAGGGAGGCTCAGCTGTGCAAACCTGCATGCAATGCTTTGGGATGACAAGCTTTGTGACCAAGGCAGAGGAACACCACAGGCTGCTCGTACTAATGCTGCCCACACAGCACTGGGCAAACGTGTGAAGAGGGAGGAAAGGGTTTAGGCTGCAGTAGTATATGATAAAGCTTGGAAGCAGGGCCACGGGGCAGCAGATTTATGCTATTTAGCAAATTTGGGGGTGGGATGGGGGCGGTACTGAAAAGGTTTAAGTCTTGAAGCTGAAAAAAAGGTAAACATCATTGGGGGGAAAAAACAAAATAGGCTTGCAAAGTTTTCTTTCTTTCCTCTTAATACTTCCATACATAACATAACATTGACATCACTTTCAAGGTGGCCTCTATTACAGGCTTTTACTTTTTTGGTCTAGTGTTTTATATCTGCAGGTCACTAACAAGTTGAAGGCATAACTCAAGATGGCTTTCCACCCCAACAGAGTCAGAAACCTACATAACTTGGAATAACATACTCCTAACTTGGAAAGAAGTGTGGTCCAGATTTAACATTATGTGTTCTCCAGTGGGACAACAGCACACATCCAGCTTAAGGTCCTAGTTTCAACACTGTTTATGAGCTATTTAAGAAATTTGATTTTCTCCTGCAGCATGGAACAATCACTCATAATCACTCCGCAATATTAGAGCTCGAGTAGCACATCATTCAACCAGAGCCTACAGCTAAGGTTTACAAAATGGTCTCAATTATAATTCCATTTCACACAGTCATAACTTTTGGAAGCACGTACATCTCAGACTGATGTTTTCCAGGATTGACCTATGCACACTGCTTAAACTTTCCTCAAAAGACTTAAAGTAGGGGGGAAAAAAACAACAACAAAAAAGAAGTTTTAACCTCATTTATAAGCACTTAGAGCAAAATGGTTTAAATAGGAGATCTGGTACATGTTATGCAGAATTAGTGTCTGATTTTTTTTTTAATTACTTTAATTTCCCTATGTTAGGACTATTTTTAAATTGCTTAGTGAGCCAGCTTGTTTTAAAAAAGAAAATCTTAGATCTCCAGGTATGCATTTAATACCAAGTGTTGGCACTACACAAGCTGTTGGCAAAACTCCCACTTACTTCAATGGAAATGTGATTTGGCCCTAAAAGAAAGGATATGTATGCATGTCTACTTAAATAAGCATGCATTTATCACCACAGATTATATGTTTCCTGCTGGAACCAACAGATTTTCCTCTTTGTACATTGATGATATCCAGCTTCTTTTCTCAATTTTGCTTTTGATTTTAAACACAGGATAGGTAAAAAATTAACTACAGAAAGGATAGAAAAGGCAAAAATTTTGTAAGAGACCACTGTTTGCTGTGGTCATATGGCCCCCAGCAGACTAGAATCCCTGCCTATTCATTAGGCTCTTAGCTGCTTAAATAATACAAATAATTAACAGTAATGCCATCTTAATGCCGAGTTAAGGAATTTCATTTTAAAAAGTTAACATTGTTCCAGAAGCGTTAATCGAGCTGTCTTGTACATTTTCTTCTCTCTCTTGCCAATGTAAATTCAATTCATTATTTTTGCTATTAGCATACAACCACTGCATATGCAAGGCATACAAAATGTTCACTTATTGCTGCTTGAGTGATTCTAATTTTCAGATTTCCTTGAACATTTTTGCACGGCTACTGCAACAAAGTGCTCATCCCTCCTCCTTAAATTCTGTTACTTCTCTGTTCTGCCCTGCCCTGGTTTCCATAAAGTCTGCAATCTCTTTGTGTGCTTTCATGTATTTTCACTCACTTACCATATGTGATAGAAAATAAAGTTTGAAAATTGGGACAGGGGGAGTAAGTGCTGTGAATAGTTTAAACAGAAACGTGTGTCCTTTAATCCAACTAGTGTTGATAGCTGCCTCTGATCGGATAATGCCTCAAACGCAAAACTCTAGCCTCAAGTTGCAACATGCAGGTCCTGTGAGCTACGACTCAAAACACTTCAAAAACAAAGGGAAGGGCTAACAAAAATTAAAAACTTGACTGCAAAGGCAGTAGATGGAGGTAGCTCATTCAATACTTCATTTGTATGCTGCTGTTGTCATGTTTTTACAAACTATTGTCACATTTTTGTCACGTGTCATATCTGACAGCAGACCATAAACCAAGAATTCTGTTAAATAAGTGATTCTCACTCAGGCATTAGCCTTGGCAGGCACCTGCTGGGAGAAATAATGAAACCTCCATTTTGCAATCAACTACATTTTACTGCCTATTCTTGACACTTAATGGTTGTTAAATGTCAGCAGGTCACTGCAAATTTGTGATTTTAAGTGTCTGAGTACCCAAACAGTAGTCAGTTCTGAAGATATTTTCTTTCCCCTTTGGTTAAATGCCTTTAAAGGAAGAAGGGGGGAAAAATGTATTAAAGCTTAGCAGCACTGCAACCTGTTCGGAAAGATCTGAAACATATTCTGAGGCATCATTTAAAACAAGGTTATCAACATCCATAGTTGTACTACCCACAAAAATAAACAGCAGGAAAATCTGAAATCTGAAGACTGGGATACCACATAGCATTTTTTTATTGTGTGAAATAGATAGGAGGAACACGGCAATATGAAGTCTCCCTGGAAAGCTCTCCAACAACCCACCTGCATCATGCTGGACCAATGGACAAAGAGAGAGATCCAGAGCTCTGCAGCGTTAATTAAACAGTCGTTTGGTTAAGCATAAAGGCAAACAGAGCATTAAGTTGTACACAGACACTAACAAGCAGCGGCAAAAGGCCAAGGAAACCACAGCCCTTACCTATGAGTGGGAGTTCATCCATGGTAATGCCCTGAGATTTGAGGTGCTTCTTGATACAGGCCAGTCGCTGCACGTTGGGTCCCCAGCGCCTGCCTAGCTTGTGTATGTGCTGAATCTGTGTCACAAACCGCATTTCATCATTTAGCTTGCACTCAGGTCTCCAGTCTGGAGGAGGAATCACCCTGCACATCCCATACTTCTCTACCTGAGCTCGGACTGACTCAATGTATATCAGTGGGTCATGAAATTCCTTGGTGGAGGGCCTAAGGATGGGAATCTCCCCCAGCATCCCCCACCCAGACTTACTACTGCCCTTTTCGTGCTTTCCCATTGAGTCTTGTGGCTTGTGCAAGGACTCCGCTTGAGAGGTAGAACGATTTTCACAGGAGGCATTTTCAGTTTTGCCATGTGCTTGTTTCCCTGGCGTACTCTTTCCAGCAGAGGCTCTTTTCGGCCTATTCCTTTCCAAACTCTTCTCTGGCACTTCCTTTTTAAGGTGTCCATTCAGCAAAGGCTTTTCTACTGCTGCCTTTTTGCTGGCAGCTTCTGCCAAGTTGATGGCCCCTTTCATTCTCTTGGTGGGCGACTGTATCTTGTCTATGTGATTCGTCTCTTCCAGCCTCCTCTTCGAATTGCGCAGCCCCTCCCTTAACTGTCTCCCCACCTCCTTAGTGCATGTCTTTTGGTTCAACTTGCCATTGACTTTTACACCATTAACAGCGGTATTGTTAGACTTGGATGCTCCAAGGGATAGCACCTGTTTGCGGGTTTTTGCATTGCTACTTTCTATTTTCCCTGAGATTGTGTGGTTGACAGGTGAACTGGGTTTGTGGTGATTTAGTTTGGTTTCCTTGACCAGTTCTTTCTTGGCTTTGGTGTATGTGACAGTTCCCTTTGTCACTGTTGCAGTGTACTTCACAGTTTTGGACGGTGAAGGTCTGACTTCTCTCATCTTTTTGGCACTGGCTGCATTTGCACTCGGAGATGACATTCGAGTGATCCCATTGACTTTAGAAACCTGCAATGCCAGAAGTGTCGCAGGAGGAGCAGAAGGAAGGAAACAGAAAACAGTAAATTAATAACATTTCCATTCAGCCCTGGTGTCCCATTTGCTTGACAACCATATTCTGCAGTCCTGATCCCTGGGTCCCTTCACAGAATCTTCATATAATGGTTTTCACCCAGGCAAGACAGGGTATTATCATAAACAAAGAAAATGGAAATTTGGTTGGGTTTTTTTTTAATTAGCCAAAAAGCCTCTGGCAGTAATAAGGGTGAGGTTCCTGTCTTGCACTACCCGCTTCCTTACCTACCAGAAAGCCTGTTACGGTATTACAAAACACAGTCAGTATGATTTAGAAACTAGTACGTTCATTATCTCCTTTTCTGGCCCTCAGACACTTTTTCTCTCACTCAAATTCCTTTAAGTGAAAAGACGTTTCACTCCTTCTTAGCAGACAAAGTAGCCAGCATATACTGTCCACTCTGGGAATGTGCACATTTTGCAAAAAGCACACACTGAGATTCAAACCGATCTTCCATCTATACAGGCATACACATAAAAAGAGATATATGTGCACCCAAGGGATCAGAATGGCCATGAAGGATCTGGTCTACCACGCATATTAAATCTTGGGAGGCATGTTGCTGCTGAAGTCAGTAATTTAAAATAAAAATGTATACGGTAGTCCAATACATTTATTTTTTTTTTTAAGTTTGGTATCTGGGCAGTTTTGCTGATACACATTCTACTAGATCATATTGTGTCAATGCAACTTAGAATTGCTGGACTTCCCTGCTTTCTGTTAGACATTTAAACCCAGCTAGGAAACTAAAATTCATATTTTAACTATAAAGATGTCTTAAGCACCAAAAGCAACCCTTATCTACAAAAGGGATTGAGACAGCTTAGCACTGCCAAAGCTAAATCCCACTACTAAGAAAATGAAGTTCAAGTTCAAACCTCAAACAAATTTTGGCATTTAAAACAATTTTAAACAATGTCTTCTCACCTCCTTAAATGACTGCAAGCACAGAAAAACACATCTAAAAATCAGGAACATTGATAAAAGTGCGCAAACCATACAGTACAATCATGAGCACTCAGGTAACACATTTCCTGTAGCAGATTTCAAAATCCTTGCCTAATCAGTAATCATGGCAGCTTCTCTCCAATAAAAACAAGAATAGTAGTCACTTATAAAATAGGGATGTTATAAAATAGGGATCAAATAGAGACTGAATGTATCGTGCTATGATCTTGCTTAAAGTGACTTGTGGAAGAGGAACTGGAACTTGGAGATTCTGCCCACCCACACCCCCAAGTGTGTGCGTGTGTGTTTGTGTGCGTGTATTTTCTCATCTGTGCTCCAGAAGCTGGAGCATGAGTAATGCCCTTTTAAAAACCATCCATATTCTTGTCCTTCTTGTGCTTGCAAGGTAGAAACACTTGAGGAAAATCCAGTTAACTGATGTCCCAAGTTTTTACCTTGAGCTTTTCAAAGATGTATGAGATGTCATCTGAAAAGCAAACACTTGCAAACAGAAAGGCATTTACCCATTTCCCTTGAAATTTAAGCAGTACTCTGTATTTGAAATGGAGGCCTGGGTTTGACTTTTACAGCATTTTTTCATCTGCGAACAGTCATGAGTAGACCTGCTGAGACATTGCCTCTTGCCTGCAGCAGTCACAACAAGCATTGAACATCTCTGGCTTTATAAACAGCCAGGAACATTGATTACAGATTTTATTCAGACTAATAGAGAAGAATTGATTGAGAACTGGAATGAGAATGTAATCTGGGTGACAGTGATCATGAAATGAAAGGACAGACTTAAAAAATACCAACAAACAAAACAGAGGAGAAAAGAAAAGAGAAGAGAAGAGAAGAGAAGAGAAGAGAAGAGAAGAGAAGAGAAGAGAGAAGAGAGAAGAGGAGGTCACCTGCAAAAAATCCAAACCAAAAAAAGCACAAGCCATTATGCCTGCTCACAAGTTCTCTAACAACTGGAAAATTAGAAAATAACCACAATAAAAAGTGGAAACACAATTATGTGACTAAGGGCAAATACATAGGAACAGCAAAACATGCATTAAAATCAGAAATGCCAAGGAGCTAAAGAAACTTTAATTAGCAAGAGACATAAAACAAAACAATTATAAATACCTTAAAAATACAAAACAGCAAACAATGGAAGAGATCAAGCACCACAAAAAACAAGTGGAAGTAAGTTGGGGGGTAAGCAGAATCTCCCCAACTTCCAACCCTAAAATAATTCTAGAATGAATCATCAAACAGTTAATTTGTAATGCACAAACAATACTACTAAAATAATGTTTAAATAAAACCCAAAATAACTAGCAAACAACAAAAAAAAAAATAAAACCAAACCCACTCATACTTTTGCCAAAAGAGCGTATTTAGTCATCTTCTGACAGACACCTGGCTGAGCAGGTAAAGATGCACCTCTCCTTCAGCAGGACTCCAGTCACTGTCCTGTGGGACATTCCATCAAACTCCTGAGACACATCCCAGACATAATTATTCTAAAGTGGCTTCACAAGGGATTAAATAAATTCTTCTTTAAGAGAAGTTTTCATTGTTACAGTTTGTACTATTCTGGGAGTGCTTTTCACATGTCTTTCTGCAGGGACATCTCTTAGCCTTGGTTCTACCAAGTATTTACATTATCGTAAAATTTGATGGTGACACACGCCTAGAAGGGGCTGTAATCACTCTGGAGACAAGACCAATATCAAAGGCAGTCTTGAAGAACTTATTTCAGTACATTACTACAATAAGATGAAGTGCTATTTTTAGGAAGGACATGAAAGCGGAAGAATAACATTTGGAGGCCACAGTGAGCTGCAAAATGCAATGGTTTTACACAGCACACAAATCACTTTGAGACCTACAATTAAGAACATTGAAAACAAAGGATGGGAGCACAGGCTTTCCTAAGTAGAGCTGGAGCCAGAATTGGACCCACACTGTTTGAAAAACTTAAGAGGAGCAAATCTAAAAGACCATGAAGTGGTTGGGTACTTGAAAAACAAGATCATTGCCAAAAAGCCAAGGGAGCTGGGTTTAATTCCTCTGAAAGAGATCACTATAGGAAAACTACAGTCCAGCTGTGTGGAGGAACCTTGTCACTCCAGCCTGCCTATGATATTTTCTGAAGAAGTTGTGACCAGACATCTGAAGGGCCACCCAGAGCACTTCTTCAGCAAGAGGTGATGACATAGGGGCTGAGAACAAAACACAGAAAAATGCTCATGGAGAAAGGCAATATTCTCACAGCTTCTCCTATTCAAAGGAAAAAACATGGCATCAGCACCATCAACTTTAGGCAAGAACTAAAGCTGCTAAGATACAAAACGCTGGCAAACTGAATGCTGTAAGAAAACAGTAACTTATCACTAGTGTTCAGAGTTGTTAGAATACCTCCACACAACAGAAGCTTAGATCCCTCGGGGTCAAATCTTGAACCGAACAGGTACATAAGCTTCAGCTATCTAACCTTGAATCCTGGATGGTAAGCACAATATTTTGAGGTTTTATTCAAACTGGGTGAAGTTATCAACAAAGAACAGGTCCTGAAGCAGAGAACACTTGGTTTTTAGAGTACCATAAGCAATGTACTTATTTCTTTCTGGTTGCTAATCACAGAGATTCCACAAGGACGAAACACTGCTGAAGACTTCCTCAGAACTATCACCTTTCTAGATCGGACACAACACTGTGGTTTTCAAAGGCTTCTCCCTCTTCCCTCACCAAATGCTCAGAGGTATTTTCTTTTCAGAAAAGAAGACATATAATGTTTAAGATACAGCAGTACTATACAGACGAGAACGGAACATGCTTCAAAGTGGAACAAGGTACAACAAATGTCTTCCAGCTGGAAAAAAACCCAGAACAAACAACACAGTCATAGCCCACCATCAAAGCAACAGGTGGATTTTAGGATTTCACATTGACCAGTGTGAAATTCTGGCTGGTCAGTCATTACCTCCTACACATTCCTGGTCTGTACTTCTCTCTGAGGACCCATAAAGACGATTGGAAACAAATGCAATCTGAAACTGTAGCAGGGATTTTCTTACTTTTCTATTGTTGATATGTCTGTCCTTAAATCAGTATTACAAACACAGAGACAGCCTCAAAAACAGACCCCACTGCCAGGTGCACAGGTTCACCGAACAGGGGCCTGTACTACAGCTCCCTCCCGAGGCAATGCTCACACCGAGCACTTAAAAATAAGTCAATTTGTTTAAAATGGAATGATTTAGGTTGAATCATTTAAATTTAGGTAGAATCACTTAAAATAGTATCATTTAGGTTGGAAAAGACCTCAGAGATCATCAAGTCCAATCATTAACACAGCACTGCCAAGTTCACCACTAAAACGTGTTCCCAAGTGTCACGTCAACAGGCTTTTGAAATACCTCCAGGGATGGTGACTTAACCACTTCCCTGGGCAGACTGCTCAAACGCCTGACCACTCTTTCAGCAAAGAACTTTTTCCTAATATCCAATCTAAACCTCTCATGGTGCAACATGAGTCCATTTCCTGTGGTCCTGTTACTTTTATCTGGGAGAAGAGATTGATCCCCACCTGGCTACAACCTCCTTTCAGGTAGTTGTAGAGAGTGGTAAGGTCTCCCCTGAACCTCCTTTTCTCCAGGCTAAACATCACCCACTCCCTCAACTACTTCTCATACAACCTGAGCTTCAGATCCTTCACCAGCTCTGTTTCCCTTTTCTGGACATGCTCCAGCACCTCAGTGTCTTTCCTGCAGTCAGGGTCCAAAACCGAACACAAGATCCAAGGTGCGGCCCCATCAGTGCAGAGTACAAGGCGACAAACTCTACTGCTGGTCCTGCTGGCCACGCTATTGCTGATACAGCCCAGGCTGCCAGTGGCCTTCTTGGCCACCTGGGCACACTGCTTGCTTATCTTCAGCTGCTGTCAACCAGCAATCCCAACTTTCCAGCCTGTCCAGATCCCCCTGGAGTGCCTTCCTACCCTCCAGATCAACATGCCCTCTCAACTTGGTGTCATCTGCACGCTGACTGAGGCTCAAACACTTTGTCCAGGTTATCAATAGAGATGTTAAACAAGACTGGCCGCAATACTGAGCTCTGGGGAACACCACTGGTGACCAGCTGCCAACTGGACGTAGCACCAGTCACTACTGCTCCCTGGGCCCAGCCACTCAGCAAGTTTTTTACCCAGGGAACAGTGCACCCATCCAAAGCATGAGCAGCCACTTTCTCCAGGAGAATATTAAGAGAGATGGTGTCAACACCTTTACTGAAGTCCAGGTAGACATCATCCAAATCCCTTCCTTCATCCACTAGTTGTGTCACCTTGTAATAATAAAGGGATTGATGTTACCCTCACATGATCCAAAAGTCTTGAGCTAAAGGTGTCAGTAGGGATAAGAATAATCTTATCTTTGCTTTTCAGTTATATTCTCAGTTTTGCTGACATACATTTGTCTTCAGAACACTTTTCTCTGCTTTATTGAACATTTGCCCTGCAGGAAAACACAGATTTTAAATTTTGTTGTCTTTTAAAAGATAAATGGGACCAGCATATAGTCTTGCAGCAATTGGACTGTTGGATTTGAACTTGTCTACATATACACCTCTGCATAGCACCCAGGATCCAGATTCCAAAAACATACACAAAAATAAAGCCAACAAACAACCTGCTGGATAAAAATCACAGTGATAAGAGCAACATGGGACAGTTTTGGTCCCAAACAAATTCAAGTTATGCAACTGATCTCAAATTCATCCACAAAAACAGTTCATTGGTGATAAGTTTTGCAGAGCTAAATTACCATACAAGGCCAAGAGAGGGCCCCATTGAACTACATTTCCTTTGCCCACAATCCTTTTGAAGTAGGAGATTTGGGAAGATGGTAAAGGGAGAAAAGAGAGATAGGGAACACCTGATAAGTTCAAGGGCACATTAATAAAGAAAAGACAGAAAAATGGAAAGAGAGAGAAATAAAACCTCTGGAATTTCTAGTGTTCTGTTTTTATTTTCTGTAAGACTGAACAAAACAAACACACAAATCATGTAAATGCAGTGATCAAGGAGCAAAAACATAAGACTTTCACAAGAATTTTCACCATTCAAACTTTGCTGATACAACTTTAAAGCATTTTTAAAGCATTTCACACAAATGTTCAGTAAGTTAAAAGAATTAACAAGGGCATCCTTATGTTTTGGGAGACTTGTTCAACACAGAGCTCATGACAGAGCGTGTTACAGCATGGACCATAGGATGCTCCTAATCTCAAAAGGAAATCCAAAAAGGTGCAAAAGGCACACATTCATGCTGATGAATAGATAAGGGAAAACTGCCGTGGTGGAATAAAGAACTGAAGACTTACAGAGGTACAGACAAATACACGACAGATAGCCTTCAGGATTTTCAAATTTAACATAGAAGGTAATACAAAGCCAGTGGAAGCATTTCAGGAGAACTTAACACACCACTGAAACACAGAGCATGAAAGATTTCCTCAGCAAGAGCACCGCTGCTTTTCTTTTTGCCATTTTTGATTTTCAAGCCTATGACAGAGGTACCATTTAAGGCTTTGACAGCCCCGGAAGATAGCAATTCCAGGTCCACCACATCAGCCTACTTAGAAGAAAAATCTTTAGATGCCAGCAAATGAAGTCTGTCTCTGACTGGCCCACTGAGATTTAAACAAAGAAACAAAAAAAAACCCAACCAAAAGTTAAGAACAGCAAGCTTTCTGCATTCCACTGCCCCAGAGCAGGTACTCTGCTAAGCAAGCTCCACACTGAATAAGGACTGACCCAGGATTCTGAAAGTCTTTTGTAAAATCTTATTTGACAGCTGTTATTTTAGGATCCCTCTGACCCAATCATCAAAAATAGATGAAGACAAATCCTGTCCAAATGCCAGTCACAAGCACTGAAAGACTCGTCTGCTAAACTTCCACACCCAAATTCAAGTCAAAATGAAACAAATCTCTTGCTGAATTTTTTTTTGCTAGCTTTCAACCAAGTAACAAGGAAACCTAAAAATTTCTCCCACATGATACATCCACTTTGAAGGAGGTAATATTCTACAGCATCTTCTTTATGCATTGGGCAAAACATTTTTCCCAGACTATGAGGTTTGTGCTGCCCACGTGCAAGCAAAGACATCTGATTGCAATGCCATGTTTTAAGACAACACCAAGGAGTCCCCAAGACAACTCAAGCAGACCAGCCATACACAAAAGCAGTTCATTCATCCATGTGCTGCCAACCTTGGCACTGTCATTATGGAGGCCAGCAAGAGTGCCAATCAGAAAGGTTTCATAAATAGTGGTGCGAACTTTACTCTTTCATATGTCTATGCTGAACAATATAAAGACAGGGTTGGAAAGCATGCTTTACCACACTGACTTCCCATGTACATACGCTTTTCTTTCTTTCTTTCATCCTCTTTCACTGAGAATTAACTCCCTGCTGTCTGCATGCTTTTGAGGATTGCCATGTTCGATCTACACCAAGCAGTAGAAAAACAAGCACAGAACCTTAAAAGCCTGTTTCCCATGTGTCCACAGCAGAGTACAATTCATTACCTGTTTCCTTAAGTCCTGAGCCGATCTATGAAGAGTGTGGTGGTTGTTAGCAGTGAGCCCTTTCGTAGAGGAGCCAGTGTTTGTAGTAGGATGGTGATTAGCAGCAGCCTGGTCTTTTCGACTCTCAGCCTTATGTTCACTGCTCCTCTCCTTCCCTGGTGTGGCCTCTTTGCTTTTGTGTTTCTGAGCAGGTTCTTTCTCCTTCGATGATTTGCTGGACCCATTGAAAACTGAGAAAAGAAAACCAAGTTATTAAGGAAAAAAAGAAGAAAAGAAAAAAACATACAAGAATAAACACTTCATTCAAAACATTTCAACTTTCTCTGCTCTCAGTGTTGGATATTTAGTGAATTACTTCTCATATTTAAATTTAAATCAGTGTAGAAAGAGAAGCACTATTTTTCATCTTTCTTTATCTGAATAGATTTACTGAAGTATTTCCTTTTCTTGTTAACACACATTATCCTCAATACCCAAATTAAAACATACAAGACATATTACTGTTTCGATTGACCTAAATTTAGAATTATGAGTTTGATTTTTATTTATGACAGTTTTAATTATCTTTTATTTTTCTATTGCAGTGAGGGAATTCTAAACATAATCTAAACAGATAAAAGATTTATTTTTAAATCAGTGTAGAAGAAAGGAAACATTCCATGAAAAAGCATGTTTTGTTTTTATCAATATCCAAAGTGCTGAATCAAACTGACAGCAGTTTGCCTGTAGCAGAAAAACTGCAAATAGAAAAAGGTACTTCTGCAAAGAAAGGAAAATACTAAATCCATTTTGGAACATGTCATATAAAGTAATGCTGGGACCTATGCTGAGCACTGTAGCCTTCTAATGATGTGAAGGGATAAGAAAGCATGGAACAGGAACCGTTGTTTCTTGTACAATAAACATCATGTGAATGCAAACAAGCAAGTTTTTTCTTGTCCCTCTGCTGAATTTATTTAAGAATAATTAATGCCCTTTTTTTGGTCAGAGAACATGAAAAGCTGATGTTAAACCCCACACACACACACACACATTTCTCTGTTTGTTGATCAAAAATGATCAGCACTGATGAATTCACATCAGTGACGTCCCTTCTTCAGTGAAGCACTTGACAGAGGTCCACAAGGCCTATGATCCAACACCCACAATGGCAGATGCTCTTCTGCCTTCTACTCATCTACTCGTGATTTCTACCCCTGCCTTTTTTCTTACCGTGGTTTAAGAAAGGACGTAAATAAGAAGCTAAATAAATAAATACTTAATAAATATTTAATAGCACAAGTATGTAAAAATCTTTCTTATTACACACAACACCATCTATTTTGGGAATAGTAACTGAATGAATTAAGTTACTGTTTTCTTGTTAAATGAAAGCCTTCTTCTGTCACTAAACATGACAATACACACCTTCTTATCTCACTTGTAAAGCTTAGATGTCTCTACAGATATCCTGTAGTATAACAGTAGTAGCAGCAGCATTAACAGTAGTAATAAAAAAATATAACAATCCTGCTGCACAGAAGAGGGTTTTGAGTAGATATCTACCTCCAAACCAGCTATCTAGCTTCCCACAGCACCTCAAATAGCCAAAACTCCAGCAAACTATTGACAAATTTGATTTTCAGGTCACTCACATTAGTCGGTCGTAAGTGTTGAAGCAGATGATGTAAAAAAGAAAAGACTGCAATTGCTTTTCCTCCTCTCTTCCCTTTCCATTGCATAAATGGAGTAAGAATGAAAGAAAAACTGTCAGCAGTGAAGTCATTGCAAATTTCCCCATGGCTCCGCCACTCTGGGGGCTCAGAAGCAACTGGCGCTGCCCCAGCCAGCCAAGGATTTCTCAGTGATTTTAGTGAAAGTCACATAAATCTTCGTGTCTCATTTCCAGTGATGGAACTGATAATAATTGCCAACCCCTATCAGGAAGTACATGACAATCAGTTTATCCTCCTTTGTGAGGAATTCTCACGTCAGATGGAAGGCGCTGTATCTGCACAGAGCATGACTATTTATTTTTAATAAGACATAGCACAAACAACCAATGGCAGCTTTGGTAATATGTATTTTATCACTGAGAGTGATATTTTCCTTTGAAGGGAAGAAATTGTATATACTGATCCGCTCCTACAGAAACATTAAGTCAGAGAGATTGGTTTTCTGTAATCAGCTGCCACTTTATAAACTGAAGATTACTAAAACAGAAAACACAGTCAAAAAGCCAAATTGTGAACTTCTATGGTTCACAAAAAAAAAAAAAAAGAGAGAGAGAGAGAGAAAAAAGTGAACATGAGACAAGGTATATTTTATATGCAACAGCTCATTAATTTTAAGTGTCGTGGGAACCCTGCCAGTTTTACCCTCTGAGTAATTATCTTTTGTCTTAATTTGTAAGATTCTTGAAAGGGGAAAGAGAGAAATGGGAGAGAAAAAATGTTCAGTCTCACAGGAAAAGCTTAAAAAGCTTGAAGTCTGAAAACAAAATAAAAGGAGATGTAGATGGGAAACCGTTCTAACCAAGCTGTCCCCAGTTAAACAGTAGATGGTATCAGTTTCTATAAAAATCAGTGTTTGTTTCTTCCAACACCTAGACAACTGTTACATCCAGATAGATGCGTATAAAACCTTTCTGCAATAAAATTCTGGAAAATTCACCAACATACTATGTGAACAAGTATCCAAATGTTAACTTGGTTAATTACAAAACACTATCACAAGCCAAGCATTTAAGGAGAAAAAAAAAGATCCCTGAGACCATGATTTTGTTCCTATCTGACTAAAACTTTTGAAGCAAGTTATTTAGACAATAAACAAGTTATTTAGTACAATATAGCTAGTAAGATGGTTCCCCAGGAAAGACCAAAAATCCTCCCCACAAGAAATCTCATGTTGAAGAGTAATTGATGATAAGAGAGAAACACCCACTTCTCAAAGGAAGCAGTAAATTCACCAAACTCTGCATTAAATATTACTGAGACCAAATCTGATCAAACAATATAAGGATTATTAATTCTTTTGTGTATTTTTATGCAGCAAACTGCATTCTCCTTCATATCTGACAGATCTTAAATATTTCGGAGGCACTCTTAAAATCAGAAAAGGTCTATCTTATGCTTCACGAACCCCATACACTTATGTTCCAGCTACAATCTCCCATGTTAGAGACAACTCTGACATGCGCAATATCCAATTTTCTGCTCCCAGTCACTTTATTTCCTTTTAAAATGGTAGTCAGTAAGTGTTTCATCCTTGAAGCAGCAACTTCATTAAAAAATAGAAAGATAGAAAAAAAGCCCAACACATGAGTGGTGAAACTAACATTACTGAAGCAGAAATCATTTTAGTCTTGAATTATGACTATTTTATGTTACCTGTACCAACTATTTCCAGAAGAGCTTTTAGTTAACTAAAGGCAAAAACACTGCTAAGAGATAATTAAAAGTGCAAGTAAATTATTAGTGTTCAGACACTCCAAATAGAATAAAGGGTCATCTTTTTACCCATATCCATCTGAAAGCTTATTCTCAAAATGCCGTATTCTCCAAAGCAAAGAAATTGAACCACTACATTCAAAACTCACAAGCATTGGGGGTTTTCAAATCACTGATACAATTTATGGCAGCAGAGCAAAACCTTATGGCAAGCACATCCCCACGGATGCATCACAGTGCTCTGTGCATCAGAAGAACTAGACCCCGGGCACCAATATTCACCCAGGATCCCATATGGGGACTCTGGGTCTCTCATTTGAAACTGTGATGAAGAATCTCTACACGAACTAATGCAAACTGTGCAAAATGTGTGTGTACTAGGTGCAGCAGTAACAATGTCTACAAAATTTCTGGTCAAGTAAAGCCACAGATGTGCTCAGTTGTTACAGATTAACTAAGCATTTACTACAGGAATTAACTCTGTAGAGAGTGATAAAAATGTGTTTTCAGCAATTTTCAAAAGTATTCCTACAAATTGACTTGCACACGAACATTTTACAGGATACGGTCAACCAGCCATTCAGAATCTAATTTATAATACATACAATAATCAGGTTTTCTTTGTATAAGCAGTGGAACTCCTGGACTGGGTTCAGCCAACTGTTGACCCCACAGGCAAAGCTTTCTTTCCCAAGCCCTTCTTGAGATTATTCCTACACCTGATGTGCTTTTATACCAGAGGCAACTGGGGAGGCAACAGCAGAGTACTGAACCCTTTTGCTGTATGCCAGTGCCTGGAAGATGAAGGCACAAGGACCATACATGTACACATATGCTGCATGTTACAGAGCTCATGCTGCATTAAGCAAGCGATTGCACATTCATAAAACCTTCCAAAACAAAGAAGGAAGATCAGAGCGAAAGGGAGAAGTTTTGATTTTAGAAGGAGAAAAGGGAGCCTTGCCAATATTGTGAACTCGAGCCAGCTATTCCAATGCAAACCTCATGTCGTTACATAGATCGTGTTTGGAAGAGATGTAATATTAATCAACTTTCTGGCATTAAATATCCGTTACTGTACAAAAACATTCTTGCTCTGGCTTTAATTCAGTTTTAAGTCACTGTGAAAACATTTATGTGGCTCTCAAACTGAGTTAAAGGACCCAGGCAATAATTCCTTTCCCCTCCCAAAGGAACTAAAACAATCATCTACTTCCATAAAATGCAGTATTTTAGTACTGCCAACTGTTTTCCTTAAATGTTGGGTATGTTCAGGCCTCTGTATACCATTTCCAGAGATAAAGGCTGTCTTTTGAAGCCCCCAACATGATCTACCTACTCAGAATCAGGAAAAAGGTGTACCTCAGCAGAAGAGGCCAACACAGCATCATCTGAAAACATAATGGTACTGCTGTTTCTGCATTTCTCCAGTCCTAATGCAACACTGTGCAATTTCTCAGCGGACAACACCACGATAAAACTTCCATAGCTGCATGCTGAGAGAAGTCAAAAAGGAGAACTGTGGCAGAGAGGTAACACTGAATTCCTTTTTGACACCATCAATGACACAGCTCAAGCCCTCACTCACAGGAATATACTAGGCCAGTGGGAGAAGCACTTATTGGTATGAGACACCATGCCACCGTTTGCAAAAATTCAATACCAAGTGTCTCGTCTCAGCACAAATTCATTACTCTCACCCAACCACTACGACACAAACAACATTAAAAGGGTCACTCACTAAGCAGCAAGTCCATACAAAAAGTGTCTGTCTGTTATCACGAGTCTCGCACCAGGATAACAATTCCTTTTTTTTTTTTTTTTAAGCAACTCCCAGCTCCCCTATTCTTCTCCATAGGTCATACATCTAGCTACTGAAAATCTGCAAATCCCCAAATGTGTTGTGCCTGATTTGCATATTTAAATATGCAAATTACTGCAAAACGGGTAATTTTCGTGTTACATATTTTTGCAGAAAAATTAAATGTGCAAAAATGTTTATTGCAACAATTACTGGTTCCATGGTATTTCAACAAAAGGCTGTAAATCATCAAAATAATTGCCTACCCATTAGCTATTGTAGCACTCTGCCTGAAATTTTCTCCTTCTACATTTTAGCTGGATGCAAAAAATATTTTTCTTCTAAACATTTACCTCTTCAGGATTAATTTCACTAAAAAAGATGCACGAGACTAAGACTACTTCTCATGCACCCACCCGCAAATACAAAATTTCGTTAAAAACAAAACTAAATAAAGAATTGTAATCATAAATTAGTTTCTCACAACACACTCAAACAGTAATGCAAATAAAATATATGCCATTTAAAACTAAGATATATAAACACTGCATTGAGCTATATCCTGGAATAAGAAAAAAAGCTATCTACTATATTTTCCTGCATCATCTTTGTACTACTACACACATAAGGAAATTACTCTGCTAAATTATCCATTGCAAATTGAGAAGTGAAACATTCTTCTGTGCGTCTGGTAAGCGAGTAAGACAGCATTAAAGCAGAGTGTAGTATTTCTAGTGATGCCTGCTTACTACTGCCAGATCTGTTTAGAAATTTGAGCCCCAAGAGAAAAAAATAAAAAGATCTGTGCAATTTTCTCCCCTGCTCATTTCAGGCAAAAGGCATGCAGAGAAGTTTTTATCTTACCATGTTAACAAAACACAGCATGAAGCAGTAACCATTTCTGACCCAGTAGGTTTTCTGGCACGCTGGAGCTGGTTTGTTCCAGCCAAGGAAACCAGACTCACTTTCATGAAGAAGTCTGGATACAAACAACAGTGGCTAATTCCTAAATGTACATCAGAACTTAACTGTCTGTCTCGGTCATCTGAAGAAAAACAGCACATTTCCAGCATGCTGGCCCAAATGTGCCCTTCTCACCACCTTTGAGCTGCTATGCTCTTGTGAGAAATATCTAATTCTGCAATCATTCCCCTTGAGAAAATTAGCCAACCATTATTAGAGGAACTGTAGCGCGCTGCACGTAATTTCAAAGTTCTCTATGCAACTGTATCTGTGTACGCTGCTCCTCCTGAGGTACTTCTCCACTCCACAAGCCCTTTCAAGCAGAGTAATGCCTATCCTCTTCTGCTCTTGTGACGGGACCGAAAACCCAACAACTCCCTAAACTGCATCTTCCAACTCTTTATCACAGCCTGCTTAGCAAAACACTTGGCACCTGCAAACATTTTTCTTCAGGAATCCAAAGAGAAAATCTTCCTTTGTGCCACGGAATGAAATCAAACATCAAACTAGGATTTATTTAGTTATGAGGAATTCAAAGAATTAGTTTTAAAGGAACAGAGAACTAAGCCTACCCTCTTACCTAAAACTTGGAATTTCTTCCAAGCAGCAGGGAGATTTAATTTAGACTCAATACCTCCCCGGAAAGACTTGCACATTGTCGCAGATCCCTTTTACACACTTCCATGAATGCAGGGGAAAACACTTCTCCTGCCAAACATTTTAGTTTTATCTTTAACAGCTGCATATATGTGCAACACATCAGAAATACTATGAAAGGGGGGCGAAAAGGCATAGGTAACAATTTGATGCCTTAAATATATCTATGCAAGCAGAAAGCTTGGAAGGCGACCAGTCAGCGGAGCTAATTACTTCACCTTGTGCAGCAAGCTACGCCACATGTTATATATGCTTCCCATTCATACTTGGGCATCCTTGATAGAGTTAGCTGCCCAAAAGGTGGCTCAACAGGCTTGGTTATAACGAACAGTTTGGTGTGCCACCTTAATAATGCCCCATACTGGTGTCAGAAGAGGGTATTGACAAATGACTTCACCTAGAAAAGTTGTTCTGGTCCCCATTTAGTAGAAAGGAATCATTTGACACTGTCTAATGACATTAATCAAGCTCTGAACTTTTGTTGTTGTATGTCATAGCAAATGCTTAGCATTTTCAGGTCCAAAGTGCTTGACTACACATTGTATATTAAAAACAAAAGACTTTAATTCATTAAAAATAGACTTTCACGCTAGATTAAGTTCATTTGCTGCACTCGTCTCTGGTCTGCCTTGGTGTGTGGTCTAATTTAAAAGAGACACACATGAACCAGAATCTGCTTTATTCACATGAAACAAAAATACTATTGGCTGTCAACCAACATAACAGACATTGAAAAATGGGAATACCTCTGGGTAAGAAAATTTTAATTAAAAAAAAAAAAGGGAGAAAAAGAAAAAAGGAAATTACAATGACGAAGAAGCAGCTGCCTTCTCTGGGAATTCCTGTTTCGTCACCTTTGTCAAAACATCTCACATTGTCTCATATATTTTAGAAGGGTCTTTTGCAGCTCTATTAAAGCAGCGGCTTCATTTAGTCTCACTCTGATCTATATTGATAAAGATTATGAAGCCATTAGATGGCTCATTATGTTTGCCTTTACTAACCCCCAATTAAGATTTCAGGTGTCTCCAGTTTTGAGCTAATTTCAAAGTGGCTGCCATCTGGGACATTCCCAAGGAACACGATGAGCTCCTTTTGTAATGACATATCACATTTAAAACTAAGAGAGCATTTCTGTTACATGCAATTTCATTTTCCATATGTAGAGTTTTGTGCCTGTAATTTTGGGTGGTTTATTTAGAAATGACTCCTAAGTGACAAGTTTTGATCTATGGTCAGTACAGCATTAAAGATCCCAGTCACAGCTGGAAGTTGAAATGCTATTAGACATAACATCCGCTTGCAATTCTCCACAAATTGTTCACAAAAAGGGAGATTTTGAGCTTGGGTGTGCAATAAAACCAGATGCAGTCATGAAAAAAATTTTGGCATACATAACAAAGGCACCCTTTATAGAAAATTCTCTTTTGAAAAGCAGAGATGAGGATCAGCACAGTAACTTAATTGGGACCTACTAATCTGTTCTTCAGAGCAGAGTAGCATGAATGGACAAAAAAAAGCAGGCATGGATCACTATCATCTCTTAAAAAGTGCACTGTAGAGAGACTTTCCTCTCAGTATTCCTACTATGAGGAGAAGAGCTGAAGAGGCAGTCACCAGAAAGAAAGATTTTGATGGTAAACTAATACCAAATTAAGGAACAGATAGCACAGGCTACATTTTGAAATTATGATATGCAAAGATTGTGAAGAGTAGTTATGATACAAAACCTCTTGCTGGAGAGAGAACCACAATACAGCAGTGGAGCATGACAACAGGTTTAAAATTCACAGCATGCATTTTAGGTCTTCCATTTTATGCTAGGTGATGTTGCAATATACATAGATCCATTTTTCCAGATATGGCACAAGGTCATAGTGACACAATTACTGTGTAATGAGTGCAGCTTTTGCTGATTTGCAAAGAAATAACTGACTTGAAATTCCATAAAATCTTTCAATCAACAACATGAATGTAATTACTTATGGCAATTGTAGTCTCAATATTGTGTGTGAGAAATTAAGTGTTGCCCCTGACACGTGTTTTGATATCACTCACGAATGTTTATTTTTAACTTTGAGAAAATGAAATCATTCTAAATTATATGCTAGTCACAAAAAACCCAGAGAGTGACTGTGTGTCTATACTTACATATAACTCCAGCATATGTGTGTGTACATATATATATATATATATATATATATATACACACATACACTTCTCATAGAATCATAGGATTGTTTAGGCTGGAAAAGACCTTTAAGATCCTTGAGTCCAACTGTAAACCTAACACACAGCCAAGTCCCCAAAAAAACTGTCCCTAAGTACCATATCTACACAACTTCTAAACACCTCCAGGGACAGCAACTCAAGCACGTCCCTGGGCAGCCTTGACAACCCTTTCCATGAAGAAATTCTCCCTAATATCAAATCTAAACCTTGTCTGGCACAACTTGAGGCCATTTCCTGTTGTCTATAACTTGTTATATGGAGAAGAAACTGACCCCCACATCACAATATACATACATATAAATATATGTATGTGTAAGTGTGTATGTATATAACTCCAGCCCTGCAGTTATAGTTCTGCCACAGGGTTCAGATAGTCAGAAGAAACATATTAAAGCACAAGATGTTAATACTACATTTTACTCCACCATTTTTCCACTCGGATCCAGAAGAGCAGACAAGGACTGAGCACAGTCAGCTCACCTATTTCTTTACTAGGGAGTGCAGGAGAATAGCACTATTTAGGACCTACCTTGCCCATTTGGTACTTGTTTATGCGTTTTTCCTTTTCTAGGGGTTGACTGGCATGATGATGAAGCATTGTTTGTGGCTGTTTTTGTGTCCTCTGTCTCCTCCTCCTCCTCTTCTTCATCCTCATCATCCTGAGAGCTTCCAAAATATACCATGTTGCTGGGCAGGGCTGGAGAACCTGATAATTACAAAGAAATGGCTCATTAGCATCATTACATTCACTTACTGCACTAACCATATTCATCATAACCTACTTTAGTGTCATGCATAGCCAGGGAAGAGAGGGACTCGGAGATGGAAGGTCACACTACTGCATGACTAACTAGAGGGTTTTAATTTATTAGTTTTTACCAACAGGATACACATGTACTTGAAAAGCAGGGTTCTCCCTGCCTCAAGCACATTCTATTCATACTTCAGACAATCAAATAGTCTTGCTACAAGCCCTAATTAACAGCTTTGTGTATTCAGGAAAAGGACTAATGCACACGCTTAATTTCAAATGCATGCTCAAGTGCCTTAACTGAAGTCTTAACATTCAACTGGAAGCTTAACAGTTCTCCAAACGAAGAAAAGAACAGAAAAACAATCTGCATCATGGTAATATTTTTAGGTTATCATTGCAATAAGGCATTAGCATTTAAACTTCACAATGCTTTGCAGACCTCAGGAGTACTGTATACAATGTTTTGCAATATTCTGGAGTATGAAACAAAGAGAAAAAAAGGACATTGAGATGCTTATTTGCCTAGCAGATTCCTGGCAAAGGAGAGAAAAGAGCAAAGGCCTCTTGATTCCCCATGTGCTCCTCTTGAGGATGTTGCTTCTTGTCTCTTGATTATGTCCCACAATACTCCCATGATTTTTAAATGCACTGCTGACAACTAATGGACACTTTCCTTTGTGCCCAGTATGACTCTATTCAAAATGAGTCCTCCGTCTGTCTCCTGGAGGGAAACACACCCTAAGAGCCTTCTACTTACTCCCAAAGAAAAAAATGCTGGCAAAGAAAGGGGAAAAACAGAGTGAACAGACGTAGATAATGGCAAATCATCCTTTCAGTTATTTTCCCATAGCTAAATAAAAGGACAAAGGAAACTGAGCTACAGATCAACAACACAAGGTAGTGGCTATTTGGCTGGTGTTTTCGTAGGAAGGGCTTCTGTCTTCAAGCCCTTCAGAACCGCAGATCTGTATTTTCTTTGGTTTTGATCTGTTGGGTGTTGCCATTGCCAGCAACTAACTAAAGTTTATTTATGGTTGCGTATTTTCTGCTCCTATCATCTTTTTACAAAACAGTCTTAAATCTAAAAATCACACTTTAATGAATGGATACCTAAATATGGCACAAAAACTGGGATAGGCTGTTTCTGCAATGAATCATCCTTTCCTAACTATACTGGTTTTGATTGGGATGGAGGTAATTTTC
This sequence comes from Serilophus lunatus, assembly GCA_013399895.1. Taxonomy (NCBI): domain Eukaryota; kingdom Metazoa; phylum Chordata; class Aves; order Passeriformes; family Eurylaimidae; genus Serilophus; species Serilophus lunatus. The sequence goes on along the minus strand of VXBA01003383.1, from coordinate 481,029 downwards.
TTTATAGTAGCTGGAATGGGGCTATGTTTTGGATTTGTGCTGGAAACAGGGTTGATAACACTGGGATGTTTTAGCTATTGCTGAGCAGTGCTTGCACAACATCAAGGCGTTTTTTGCCCCTGTTTTTCAGGCTGCTCTGCCAGCAGGTGGGCTGGGGTGTACAAGAAGCTGAGATGGAACACAGTCAGGATGGCTGAGCCCAACTGGCCAAATGGATATTCTAGAGCATATGACATTATTCTCAGCAATAAAAGCTGGGGGAAGAAGGATGAAAGGGGGGACATTCGGAGTTACAGCACTTGTCCTCCCAAGCAACCATCACATGTGACGGAGCCCTGCTTTCCTGGGGATGACTGAACACCTGCCTGCCAACAATAAGTAGCAAATTCCTTGTTTGGCTTTGCTTGCAGCTTTTGCTTTACCTATTAAACTGTTTTTATCTCAATCCATGAGTTTTCTTAGTTCGACCTTTCGAATTCCTCTCCTCAATCCCACTGAAGGGGAAGTGAATGAGTGGCTCTGGTGGGCCTTGCCCCCACCTGCGAAGACCTTTCCTCTCGGTCCCTACAACAGTCCCTTTGGAACTGTGGCTGCCTTGTGGAGAAGCAGAGAGAAACCCCTCACCAGCATCCTATGCTGTGTATGAGCAGTATCCCTGGGACAGCTAGAAAACACGACAGCAGCACTGTCGATCATGCTTCCCCCCCAGAAACAGTGTACATATTGATCCATCCAGCCTAGTCATTAACATGTGGACACATACGGTTATCCTCAGTGGAAAGGCTTTTGCATGCTACAATCTTCATACTTACAAAGACTAATGATCAAATTAAAACTGCTGACACATTTCATGGAATGGAAGCTGTAGCAACTTACAGAAACAAAAAACCTTCACATTTTTCATGCTATCTCAGAGCTTTTCGGCACACTGTAAGCAATCAACCACAGCAGGTAAGAGGTGCTGAGAGGCACGTTAATTCTCCTACTCAGAGGGAATTTTAAGACTCAACAACAGCTAACTAGAACACTCTAAAACAGTTACTCTAAGACAGTGCTGCCTAAATAATAAACTGGTTTTTTTAATTCCATCTAGGTACCCAACGTGTAGTATGGATTCAGATGCTGGATGCAAATGCACCAGTTCTTAGCAGAATCCAAAGTCTGATATCATCAGTGCATTCACAAATGATGGCATAAAAGAAACTTACTCTTAGGAACCCTCAAAATTAGAGTCAAACACAGACTGAAATCTCTCTATTATAATTGTAGAAATAGTCAGAAGATTTATCCTTCTGACACTAAAATAGGGCTGATCTCTAAGCTTCATCTTTCCTACAACCCAAAGCTTTTTTGGCAGCAGCTTTCAACAGCAACCAGCAAAAAAAGTATCATCTGCAATGCAAATGCTGTTATTACAATAGCAATCTTTTTTTCTTTTTTTTTTAAAGCACAGAATAAAATACAGTACTGTGTCATTCAGCTTAGGAGGGAGAGTCTTACCCAAGTCTGAGAGCAGACACATGCTTCACCTAACTCCGGGTATTCAATCGCTGTAATAATCTCAGTGCATAAATCTTCTGTCAGAATGGTATTTTTTCATTCTTTCCAATCCAGAACTATGAACAACAATGGTTCAAGTGCATTCCTGGGACAGCTGGGACTGTTTGGGAAGTACATTTCCAGAGAAATTAGACCAGCAACATTGAATAACACAGGGGAGTCCTGCTAACCCTCGCTTTATTGATCTAAGTGCTCTGTAATATGAGACCTTGAAGAAAAGCTGGCTTTCAGTCTGGGTCTCTTCCCTTCCTCTCCCACCAGCTTTTCCTATGTATTTATTGACTTGCCAAACAGAAAGAAAAATGTCTGGGCTTGCTTATTTTTGTTCTATTTAAGCATTGTTATGGACAGAAGACACTGAAAGAAAACTAAAAGCCCTTGAGTTTTCTTGCTTACATTTCATATCATAATTATTTTTATTATCATCTTTTGTAATACAATTTCAGTTCTGGAATAAGCTTGCATAATTTGTTCACAACTACGTGTTAAACTGGTTAAAACCGTTTTCACTTTAAGCCTATGTAGCTAAACACGTACAAAAGGCTGAGAAAATACTGTTTTCAAATATTGCAACAGGCTGCTCAAGCTCAAGATACTACAAATTCCATTTATGAACAAATTGAAGGGATGACAAGCCTGGAAGTACTGTGATTTCATTCAGGCTAAAAGAATGACAATTATGTTTATTAGACAACAAGTAACTTGTGAGTGGTTTAAGTGCACTGTTGGTTTACACCAAGCAAAGAGCTAAGAACCCTCACCCAAAACTCCTCTTATGGAAATAATATTCAGACTTCTCATGACTGAAGAACTAATGAAACACATAGAAGCAAAATTGCACTGTAAAGAGTGGAAGCTATGGGATCACTCACCTTCTTTATTATAATAACAATTCCTATCCTAAATATGCCTCATCATCTCTCAGACCAGACAGGGATGTGTATGTGATGCCAAAGCCTATCTCTATAGGGGACCCCCTTTGTTACTCAAAGCTATTAATTTATAAAAACAATACTAAGTAGTGTTACTGTGGCAATGAATGTTCAAGACCACTGGAGATGTGAAGAAGAATGTGTGCTCAAGAGCCAATTTGGTTTTTTCCAACTCTATCAGCTGATCAAATAAAAAAATATTGCCCTTCCTCATGGCTTGGCTTCATTGCAAGTTAAGAATATGATGGTTTTCCTTATAGACAAATTTCGTCGTTGCTCTCAGGCTTCTCCATGTATAACAGTTATTCACCATGAAAATCATGTATGACAGCAAGATGATAAAAGCCCTTCCAAAATGGCACGAGAAAAACGAAAAATGCAAGTTCACCTGACACATAAACGTACACGTTCACAGAACATACAGTTGGAGGCATTCCTTGATATTTTCAATTTACAGAACACTATTCTGCATGTTTTTTTCTTTGCCTGGATGCACTCAGCAGCAGAAACCCACAGGGAAGCTATGGTGGTTCCTTCTTGCACATATTTACCAGCCAGGCAGCAAGAGTAAAGATAAAGAATCATCCATCCTCTTCTTGTTGCCCTCTCCAGCACCAAAGCATGACTCTCAAAGCCTACCAAGGGCAATCTAAAGAGTGACATTAGAATTTAATTAATGGCCAAAAGCAAAAGAGAAGAGCTGAAATGCTCTGTATAGAGGGCAACATTTGCACCTGGGAAGTGGTGCCTGTCAGGTCTCAGCACTCTAGGTATATAATTCCCCACTTCCTAGCTTTCCATCCCCAAGAAAACAGCAGAAAAATCTGCGGGACACTTACACGAGAGCCTGTGGCTGTATTGAATTTCACAAGTCTCCTTCTGTGCTGGAAGCCCCCACGTCATGCAGGCAGCTGCTACCATGGGCACTGCAGCGGATGTAGAGCATGGGAGGAGCCCACCATGCTCAGGGAAAGCACACAAGCAACATTGAGAAACCCACCGTGCCACGTACACAACCAGCAGGTGCCTGAAAAGCCTGCTCACTCAGCAAATCTGACAGCAACTCAGAAATTAAATTTGACTTCTCACCACTTGTTTAGAAGACATTTTATACAAAGAACCATCGAGACTGTTGGTGCCTGTGTGAACATTTTTCTTGGCATCCGGAATGGTCTACAGAACATCTACTTCCATCTGGTATCTTGTTCTTACTCCTGTGCCACCAACTCAACTGTGGCACCGTAATTTTTTTGTGGGGCCATGTGGTGAATCGGATCAGGGAACTCATTCAGAATAAAACCCTAGACTAAGGAAATTAAAGTCCTTCAATAAATGCTATAAATGTAATGTAATGTTACAAGCTCTCAAGAAGAGATTTGGAAAATTTCTATGCACACTTTTTCTTATTGAATGTGTAGCATAATATATCACTTTATATTATTAAACAAAACATTAAATGCAGTATGTTTCCAATCTCACGGAGGAGCTGCACACTTTACATTCTGTCCTGATGATGTCTAGGCACACAATTCCTAAATGCTTCTCTTTTCCCCTCAAGACAGCTGATTTGTTTTACATCAACATTTGCACACAAGTATGTGGCATCAGCAAAGATCTGGAGGAGGCAATTGCAACATGTTGGGAAAAGAAGGAGAAGCCATGGAGAAGTGGCAAGCTGTAAGAAAGGGCATGCAGCAGCAGCGGGGAAGGAGGGGCTCAGATGCGCTGGGGCTGGCAAAAGAGGTTGAGTGGCAAGAGGCATGTTACTAGATGGACACAAGCTGCAGGAAGAGCGGGAGAAGGAAGATACTGCAAGAATTACTGACATTCAATAGTAACAAATACTATTTGTTCCTGAGTAAAGCGGGAAGGACGCTCCTGATAAAGCCGCTCAATACAAGGTATCTGTCTGACAGTGCTGTTGACCTGCTGCCCTGATTATGGACATGTGCCACTCACTTTCTTTTACTTAAGGAGTCTCACAGTTGAGAGCACAAAAGCACCCAACACTAGGCTGGGCAGAAACCTGGGGGAACTTTCCACCCCTCTTTCCCTCCTCCAAATCACTGGAGAAAGGCAAATGGCCAAAGCTGACCCTCACAGTGGGATTTTGAAAGCCTAACAAATTTCCAAGGCTGACTCTCTCCTTACCAGTATGAGAGCAGGAACTACTGCTCCTATGATCAGATACCACTGTGTGTGGCAAATTTTGAGAAAATCATTAATGGTGAGTTGTCCTTTTTAAAATCACTCATCATGGTTACAATGAGCTGAATTATTACAAAAAGGGAGGGCAGTCAGGCCTCGTTCAAAAATAGATTTGAAGTATGTTTGGCAACTGTTTCCATCAGTATCTCAAGTTTCATTATTGAAATTCTCTCGAGTATTTTTGTCTTCTCTCCTATTGTGAGAGCAACACAAAAGAAAACCTAACTATATAGGAAAAACGATTACCACAACTACACACAAAGTGTGGCCTAATGCACATGAAAGAATGACAAATGTATTTCACATCCTTTGTTATAGTAATGTAATGCTTATACAACAGTAAGTACAAAGTAAAATATATTTTTTTAAGTCATGGTTATGCTTTTAGCAGTTTTCTTGAAAAGATGTTACCCTTTGCATGTGCAAAATTCAGGCTTCCTAGTAACAGTAGGCAGAACTCATTCTTACACAGCCTGTACACACAGATGTGTTGACCTCAGAAGCAAGTACTTGATTAATAAACTATACTTTTTCAGCCATTTTATTTGACTAATGATGTTATTAAGTGGTTTTTCTTTTTATTTGACAAATGTGTAGTTTTCCCTCCTAAACTACGGTATGTTTTGTTTCTCATTAAATTGCACTAACTTTTGTCTTGGACTAGCTAAACATATTAAAAAAACCCTCTGAATTTGGATCTCAAGAGTGGAATCAGAAGTATGGAAAGTGCATGTGCTTTGCCAAAAATACTATTTCATTACTCTTCAGAATTAGCTGGCAATGTTTCTGCAATATTTACTGAAGTATAAACCAAATGTTTTCATCTGGACAGGATTCAATGCCTGGTATGTTACAACCACAACAAAAATCATCTCAGTCCAAGAGCCTTCTCTGTAATTTGGGCTGTGGTTTCTGCACAATTGGGAGGATTCTTCTCCATGAATTATTTACACCAACTCCGCCTCTAGCTCTTCTCTTTTTTTTCTCCCTAACAATTAAACATAATCCAGATGTGCTTTGGAAAAATCTTAAAAGAATTTAAGACGTAAGAATGATTTAAGCACAAGGCAGGTCAAGGTATGTGGGACTTCCACCTGCCCCAATAAACACATGGCACGCCAAGCCCTACAATGAGCCACCTCCAGAGGTTTGCCTTCTCAAACACACAGCCTCATTTTGCAGCTGCATGCAGGTGGAAAAACCTTGCCTCTCAAATGCTACTCATGTGCTGGCATCTCAATGCTTAAAATTTAGGACCTGATTCTCATTCATTATACGTCCTACTTATTATGTTTTGGCAGGACAACACCAAGTCCCTGCAGTGCAAATAAATGTAATATATGTCTGTGTTTTATGGCTGTTTTACCAAGCAAGGCCAAAGGAGAACAGACTGCATCAACTCTACAGGAAAGACCAATTATACTTCACTTGTCTGTGTCCATCTGCAGGGACAGTCTCAGAGGGAGCTCCTCAGTGCCAGAGCAAGAGGGAGGAAAAGACCATCCCAAACACAGAAATAAAACAGAGCTCAAACTCAGAGATGCTCAAACTCTTCCCTCCACAGCCACTGTATGAATCACAAGGTGCCTAACTTATCAACCAGTATAGCAACATAAACCCCATTTTCTTCTCAGTCAATTCTTCCAAGTAGTAGAACTAATACAAAAAAGTCAAAGAAATTTTCCCCTTTCCTCTGAAATGGAATAAGGGTGGGGAAATGCATGAAACTGCAGGGAAAAAATACAAGGTTCACTTTCCAAACTTAACAAAACACACACCAGAGTAACAGAGTACTCAATATTAAAAAAATAAGAGGATTGCTTATCACATCTACAACTCATATCTGTAAATCTCAAAGCAATTTACCTCCACTGACCTGACTAGATTTTACGGTGAACTTCAAAACCAACCCCCTCCACATATACTTCAACACCCAACTGTATGTTTCCCTCCACCATGAACCAAGACACGTATGCAAGTGTGGAACCACCATGGTGCCATTTCCAAAAAGCTACCAGGCTGTGTTTCATACCCAAAAGATCCTGGGCCCCATTCCTAGCCCAAAATGAATATTTTGGGTAGCACTGTGCCTAGGATATATTCACAGGTTACAGAATAGGCTCACATGTTTCTGGGTGGGATGACAGGCAGGAATTGCCTTTGCCAGAATACTTTACATTGCTCACCTGGGTTGTGTGGTTCTGAACTGTTGCTGCCATTGCAGCATTCAGATTGTATGCCCGTAACTTACCCAAAATCAACATCCAGCTATGTTGATACCTACCTACAGAGTTAAATATTTATCCTCATTTTACAGAAAAACTAAACGAGACTCTGAGGGGCTCAGAGTCTCTGAGTGTGTGGCAATTACAAAAGCTAAAATGTCCCATTCTAATCAGTTAACTTCACCCTGTGGCTTTTTGCAGAGGTAGATATTGAAATCATTAACATCAGAAAGGGGCCCAAAACTGGAAGAGCAAGAAAGAACTTTCACTTGTAGTACTATACACAGGATACTCTGTCTTGTTTCAGCATCTCTTCCCACCTCTTAAATCTCCCAGTAGGCACAAACGCATATGAAGTAACACCTTCAAGTGGCTGGAGTTTTGGCCCTCTACTAGCACTTCCCTTCAAGGAGTAATGCCATGGTGGTGGTCACCGGGCATTCTGTGTGTACTTCACACATGTGCTCTTCACTATAAACCTGCATAATCACTTCTCCCCGCCCACAGTGATTAAATTACTCTTGTCCTAAACCACCAAGAGAGGTACCTTTTTAGCTCAGAGCAGCATTTTCCATAGGTGGCCTAAACAGTTGCACATGAGAAGTATCTTATATTCTATACTTCAATATTACTCCTAACTTTAAAAAAGAAGTTAGAAATTAGGAGATTGCAGTTGCAAAATGTAAAGTTAGGTTTATTAAATGTTTGTGCAATTAAGATTCAACACCCTGGAGTTTATTTTTGTCTTTTCGATCCATCCTAGAATTTTAGTCTCAAATACCAAATGATTTAATAGCAAAATCAATAAAACATTTTCTTTCAGTATTTTAAACAAATTATTGTATGTCTGCTTGTTTTAACATTAGTGAATTATAGAAACTAACCCAGCCTGAAAAAGAGCTCACATTTTTGGACAGTGTCAGTTTTTCATTGCTTTGCTTCCAGCTTAATCAAGTTGCTGTGCTATTGAATCTGCTTGCTCTGATGTGGTGAGCATGTCTCCACAGTGGCAATGTGCTCCCTGGGAAGGCCGGTGCTTCAACAATGTGACTGATGTAGTCAGCAGTTCTCAAAGTACAGTGTACCCATTGACAATGAACTAGATAAATTAACAGCTGTTTTCTAATATGCCCAAACTTAAGAGCTCCCAAGTTTTGGTTTTGGGGGATCTCCCTCTGTAATGGAAAACCTCTTAAGGTATCTATTGACACAGTCAATCTCTCCTATCAAGCCTCAAAAGAGAAGACTGAGATCAAAGGCCCCTTGAGCCTACCAGACAAACACAGGTGTTTAAAAGAATGTATGAAAGCAAACTGTGAGAGGACTGGGACACGTAGAGTTAGAAGTTACTGAAGTTCAGATAAACATGCTACAGTGATTTTTTTTTTATTTTGATTTTGCTCAATTGTAATAAAACATCACATCATTAAGTCAGTGCAGTACTCAAATAAAAAGAACAATCACACATATTGCAGAATAGAAGTACCTGAAAACCCAGTTTGTGAGATCTCAATTAAACCATCTTTATTTAGGAACCCCTGAAATTCTCTAGCATGTAACTAACTCCCAGAGGCTCGGCTTAATTAGAAAATTGATCATGGGAAAACTTCTTCAATTGTAGTCTCCTAATCATAGTCTTCCTGTTATCACCTTTCGCCAAAGATCTATTGCACCCAGGGAGTTGTTTCTCCTTCCCCCTTTAACCCAGTATTATTTGGCTCATAATATTTTAACTTGTAAATAATTACAGAGAGCAAAGGTAGCTTAAACGCACTGTAACAGAAGCTATTAAGAAAAATATTATCAGAGGCAGAAAATACAGCAAAAGTGAAAGCTGTTGTACAACCACACAGAGATGACACACTCATATCTACACACTCCTGAAAGATACTAATTATGCCTCTGGCAAAGGGCATACAGGCTCCTTCAAAGAAGCTATTTAAAGATAAGAACATTGCAGACAAACACTTCAGAGATATCTGTGCTATTCCCTTCCTTCTCGTCTTGGAAATTCTAGGTCACAATTTAATAATAAAAAAAAAATCCTACCTTTTTAAAAAGGAGGATTTTAAAATAATAGAAAGCAGGGCAGCCTTGCCAAGTCTGGTCAGTTAGATGTATTCTAGGGTGCCCAGGTATACATCAACTGTTACAGCTTTTTCATTCTAGTCCATTTACCTTTTAAGAAATAATTAGTATTAGTATTACCAAATCAGGAGTTTAAAAGCAAACTAATTAACAATATGTCTAAAGCCTTAGTATTCTAGATAATGAAACCAAGCAGGTCATCCTGGTTAAATTATTTCCCTTTGAAATTACAGCATGTTAAAGAGAAGGGGGGGAAAGGTAAATAAAAATTATTTGAATAATGAGACTTTTCTACACATAGCAGGACAGATAAAAGGGACTTCTCCTCCCAAGCATGGGACCTTACATATGTCAAGGGCCTTTCTTCTACACTCTTGCATAATACTGCTCCACCACTGACAGAATTCAGCTGCTCTCACTTAAAATTAACCACACAAGAGCAATGAAGAGTGAGCTTGTGGTGACGAGATTTTTAAATTCATTTAAAAATAAAAAATGAAAGTACACAGTGACATGTGGTACTCGGTCAAAGGTTGGACTTGGGCATCTTGGAGGTTTTTTCCAACTTAAATGATTCATGATTCTATGGTGCAATGAATTTATATTGCAATTCTGACACTGCTGCTGAGTGTAGGGGGAAGAGGACAGAGACGTGACCACACAGCTGCTTTCCCACCAGTCATGGAGAAAACCCCATCGCCAAAAAAAAAAAAGCTTTGATAGTGAATAAAGGGACTGTATCACTGAAGCATTTTGAAGGACTAGGATCTAAGATAGTCATAAGTTAAGTGGTTTTTTTTAAATGGTATGAACATGGGGACTTATTGTCATAGATCTTAACAGTATTACACTTAACATTTTCAAAGTGCTGAACTTTGACCCTGTGAGTGAGCTCTTATTTCCATGCAATTGCATGTCGCACTTCCTCATGGAAGTGCAACAGCCAGGGCTGGACAGATGTGTCTGGAGAGAAGTAAGAACAACCGTATGTCCCATCATGCAAACAAGTCTCAATCCCTCAACACTTCAAGAAATAATAGCATAGGGGCTCCAAATCAAAACAAACCCCTTCCGAATAAAATTCTTCCTTATGCAGGGTTTAAATAAGCTTCTGGCTCTTCCTTTTTCAAGCTCACTAGGTACCGCCAGAGGAGCAGCACCAAACTAAGCCTGCCAGTGCCCTGAAAAGCCACCTATGGGAGCTTTCTAGAGCTGCATGAAACATCAGGCTGCTACATGAACTCCCTGCAAGCATCTTAAGAACCAGCTTCCGTGTCCTTTTTTTTTTCAATAGGCACATCAAAAGACAAAACCACTCAGAGCTCAATCTCTCAAGAAGCCAAATGGGCACAATCTCAGGCAGCAAAGACCTCCTGAAGGACACAGCAGTTCAGTCACAGAAGCCGTAACCATGCTCTAAGCAACCCCACTCCTTCTCCCTCCAAGCCACAGCACTCTCCTGCTCCTCCACAGAGCAGCATCCAGGTGTCAGCTGTCCAAGAAGACTCCCCTGCCTCTTTTTTACTGTCTCTTTTCAGGCTTTACACAGAGGTGATGGAGCAATGACCCCAAGGGGATGCTGAAAAACAAAGCTTCTCCATCCAGCTTTGCTTCAGAATGTTTAAGCAAACCAAGAATGTGCCATGTGTGGCACTCAGAGCAGATTTTCCCTCGTGGTTTTTAATACAACTGTAACTGTGATCTTCCTGTCTGAATGCATGTGTTGTCTGAAATATACGAGGTACTCCTGCATACTGAAGAAATTAGGAATGAATTGCAAGCTCTTAATTGACAGTACAAAACATCAATTATGCCACAGATGAATAACAAAGAATAAAATTACAGGTGCAAGAGCTAAACAGCCATTGATTCAAATTAAAAAACAAAACAAAACAAAAAACAACAACTTGAAGCACTGAAATAGGACAAAAGTACCCATGCTTCTCATTTGCATTGTTAAACCGGAATGCTAAGACATTAGGAAATAAAAATGGAGATAAGTGACACCCCCACATAGGTTTCCTTTCTATAAGTGCAAGTGCCTTCAAAGCTATAAATAATACATGCTTAGTTAGCAAGCAGTGGAAACAAGTGTGTGAATGCAGCCATGTGTGCTCACACACATACACTCGCACAACCCCCATCTGAATCTTCCCACCAACCACTGTGGCAGTTGGCCCAGATCACAGCAGTGACATGCTGCCAACAGACTGATCAACCCCACCGCACACTAAATTAGAAATACATTTCCACAGATTAAATTTCAGAGGACTGTGATACCACTTTAAACTCCATTAGATTCTGCTCCTCACAATCCTTTAAACAAACACAAAAGCTAGCAAATCACTTCCCTCTGTCCCCTCCACCCACCTCTTTACCAGAAGTCCCAAAAGGATGGAGGCTCCATATTGGATGTGAATTGAGGCAGATAAATTAGGAACCAATCTAAAGGTACCGCAAGCCAAAAATTTCACAGAAGAAAAAAGAAATCAAACCACGATTCATTAAGGTGAGAAAGCCTCAGAAGAAAGTTATGAGTGGTATTGATCATTGCTGCTCACAGATGCGACAGAGACCTCAGTACTGGAAGGGAAATCTAAAGACAGGCTTTGAAAGATTCAACCCACTAGGTAAGACTTTTGCAGACAAAAGCACACCCTTTCAGAAGGTAACAGGACAAAACAACAGCAAGAGGCATCATTCCAGCACATCGAGGATGGAGCAGTGACTAAAGGGATGGGGAGAGGAGGGAAACCACACTCACCAGAACAGAAACATACCACAAGAGCTAACAAGACAACTGGGAAATTAAGCTGAAAGATGTTATCTTCAGTACATGACTTGGGAGACAGGGCCATGGGCAGTCCTAAGAAAAATGACCATTCAGGTACAGTCTCCTTCTTTAGCCTGATCTAGACAGTCAGCCGTACCTCACGCTCAGGTTCCCAAGCCTGTTGTGCAGGCCTGCAGACACACACCTCAGTGATTACACTCACACACCTGCCAGGCTCAGGCACCTTTACTGTGAGATAATTTGGGTATCTCACTCTACAGTTTCAGATGCCTGATTTGTACCTGGGTTGCAGAGTGGAGGAGCTCACCTGTTTTAATTATCATCACAGGATAATGTTTCCATATCCAATCCTGAGGCAGCCAAGAACAATGGCAACCCCTCCATCCACTGTCTGATGAAAAGCTTCACTCAGATTGAACAATAAAAGACAGTAAGCAGGTAGAGAAGGGGAATTTCTCCTCTTGCAGGAACAAGCACTCAGGAAGTTAAGCATTTCTTCAGTTTTATAGTCAGCCAAAAGAAAAGGAGGATGGGGAGGACTTAAGAGAGCTGGACAAATAACCTATTCAGGACAACAGAGAGCTAAGCACAAAGGAAATTTTTTTTGCACTGTTACCAGCCTCATTTTATGACCTTCAGAACCACAAACTCAGTGTTTCTGCTGCAGATAGGGTCACATTGCTCAGAGTTGAAGGGCATACAATGTATTCAAGTGTAGCACCAGTACATTTGTTGAGTTGCTACTCAGCGCATGGTGCTACAGCTCATTCTGTGATGAGACTGTCGTGAGGCTGCTGCAAGACACTTACCTCGAAGACAGAGGAAAGTGAGAAAATCTTCTGTCTTGGGCTTCCTTTTGGAGAGGTCAGAAATCTGAGTGGCAGGTGGGGGTAACAACGGCTCCACTATCTTTATTGGAGTTGTGCTGGGACTGTTTGGCTGTGACTGAGCAAACTTCCTTTGTGCTTGCAGCCTCGGCCTGTGGAAACAAAAGCAAGTCAGGGGTTTGTTAGGCAGAGCTTGCAGGATAAGTGAGAACATAAAAATTCACCATTAAAAAAAAAAGAGAGACGTATCTGAATCTATCTCCCACCAATATTACATCTCTAGCTGAGTCCATTGTGAAGGCAATATTTTATTTGTTTTACCCTTTGGTATCTTCTGCTACACTTTGGAAAAACAGAAAGGAAACATCTTGACTGTAAAATCTGTGACTGCTATTTCATATGTTCTGTGTGTTTTCTTGCACATGATACAATTAGTTTATCATTCACTTATTTGGAAATTAAATCTGTATTTTGCCCCATGAAAATGTCTTTTTTTTTTTTTGTTAAGTGTTAGTGTTCATTGCTTCCTGTTTGTAATTAATTTACAAATTAGGTTTATTTTAACCCCATTAAGGTTTTAATTTATTCCAATCTGCTAAAATCTTAATTCCATGGTAAAATACGTATTAACAGATAAGGTATATATGTTAGCATCCAGCTCTACAAGAACAAATCACAACCTTTGGGAAAAAATATTTTTGACAAGGAAAATATCTGGTCAAAGCTATCGGATGTTTGTTTGCTTGGCTACAACCTAGAAGACAGCAAGCAAGAAGGTCCAGAGTGGGGTAACTGAATTTTTAAGAATGAAGGACACGCATGGAGTGCATTTCTTCAGTTCTGGTACTGGGCAGTGGACTGACACTCTTTGATTAGTTTTAGAGCATGCCTGGGTACAACTCCAGGAAATGAGCAGCTGCAGGTGTTTTTGGCACCCAGGCTACAAAATATTTCAAGCCTATCTGAAGGCTCTGATTGTCTGGTAGGTAGCAATGAATGTGATTTTCTTTAATATGTCTAGAATGTAAATTAGTATTAGGGAAAGCACTTTGGGGCAGGACAGATACCCGGAGGGGGTCTCACTGGAAACCTGGCTCAGCTCAGCATTTAAGAACATGCTAATTTCTCACTTAAGCAACTGGGATTCTAATTATGATCTTTATTACAGCTTCAAAAAGGAGAGAAGCTACAGAAAGAACTTAAAACCTTGTTGAGAAAGGATGCAATTTTATGTCATTTTCTTCCCTAATAGCAGAGTATTTACATAATGTCAAACTGAAACATATCAAATAACACTGAAGAAAAACCCAAGTCTTGTCACTCCACCACAGGCTTGACTGTTGTGACTTAGGGAAAGCACAGTTACTGTTCAGTATGGATGAAATATATAATTGGCAAACCTCTTCTTTTTCACAGACATTAACCTTAATTAGTTGTGTAAGAAGAGATTTGTTACTCTATTTTAAACTTCCACAATTTTGTGGCTAAAATATACACATGTCCTCTAATGACAACAGAGGACAAAAGCAACATTCAGTGATTTTCTCTCAAAATTCTGCATAAAATTGTCCACATCCTCACTATCAAACCCCCACTCCCCAAGACAACAAAGCATACCAGTCTTTCTTACTGCTTGTTTTCATCTCCTTCTTGACAAAAATAACACACTGTTTATGATTTTTTTGTATCATGGTGCTTATAATTTGTGAACTGGAACTAAAAGACTATTGAACACATGCATTGCCTTTTATCTGTGAACAGCTATCTTTCCAGAATTAAGGTCTTGTATAGATCCGCTTGTACCACCTCAAAATTATTCAGATTGCTTTGCAAAGCAACTCCATTCCTTCAAGCAGGCTGAGGACTCCCACACAGGATGAATGGGATTTTAATTTCAATCAACTACATTTCTATCACCAAAACCATACATGCAGCCAGAGAAAACCACTTTGTGTTGGCTTCTGTTCTGCACAAAACATATGCTCTCTCAGCAAAAAAAAAAAAAAAAACCAAACCAAAAAACCAACAAACTATAAAGGTTAGCAAGCAACCCTGCTTTCTGCACAGCAACTTTTCCCCATTGATGTGCTTCATCAGCTGGGCTGTTAAAACCATACGCCTATCCACCCTCCGCATCTCTGAACTTGTTCAAATCTCATGTCAGGAAGACAACCACCCTAAAAAGTAAAAGTTAAACCTGTTTCATTAGTCCAAAATTAACCCTTTCCAGCAAAAATTGTCCACACCAGTTTCCAGTATCCATATTAACAGAGCACTGAAAGAGGATTAGAGGATGACTTGTAAGCTTAGCATAGGTGTGAAATGAATTAGTGAACTGAAAGTACTTTTGGTTCTGTCTTTTAAAGTACACTCTGTCTGCATTCTTCTCTGGCACAAACAAAACCCTACAGGGCATAGGGCCTTGCCTGGCTGCATCACCAGCTCCTCACTACCACTACTCCTCACTACCCATGGGGGCCCTTCATTTCAAAGACAGTGGAAATGCCAGATCTTCCCTCCCACACAACTTCAAGCTATGACCATGAACTTTTGACACCTCCCCAGAGAAACTGTGGAGACTTTTTGATGCTTCTTCTCTAAAACCAATGTTGAAGATTGCTGTACTTCCACCTGCTTCGTATGAGCTCACCAGTGCCACAAAAACTGGCCTCCTTATGAAACATCCATCTTTTATTAAAACCTTGAACAGTTACAGGGTGTAAGCATCACTGATTCGATTTATGAACACTAGTAAATGAAGGTGTTTTTTTGTGACTGCAGCATCCTTTAGGTTTCTGCACCAACTACCGTTCTTCACATGGACAGGCATATGCTCCACAGGCTTCTACTTCAATGCCTGAGGGTGAGTATAAAGTGAGTTTGAGCAAGAAACAAGCCATTCTGTAGCTACAACACATTTGGAAGAGGCATCAAGGTTAGGAAGCAAAAGACAAGTTCTTAAACAGCCTTTGGTCCAGAGTTACGTAAACATCACCTGTTTCAAAGGGAAAACACATGTATTTCAAAACACTGGCAACAACTAAACTGTTTCCTTGTGAAGGCATGTATACCCCTTAATAAACGCGTACGCCCCCCACGAAAACCTCTGGCAGCATAAAACCAATTATTTCGGGTACGGTTTCACATTACACTTAATCCAATCTAAGTGTGAAGCTGCTGCCAAGGGAGGATTGTAACCCTCCTCTTCAGTGCAGTTACATCAGAGGAATCACACGGCACCTCATCCTCACTTACACACCACTTCTGATCACGAAAGGACAGCTAAGTGAAAAAAGTGCTCAAAAAGACACTTCGTGCGTAGGATGTTGCCAATGTAAAATTTAGAGAGAAACAGCATGACCTGCAGGACTAGGGAAATGATGGTTCCCCTGTACTCCACACTGGTGAGGCCACACCTCAAATCTTGGGTTCAGTTTTGGGCCCTCACCACAAGAAAGATACCGAGATGATGGACCATGTCCAGGGAAGGACAACAAAGCTGGGGAAGGGTCTGGAGCACAAATCTGATGAGGAGCAGCAGCGTGAGCTGGGGTTGTTTAGTCTGGAGGAAAAGCAGGCTCAGGAGGAAACCTCACTGGTGACTGCAACTCTCTGAAAGGAGATTGTAGTGATGTGGGGGTCCCCCTCTTCCCTCTGGTAGTAAGGGAAAGGATAAGAGGAAATGGCTTAAGTTGCGCCAGGGGAAGTTTTGATTGGATATCAGGAAAAGTTCCTTCACTGAAAAGGTTGTCAAGCACTGGAACAGTCTGCCCAGGGAAGTTGCTGAGCCACCATCCCTGGAGGTATTCAAAAAACACATGGATGTGGCACTTGAGGACACAGTATAGTAGTGGACTTGGCAGTGCTCGGTTAATAGTTGGACTCCATGATCTTAGAGGTCTTTTCCAACTAAAACAATTCCGTGATTATTTAAATGCACACCAGCACGGCTTTGCTCTTTGCTTCTCAATGCAACAATTTCTGCCAGAATGACCTATTTAGTGCCTATTTGGCAACAGGAGACAGACTGGCACGAGTGGCAGAAAGAACAACAAAAATCCTTTTTCCGTCCTCAAAACAAATTGCTCACTCTGTCCTCATTGAAAGAGTATACACTACATAAGGCTTGCAAATATGCAATCAAAAAACATTTTTCAAGAAGGAAAAGGATGAGGAAAGAACTTGAAATAATACCATATCTAAACGTCACGTGAACACTCAACACACAGCCAGAAATATCTAGACCATTTAAAAATAAATAGTAAACTACCTTCTCTCAACAGAACATTATTTTACTTCTATTCCTTCTGAGAGACTTTAAACGCCTACCTATTATATGAAGCTCAATAAAGCCTCAGTTCAAGGAATTTTCACCTCCTTTCAGTTCACTTCTCTTCTACTGAACTGACCTTTTACGTCTAAACAAATGAAAGCCATGGACTAAAACTCCACAATAAAAACTCTAAAAATAAAAAACCTCCAAAATAAAAATTCCGATTGTAAAAAGTCAGACTAGGCTACAAAGCATTTCTCTCCCAACACAACACAAAAATACACTTTTTGAAGCTTTTCTAGACTAGAATTTATTTTGAGTTGAATACTTTAAATTGCATTCTTTAAATCAAAATACTACAGTTTGAATTGGCTAAAAATGCTTCAGAATGTCTTTTAAAATAGAATATCCTAGCACCATTCCTTTAACTTTCTAGGAAAAAAATTCTTACTACACAAAGGCGATCTTTTCTTTGCAAAGTAAAGCTCAGGCTAGTAGTATCAGTCTGTATTAAATTTAACAAGCATACTACTCTAGGTAACACTGTTAGCTACAAATCAAGTACTAAACTACTAGCATGTGAAATTTAGTTGTACATCAGTACAAAAAAACCTCTTTTCAGTTTATTACTCCATAACTCCTAAGTGAAAGCAAAGCATAAGTATTATAAAAAATACACAAAAACCAATAAGCACAATCAGATTTGTAATGTATATTCATACTAACCTATTTATAGAAAATTCTGGGGTTGAGAGGCTGTTCTCATTCCTACACATCTCAACTGGGAAGAGATTTGCAAAAGAAACCATCTTTTCCAAACATTCTCTAATCTCCAGCAATCTGAAGGTTTTCACAAAACTTCTTACTTAATATGCACCACATTATGTCCTTGCTGTTTGGTCTCATTACCTTCCATTTACTTCTTGAATTCCACTTCTGCTTTTGTCTTTTCCTGCTTTTCTGCAGGCTGATGCTGATGTCCTCTTGCTTTAGAACAGCCCCACTGGAGTTAGATTTCCAAATGCTACAGGAATCATAGTTTAAGTAGCTGCTTGAGTAGGACAGTTTTGTGGCTAATTCCCATTTCCTTTTTCATTGCAGTGTGCTTTTCACTTTCTGAGCTGCTAAGTAGAAGGAATCTGCACTTTTGCCTTTCTAAAAGCAGCATCGTATTTTGGTATTGTGACCAATCACTATGTAGCTAGTTAGGAATACAGACTCACTCACTGCTTGATCTAAGGCTAATTAGTTGTGGAGAGACCCTCCTATATCAAAATTCATCTTTAAATAGGGAAAATTTGGGGGTTTTGTTATTGCTCAGTTAGGTTTTGCAGTTCATGGATCTCCTTCAGTATTAGGCTTCACAATCCAAACAGCAGAAATTCAGCACACCGTATATTCACTTTTTTTCCATTTAGGGGTAGGTTTGTCCTCATACAGATAAAACTGAGTTCAAGTTCTGTGGGACTATTCCCACACTGCTGTCTCAGCCTGATTGTCCCATACACACAGTCACATTTCAAGCATTGTAGCTGTCTTTCCATCAGCCACGAGTAAACATTTAAGGGCATGCTCTGGTACAGACGGGCACTCTACCTCACAGATTTTGTTCTGACCATTCTTTGCTAGTATCGTTATAGTTTCCCCTGTGCTGTTTACCTGGGTTATTTATTTCCTTGCTGGCTTGGTGAAATACTTATCTCTGAGGTTTACTTGGCCCTATATCCCCAAACTAGATCAGTTTGGAAGCACACCATCTTTTGGCTTCATCAGAGCTGGTTAACCGTATTTGTAAACGGTGTAACTGCACTCACAACAAGACACTGACCAGCACACAACATACCCATATGCAAAGGTTTGTGCGTGCAGCTTTGTTTAGGTAAACTTACCTGAAAGCGGCAGGCTGTAGATATGTTCTGACCTCATTTAAAAAAAAAAAAAAAAAAAGTAAAAAACCAGAAGTTTAGGCTTTAACAGCCAGGTGTCTGTTGGAAAACAGGTAATTATGAAGTGTGCAATTTCCACTTCAAACATAATCCACCATCTGATGGGCATTTCCAGGCAAGTCCAAGGTGAGCATGGAAAACTTGCTGCTGAAGGTATCACGGGACAAACAGGAAATCTTCATCACTATCACATGTGCCAGCAGGAAGCATGGCTAAGCTGCATCTCACCCTTTCAATCCTGAAAACTAGCCCAAGCCATTCCCTCCCAACAGCCACATTCTAGAGGATCACCAGCTCATGTGAACAAGGTTCCAGATGTCAAACCATCAAGCTGTCTACATCAACACTGCCAAAACTTATATGAAACCTTTTTTTCCCCCTCACATGTAAGGGTAAACATTACTTGGATAAGCAAAAAAACGAGGTGGAAAATAAAAAGTTTCCCTCAGAATACAAGATCTTGTTGACTCTCCCTGGAGCACGTGTGAGTGCAAGTGTTGGCTCTGGCATTATAGGTACTGTTTGTATGTATTCACATTCCACTGCAAACACTGTGTCACATGTCACATTGTCAGGTCAGTGAATGGCATCACACTCAGAGCAAGAAAGCAGGCATCCAAAGAAGCCCTTTGAATTGCATGTCCTCTGTCACACACCCCTAAGATACTGGGATAGTATTTTTCTACCTGCATCAGTGGTACCTGTTGCCCTTTTAACAACACATTGGTTCTGTTGCTACTGCCAGCAAGTTTGTAGTAGTGGAAATTGAGATTCAGCATTTGTGTTTCCACACCTGTTTGTACTAGAAACTGCAAGCTAAGAGACCTGGTTGCTCCCATCCATGCAGATACCAAGCACAGGTAACCTGTGCAAAGTATGTGGTCACATGAGGATGTGGCTTCACAATAATCTGCAAGATTATGTAATTCAAGACAAAACTCAGTCCTGTATTACTGTATTAAGAGTGTAATTCTTAATCCTGTCACATGATAAAAAGAATCTGCTACTTTTCAATAAATTAAACATTCCAGTAAGGTTGAATGCAACAATTTTCAGGCTATGCTTTTATTAAGACCTTTATTTATGCCATCTTCTTTACCTTCTGTGGTCCAGTCAATCAAAGTCAGGCCTAAATTAGCAACATGATTTCAAATCAGCCTTAAATTCTCAAGTGAACAAATGGAAGTAAAATACTGAGACCATCTCCATTCCATCCTTGATTGTTGAGCCTAACAAGGCATGTTTCCATAGATAACACTTCCTGCTCTCATACTTTAGCCACAATGAATGGATGCACATTTTCCTTTGGATTTTAGTTCAGTTGTGTTTGTTTTAAATGATAAACAATTGGTTTCTAAGAACCTTCTCTCCTGCTAACAATGCAAAGGTGCATGGGAATGGCATTTAACGAATGATAATTGAGTTAACCCATATGCTTAATAACTTTCAAAATACAGCTAGAGACTAAGGTTTTTTTGCTAGAAACTGCTCCAATTATCATTAATTCTGGAATCGCCTGTTTATCCTGACCATGATCACTGATCACAAGAAGGCCCTTACAGTCTCCAAACCTACCTCATTTCATGCAGTTTAGCAGAGACACTTATATCTACTAAAAGAAACAGTCGGCCAAACTACACACAAGATTATGCTGGGCAAAATGAGAGCTCTTAAAAGCTGCTGGACAGTGTTTACCACCCCCCCACCACAGTAACTGAGAAGGAACTGGACAACTCCAGCCACCATTCACAAGCCTTGTACATACCCTACACATTGCACATGCAAGTGGCCACAATGACATACGTACGGAGGCTTTGCCTGCTAGACGAACCCATACCAGACAGCCCGTAGAAGTTGTTAAAAAACTAAGACTGCTTTCAGATTGCAGCTATGGATCTGGAAAATCTGGGTGTTTCAGTGGTCTAGATAACCCTGAGAGGGATAAATCACACTGGGTATAATAAATGCTTTTTGTCCTGAAACATCCATGATGGTCAGGGAATTTTGATACTACCCTGATACAGCGGTAGGGTTTTGCAGTGTGAACTTGAGTACCCTCCAGAAGCAGAGATGAACAAGAAACAATCCAAAAACCCAAAACCACGAATAATTAAACTTGCAGCCCTTCTCTAGGAGCATGAATCTCCTCTCATCCTACTGCTGCAACTAACTGGACTTGACACAAGAACAGTCCATGCTTATCACACACAATTTGCATCACAGCAGCCCCGTAGGCAGAGTTGGAAGCTCTCATCATACTGAAACCAAAACAGAACCCCGAGTTACCAAGGTGCAATTCCAGCACAACACAAGCACAAAACCACACATCTCTACCTTCAAGTATCTCAATAATGGGATGCTTCCAGCCCAGACCTCAGCAGTTGAAGAGAGATTGATTTAGATTACATAAATGACCATCAAATACTCAAACACTTCCACTCATCCCACATGCCAGTGGGATGTGGCAAGTGCAGGAGGGTTTATCTGCGGCTGCCCAGAGAGAATAAGCAGTGGGAGTGTGACCAGAATGAGGATATGGCATCTGAATGAAGCTCCTAAGAAGGTGTTTTCTTACAGTTGCCTGCTTTTGTCATCAGATCACACTATAGCAACTGTCCTACAGTCTTGTCCATAAATCCAAGACCAAAGCCTTATTTCTCTGTAAGTAAATGTAGGATCTGGATAATCAGGAAGACAATGACACTTTTAAATCTACTTTCACCAGGGCTGTACCACCTGAGACTGGATAAGAATTATTCCTCCTCCATGCAGGCGTGTGGTGAGCTGTACATGGCAATAGATGGCAGAAGAGATCCTTCTAAATACTGGAGATATGTGGTGCCACCCTTCCTTTGTCCTGCAATAGTTCTTAAAAATTCCCATTTTTTGGAGTAGCTTCATTTCTAGTCTAAGAACATAAGCACTGGTACTTCAACATTTGACTGCTATGAGTTGTATTCCAGCTGTGTCTACACTGCAACCACATTGCATGTTGAATAAAGCCACGCAGGCTAAGCCTTCAAATACATCAGTCCACGTGGGAATCTAACAACAATGCTGCAGACCCTTCACTGTGGGTCCTACAAACGCTCCTCCCAAGCTCCTGGTTATTGCTGACACCCCCACCACTACAGTCAACAGCATTCAGCTGGGCTAGGCTCAGATATGCTTACACAAGCTACAAAGGATGCAAAAACAGCTTCACTGAGAAGGAATGAGAAACAAGAATGTATTGCAGCAGTCCATTTTGGAGGGCTGCGTCTTGGATATGTGTCTTTCCTTGCAGTTCTTTGGGCTATGAATGCTGCAGCAACTGTCCACTAGAGACAGCTTACAATACTAGATAAGACAAGTTGACTCATTGGGACTAAGCTACAGTGGGAGCCCCTGCATTAGTGTGAATCAGTACCGAGTACTGTGTGATGTGCTCTTATTTCAACAGTACCATAAAAGCCACAACAGTTTCTGACTCCTCCCCATGCTACCCCCTGTGCACAGCTTGCTTCTGCTCCTTCAGCCATGCCCTGGAGCCATTCTTCATCTGCAGCATTTCTCATCTCTGGCTGCAACTTGGTTCTGTTAAGCCTCTTGCAGAGCACCCTGGTTATCAAGCAAAGCTGAGCACAGTTCCCTCCAAAAGCATCTGGCGAATGGAGACTTGAGTTACCAGTTCCTGCATCCAGAAACAAGGGCTCCCCCTCTTTTCTAGTAGCATGACCCAAGACTCCTATGTTTCAGCTTGAGCCAAACCCACCACTCCACCCCAGCAAGTTTTACAGGAAGCACATCACCAAGGAGTGATTGTAGGCCAGGCCTGCCATTTTATGCCATGCTGCTGCACAGAGAAGAGCAACACGTGCCAGAAAGTTAAAATGCAAAACCATGTCAGTAGAAAAAAAATTAAGAGACTCATCTACATTTGTTTGTTTTTTATTAATCACTAGCAGATGTCTGAGCTCAAACTACGTCCACAAACTTTTCTTCAAGAAGAAAACTACAACATCAAAGTTAGTTTTTCACATTAAACCCTGCCCCATCTGCTGGAAGGGAACAAGGTCGAACTCCACAATAACAGACACCTTTTCCCCTGGAAAAAGAAAGCAATTTCCAGTTCACTTGCACAGTCTCCACCTACTGGCAAGGACCCGGCAAGGTCCTGCTGCCAGCACCCGCTGCAGGTAGAGGAACGAAGCAACTCTCATGTTTTTCTGATATTCTGGTAAAGCCAGTGTGGGGAAGCTTGTGGGCACAAAATGGTCTCCCTCCATCCACGTCACTTTTCGCCAACACCATCCTGCTGTTTGGGTTGAATTACAGGTAACTTTGTTGACTGTTATCTACCACAGGTTTGAGGGTGTTTTTCAAAAGCCTTCTTGACCCTACAAAAATACTTCCTACACTGTGGAAGAGAGCCTATAAAATGTTAACACCTGCCCATTCTCAGAAAACTTGAGCATTGCTGCTTATTTAATTACACAGAAATTAAAGCTACTTTTAGCAAAACACACCGTACAGCTTCAGTATTCTTCTAGTATCATTTTCAGAGTTCTCAGACATGGGAGAGAGACATCTGCAGAACCTGTTTGCTTCCCAGTTCCCAACCAGGAGACATTAAACAAAACCAGCACAGTTCAGATGACAGAGCTTTCCACTTCCTTACTCATGCAATACCCTCTGGCATTACCTGAAACCCTTGTCTCTGGTAAGTTCAGTGCTGCTCTTTGTTCCTTACTCCTCTTGAAAAGGGTTGCAGATTCAGACTGAATGGCGAATGATATGCCAAGTAATAGCAAACATATCAGCAGCTCCCTCCCCAGTAATTTGACCAACTGCTAAAAGAGGATGCAAGATCAAAGCCATGCAACTGAAGGAAAATTCTCTTTTCACTTTGAGCAGCCTTTACTCTGCAATTGTGCTTTAAAAAAAAAAAAAAGAAAAATATTTACAGACCATTTCATTCTTGTTTTCTAATCTCAGAAAAGCATGTGTACCTCAACTCTTGCAATTGTTCACCTTTGCCCTAAAAGCAACTTGCACTAGCCGAAAAGCCAGAGACTACTTCTGGCAGAAATGTCAGAAGCAACAGTGTATGGATCATTTCAGCCATCATCTGAATGGCCAAAAAACTTCCTGTTCAATTAGGTCCTGCATTAATCCCTACTATTTGAATAAAACTTTCCATCTGCTAGCAGGAAGTGATAAAAGTCACATGGTCAGTAGGTTGTGGCATTTTAACAGCTTGCAGAGGTTGCAGCTCACAATTTAACCACCCCTGAAATGAGGCATTGGCACCTTCCATGAAGACAGCCTTTTGAAGACTCCTCTACCATCTGACTCCCAGGGTCTCAATATTTCTCTTGCAAATCTACAATGCTTAGACATACAGTGGGGGGGGGGGGAGAAGAGACATAAGACATCCTATATCTGCTGCAAAGACTTTATTCTGATAAGCAGCAAAGTGATCGCTTTTGCATAAAACACCATGAAAATCAGTATATTGCATTATGTTAAACCTATACTAGCCTTACATAATTCTGAATTCCATTATGTTAAACCTAAAGTATTCTTACATAACTCTGAAGATAAAATACAAACTTTAGCAGGTGCTATCTCTACTTTTTGGTCTCTTTTCTTTTCCGACATCATTGTAATATTTTCCGTTGAGTTTCTCTTGGAAGCAAACCACAGCCTCTCTCTAGGCTTCCTCCCCAGGAGTCAAATAGCTCATTCTTCCAAGTCAATCAGGCAGATGCAGTCAATTGTCCCAGTAACTCTGTTCATGCCTTCTTTCAAGCCATGCCACATCCTGCTACCAGTCAAACTGGCCTGAAAAGGAAAGGGGCCATTCACCTCAAACCTCTTCTTTACAACGAAGCTAAATCCTATGAGAGGGGGCTGGCTGGACTGCCAGAGCATGCTGTCTTTCTCTTCCTCCTGAATGCCAAGAAATGTAGTTGGGAACTAATGATATGAATGGAAACTATGGTAACAACTCCTGGGCCACCAGAGTCTATAGTTTTCCCTGCAGACTTTCTTTCTTTACCTGCAGCAATAAGTATTCAATACTCTCTTGCTTCTTGTAGCATATGTTGCATCCGCCTGTCCCTGTAGACTCTAGTAAAAAGATATGGTGCATATCTAACTCATTGTGGTACCGGGTAATCATAGTAAAAAAAAACCCAGACAGACATACACTGTGCATACATACCACAGATTTGTCTGGAAAGTGAAAAAATACAGTCCCTCTGAGAAGACTTAGTTCACAGAAAGACTGAGATTTATCAGTTCTTCATCTTTTCTAACACTTTCCATAATTTTGCTTTTAGGATATACAGTGGTATGTGACCAGCAGGACACCTGACATTTAATGGTACAACCCAGATAAACTGAGAGCTTGCTGATAGTGGAAGGAGAAAGTCATGTCCCTTCTAGTTCGAAATCCCCTTCTGGACTCTGACCAGGAAGGGATGGGAAGGCACTATCCAAGCAGATGTAAGACAAGAAGAGTGGGAACCACACCTTCCTGGAGCAGCAACTGCTGCACTGCCTCACCCACATCTTTCCACTCTAAATAAGTAGGTTCGGTTTGGTTTAAAATTATCTCAGTAAGGGCTGCTGTAGAAAAAAGGCTTGGTATGTGTTCTTCCCTTCACCTCCAGCCACACGTTCCTGCTTATGCCAGCTATAGAGCTCCTGAGACCACATAATCAGCTGGCTGAGGTGGTCAGTCTAGGTGAAAATTAATTTATAGGTTGGGTTTTTTCCTCTGTTGGGTTGGGTTTCATAAGCACAGAAGTGCTGGTGTTGGCAAAAAAGAGGTGGCAAGAACTCATGAGAGGGAAGAACAGGACTGCCTCTTCCAGCAGTACTGTGATACTTCTTATCACAGTAAGATCACCCTAAACTGACTGAGAAACACACTATTTACTGAACTGTAAACTTTTAAGGGAAAACACGCCTAGCAGTGATGTCAGTGTAGTCCCCTTTGTTGTCAACACTTTTGCAACAAGAAGCCTAGTCTCCACGAAGACAAGCAAGGAAGACAAATTTGGGTGGTTTGGGGTTTTTTTCAGCTTGATAACCTTGGAGTACTTTTAAGGTAATGAAAAGGTCCCAGTTCCTGCACTTCTGCCCCCATGAGCAGATCACCCACTACTTTTCCCTGCACCATTACAAGCAAAGCTCCAGCTTAAAAATGTTTAATATAGAAAGGAGAAGATGTCATTCCAGCTGCTGGGGTGCTGTCTAGACTGACAGTGACACTGCATAAAAGCTGAACACTTTCTAGGTGCCCAGTGGGTGATGCATCCTGCTTAGCAGTGGCCAGCCTGTTGGCTGGCACTAGGCTCCTCTAAAAGTGTCTCCTGATGTGTGGCTGCAAGGTCCTGTCACTGGTCAGCTGTGTCCAGACAGCACCTCATGCCAGTGCCCAGCCTGAGAGGACATCTAACAGCAAGTGCAGAGGAATGGCCCTGAGATCAGTCCACTTGTAATTTCCATGAACACACGCTTTCAGCAACCCTAGGGTCATGTTCGGTAGATGTTTCTGTTACTCTAAACAAGCTCTAATAATTCATTTCATTCTTCAAGAGGTGACCATCCTTAGTCATTTTAACCTGCTGGTGATGTGCTCTGTGACAGGCAGTAAAGTGCTTTCCTCTTACTGCATTATGTTACAGACACAACCTGTCACTGAAGTACTTCCAGCTGTATATGTACATACACATCAGGCTGCTCTACATCTCTGACATCTAGTCTCAAATGTGACTCTACGACAATGAGCCTCAAATGTGATAGTCCCAGCACACACTTTGCTCCTCACTGCACTTTTAGTTTAGTTGCAACCTGATCCTCTGTAATAGATTGAATGCCTAAGCTAAAATTGCTTTCCAGACTGCTGTGTTTCAGAGTCTCCTTGCAAGAGAGAGAGGTTCCAGTTGGCTTTGCCCATCTCTCAAACCCCACCGGAGTCGAAACAGCCTCTGTCACAGCCCATCAGTAGCTACCATTCAGTCCTGTCACCTGTGGCTCTGGCTCATAGTAGGCCACTCACCAAGGAAACCTCACATCACTGAGCAGTCTTGTAAATCTGTAAAAACATCCAAAACTCTGGGAGGCTTCTTGACGCCGCCTTTTTCCTCAAGAGCACTAAGCCAACTTTTGGACACTGATTTCCTGGCAGTCCTCAGGCAAATCATTTTTCTGCCTCTTTTCCAGGCTGAAATTGGACTCTGACCAAAAGAGGGCAGGCAGAAAGATTAAAATCATATGAAAAACAGTGTGTGCGTGTACCCATGCCTGTTTAAATCAGATGAGGACCTGAGGTCAGTTTGCCTCATGGCAGTAGAGTAAATCCTGGCAGAGTGCTCTCACACGGGAGAGGCAAGAAATTGTCAATTACTTCAGCTGGGACCAGTGGTGAACATTTGATGAACTCAACACGAGTTCATTTAGTTCTCAAAAGCCATGCATTTCAAGGACAATTGGTAAAAATGTCACACATCTACACCACACCCCCACCAAAGAATGAAAGAAGTGAAATTGGAAAGAACACTTGAGCAATAAGAGAAAGCAAGCAGTAAGGTCAGGAGCAATAAAGTACAACACTGTGAGGGAATTTAAAGAGCCCTAGGTATGTTCCGGAAAGTGGAAGTTACCTGAAAATAAAATAGAAATTCTGCAAGGACCAGATAATTAAGGAGAGAATAGCAATTCAGGCAGCCAACAACATGCCTGTTTGGAAAACTGCAGAAATCTGACAAAATATGCAATCTTTTTCATATCCAGCCAAGCACTGAGCCACAGGTAAACAAATATGTGCAGGATTTCACAAAACCCTAGAGTATTTTCTTTGTTTAAAATTATATTAAATATGGCTTCAGTAGCTATGGATACTGTTCAAAATAACAAATAAATGTAGCCACAACGGGTTGTGTGAGTGACTGCCCTCAGCACTAAAGGAAATCTGAATAGCTTGAAGGTGAGAATTAAGTCAACAAAGTCAACAAATAAAATAAATGCATCTTTTATCACACCATTACCAAGGGAAGACAATGCCAAAAGGCAGAACTAGCGATGCTTCTCCTGAGGCCTTGCTGGCAACACAAGACTGCCCCAATTTAATTTTTGTTAAATCAGTTCAAATCCATGTGGACTGTTATGGGTTAAGAGTAGGTTAAACTACTGCCTTGTTGACAGATAAATCAAAAAGACAGCCTGTCCATACAGCCTCTTGTGCCAGTTTAACTTCATTAATTTAAAAGCTACATCTCAATTTAACTAAACATAAGCCATCTAGAAATCTCAGCAAAGCACCACCACTAAAACTTGAACGATTTTGGATCAGTAAATCCAAAATCCCTTCTCAAGCTACACCAGATTCCAGCCCACCTACCCCATGACCTGCTCTTTTTTTTTTTTATGGCTTTCTAGTGAATACAGAGGCAGATTTTGTCTTTAGAAGAAATTTAAGCCACTGACCTGCTCTTAAATATTACAATCCTATTGCTTGAAAAAAGGTACTGACTCCAACTTCATATTTTGAATCTATATAGGCAGTGTTAAAAACATACCGAATGGAGACATCCCTGGTCTCATATACAGGGTTCAAAATCCTGGAATGCGTTTTGCTGAACGTGCTAATCTGTATTTCTGTACATTCACCAGGGCTCTCCCTCCCCACGAGGGACTCCTCACAGCCAGGCAGCTTAAAAGTGTTCCAGCTCCTCCATGCATCACTGTTATATAATTCTGCAAGATCAGAAGCTACACCAGAAATAACTGGGTCACTAACAATGGCCCTCTTCATAGCCACTCCGTGACCTTAGCCAGCCTGACATGACTGACGTGGTTCACAATGCTTTAAGCTGAATAAAATTAAACTGCATAGGTAAATTTTATTTATTCAATGTTTCATACATGCATATACATGCACAAACACATGCACACATACATATGTATGTTATCTGCAATGACAAGCAATGACTGGAGACAAGACTCAAGACTATGAATAGCTGATTTTTAGATTACTGTAATAAGCTTAGCAGAAGGTTTCATAATTTAATAAGACAATGAACCATCATAATTAACTGCATTTTACATACCTTTCCCTTTCCCCAAGGGGAAAGAAAAGCTTTAAAAACAATAAAAAAACCCAAAACTCAACACTCCTCCCGACTTTGTAAGGAACCTATCCCACCAAAGTCAGTGAGCCAGACACCATAATACCTGCAAAACATGCCTCTGAGGGAACTGAGAGTTTATGACCATTCCCAGCTCCAGTTCTTTAAAGGTTTTGTAAACCCAAATGAAATCAACTAAGTGCCAACACCCTCAAAGTGCAAACGCAAAGCAAAGCAGCTGTTGTTGCTCACATCTTCACCCACCACTGCAGTGTCAAATTAATGACTCAGCTTTACTGAGCAGTTCCTTTAGAAGGATTTAGCAGCCAATTATTACATACCATCACTTCCCTGAAGAAAAGAGGTTTTAGGGGGAAAACCAGAAGGGGAAAAACCTCAAAAGGATAGTGAGATATGTAATCCTCTACAAGTGAAAAGAAACAGAAAAGGAGACCTGTGGCGTGAATCCCTACCACCATGGCCATGAAGTTCCCTGTGTCATAGGGGACAAACAACACGGCAGGGCAGCTTTTCCTCAACACCTCTCTCTCAGCAGATAGCAGGAAACTCTCTATGAGCATTTCTTGGCAAGGTTTCAATGCTCAAAAATCATGCTCAAGGCACAGTCTTTGGATCAGCTACAGCTGACCCAGAACACCAGACTCCCCCACCTAGACAGACACAATGAAAACTGAGACATGTCAAAAGTTAGATTTCATCATTATTTGAACACTACTATAGAACAATGAGGTACTCTCCCCTTCCTCAAGTTGCACACCTCTAAAAAAGAAATACAACAAAATCTATGGCACTCAAATTACAGCATCTCAGAAACAATTTCTGCGGGAGAAAAAATAATTTAGTCTACAGGCACTGTATAAGTAGAAGTATAAATAGGAAATAGGAAAATTTAATTAATCAGCTTGATAGCACAGCAGGGTAACAGCAACTATAGGAAAAATGTGTTAAACCCAAGTTTGCTCATGCTAAGAGTAACTTGATGCAGAAGCTGTGTTACTGAAGTGAATCTGCTCATGAAGCAGAGAATATTCACAACCAAGAAAAATAAGTAGTTTCTGCTTTGGGTGGTGGGATGGAGCAGAGAGTCAGTACCCTTTAGGAGAAGCAGCAAGACTCTACATGATGTGAAACGCTACTCCAAAGCAGCATGGATGACTGCAACAGTTACCAATGGGAACTTCAGAAGGCTAAAGCAATCAGCTGTCTGAAAGAAATACCTATGGCTTTTAATACCATCTCCAAGAAAAGAGCACCTTATTCTTATTCCCTTATTCTTATTTATATTATTATTCATATTTATCACATTTATATTTTTATTATACAAGAAGCATAAATTTGCACAGAAAAATAAAACCCCTTAAGGAGGGGCTAAACCAACCAAACTGATCAAAGCCCGGTAAAACCTGAGACACAATGGGAACTTCCGGCAATTTTGCCTAACACATGGCACAGGAGGGCTCCGGGATGCCATCAGTCAAGGGCTGGTTCCTGCAGATGTCAGTAAGCAGTTTGTTTTCATCAATAACGCAAGATGCCTGTAGCATCACCAGTTTTACTATGTTCATTGTTTATTAGAAAACACAACTGTCTTATCTTTTATTAGCTGGCATGTCTCAAGGTTCCCTGCCTTTATTTTTCTCTCCCTAGTACAAATGAGCACATTTGCCAATAATACAAATAACACAGTCTAAGAAGAAAATGAAGCCTCGCACTGCGGGATGTTCATTGTCTGAGGCCAGAATATTTAAGGCAATGATAAATGCATTAAGTTACATTTCACGTATCATTAAGTAATGCCAAATTCTATCCTTAAAATACCTAACTTGATAATGCAGCCCTCCTAACAGAGGGGTGATCCCCCAGCAGACATGGCAAAGTGCCATGCTACATTATATAACAACATTTTCCAGAAGAATGAGCAGGGCACTTTCTGTGATGCATGGGGAGCGTACAAGCTGTCCCTGTGCACTCAGCAGCCTCTTCTACAGGGACTGTGTAGCAGAACCAAGTCACTTGTGAGTGCATTAAATGGAAGAATAAACGACATTCAAGAAACATCCATGTTTTGAAATGCAAGCAGTGCCCAGCATCACTGCCATCACCTAATTAAAATCCACAGGAACTCAAAGCAGTACCCATCCAGAGGTAAACAATTCTCACATATGCACCTCAGATACTACTTTCACCTACCTTTAGAGCTGGTGGAGTGCAGTTCTGCACTGCGACACCTGCTTTCTGCATGAGCAAAACACCACTGATTTATATGTGCTGGCATACATACAGGGGGAGGGGGAAAGAAAAATCATCTTATATCTCATCCCACTGAAGAACTTTCAAGGGCCTGTCAGCTGATGAGGTGTGCTGCTGGCATTGAGTATTGCCAGGGCTCAGACCTTCTTGCTCTGTGTTTCATCCACTCCAGCAACATAGCTGAAAATCTTCGTAAATCCTCCCTCTCATATTCAATCTGGAAAATAACCGCTGTAATACAATGCTTTGGAGCTTTTCATTTCTACACTCATTAAAATAATTAAGGAACTGAGACTGACATTATTTTTTTTGTGGGGCTTTCCACGTCCTCGTTAAGAGGTGCCGTGGCTGACATGATTCAGAAATTTTGAGCTCATTATACAGGACCACCAAAATTAGTATTCTGTTCATGGGCTTAATAGGTATTTAAGCAATGTAAGAGACAGGTTTTGTTTTGTTCTTTTTTAATTGATAGAATAAACTGTATTCAAATGCTCAGAAAGTCTCACTTGTCTGTGAAGCAGAGAGAGCTGAATGAGCCAAGCACAAACAGTCATAGGGCCCTTTGTTACCAATAAGTGGGTTTCCTCCTCCATCTCCAAGCCCATCATAATTAAAGATAGCAGCTCACCTAATGCTCAGGAAAAGTCGTAAACATTTGTTTTCATTAAGGCTCATACTGGGAAACCACACGGACTCTGTTGAATAAAACCTAGCAGAAAAACACTTCAGTAGAAAAGGCTGGGATGGTCCAAAGGAACAAACAAGGAAGAAAACAAAGCAGAAAAGTCAACAACTAATTCATACATCCTGGACTGACTAACGATCATGAAAAAATATAGAGAGGAGCACAAACAGAAAACAGATTTCTGTTTTAAGGACTAAAGGATTCAGTGCTTTTCATACAAAATTACAGCAAACCCCCAGAAGAGCAAAACATCCTTTATACTATGTTAAAAAAAGAACCTAAGTGGAAAAAGCAAAAGTCATTCTGCTATCCTTAATAATTACGAGGGGCAGAGGGTTGCTAGAATGCCTGACGTAACTACCACCACCATCCCCACCCCATCCCACCCCCTAAAAAGGGGTCTATAACTCAACAGGATATTCTTACAAAAAATATTCCTGAATGTGTGTGTGTCCTCCACACTCCACCTAAGGAAGTTTTTGCTTTCTAAGTTGGGAACATTAAGCTCTAAAATACGAGCTGTGAGAGGTCTTTGGAAAAAATAACATCCAAAGGAAAGGACAGATAGTATTTAGGGTCTGGAAACCTACCCAGAGACTGAAATATTGTTGACTGTCCCCTTGTCAAACACTACTTCAGACTAAAGGGCCTGTAAAAAATCATTATATGAAGAGATGGTACATGAAGATTATATTCACATTTCCTTTCAGAAGACAGAGTAACAAGAACTTGTAACAAATTCCCTTTCAACTTGCCTTCTTCATGTTAAAAATTAGAACTAATGATGTGACAGAGCTGCATTTTTAACATCAGAGCTCTGTTTCATGAAAAGGATCTTCACCTCCAAGAGCTGAGAAGAAACAAGAAACAGCAACAGGCCCAGACCCTGCCTTTCTCATCCATCCCAGACCAGAAACTTCCATCACAAGTAGAGCAAGTATTTTGGCAGTGATCTATCAGTGTTGTGTGGAAACTGGGAAATTAGCATACAGCTGCATCCCCAGACTGGCAGAAGGCCTTGAGCAGCATGGAAAAACCTGATAGAGAAGCAAATCAATCTTAAGCTTTGAACTGAAGAGAGCAGGTAACAGCCCAGAACGAGACACACACACACAACAAACAGCTAAAGCAGTTAAGTTTCCTGAAACTGGACACCTTAAAAGCAGAGGGTAGGGAACCAGTGCTCAAGAAGACGCAACTAAGAAGCTGAAAATAATACTCATAATTTGGAGTAAAGATCCATATTGGGAAATTTCTATGACTGAAATAAGAGGAACACAGTGTGGGTTACAAAACATGGGGTACTTTCTATATGTGAGCTATTTTCATTGAATTACCCCATAACAGTGGGGGAAAAAAAAAAAAATAAAGGAGAGATGATTCTATTTTTTTGCTATGAATGGCATATACTCTTCCTAGTCCCACTGAATTTGTAATCCTGCACATAAGGTATCGCTTCAGAGCAAACAACGCAGTGTAGGATCTCCAACACACAAAGCCTCTACGCAAAGGGCTTGGAACGAACAATCCTGTGGGTGAAAATGATGTCTTTCTCTGCCACTAAAATCCTCAAGCACGCAGCAAACATTAAACCCAGATCGGCAGCCATCCAGTCAATGAAACAGTTTCTCAGGAGTTCACACTGACTGCTTTGAACAGAGGCAGCAAGCCGACACAAGCCAGGTATGAGCCTGGGGAAATACATGGCATCGCTCTCTGATGGCTTGTTCTGTGATGTAAAACTTCAGCAGGCATACATAGAGTAAGATAATTGAAAAGGAAAATAAACAAGACTCTTTGAAGGGCTACTGCAAGTGCAGGCAAAACTGCACTACTTAATTGACAACACTCTTCAGCATGCAGACATCTTAAGAAAATGTCCTATCCAATGAAATCAATAATAAATAAGTGGAGCCGGGAATTAACTTTTGTTATTTAAGAACATATTTGAATGTAGTTGTGCTGACAAAGCACTCTCAAAATCCTCCTTTCGGGAGGTAATTAATTTTTTGTTTAATTATGAATATCTGTTAATTTAATATCAGAAAAGAGACATAAATACATAAAGCCAAAAATAGACACATATATAAAAATAAAACAGATATGAATCAATTATAGAATTTACTTATATTTTGCCCTTGAAAACAATAAACAACTATCACTCCAATCTTCAGTTGCTCAAAACACTGCCAATTAATTTTGAAGATGGGAGAGACTTACAGTGATTAAGTGCCATGCAAGGCCACACAGTAAGGAACAATGTGAGCACACGGCTACCTTACACCTACAGTACTAGGCTACAAGAGACACTGTTGATTGCATTGCCTGAAGAGAACCAAATATCTGTATTCATGTTTTGGTAGGGTCCTGCAACTGGAAGCTTCAAGGAAAAAATGAACTTTTTTCATGTGGGCTTTTTTTTCTGAATTACTCCAATTGATTCTTCTGATAAGAACAGTGTGACCTTTATTCAAATGCCATCTACCCCCTTTTTCCACTTCTCATCTGATTCACCTTTAAAGTTTACTTTACAGTCCCTCTGGAAACTGGAAGCAATTAAATGCTCTTAAACTGGTATGACATATAGCACATGTATCAAAAAGGAATTTAATAACAAGAGTTCTATATAACAGAAATTAAATAAAACGGGTAACAATCAAACCCTGATTGCACGGTAAGATTTGCCTAGGTATTATTCAATACAAAATCTAATTTTCAGCTAATGAGAGGATTTCATAGAGATAGAAACACAAAATCAAGCTTCTCAGAAATTGTGCCACACCTAGTCTGTCTTCTTGTTATGCTTCGAATTAACCTGGTGGGATGAACTAGATTTCAAGAAAAATCAACAGCAGTCAATTTTTCCAGCATAAGACGAACATAAAAAGTCCAAGCACATCAAGATACTGCAACTAACGGGCCAGCTTGGTTTCAAGCTTCTGACCTGGGTTGGGGGGGGCTGAAAGATTTCTCAATCTCTGTTAAGAAAAACTTCATGATTTTCAATATGCAGGTGTAAAGAAGATGACACTAAAAATAGAAGTAATCAAGAAAGTCCCAGCTGCTCACTTGAACAGCAGACTAGACGTATGCAAAAGAAAAACATGAGACTCCCTTCTAAAGAAAGATTTGATTAAAATTTTAGTGTAATTTATTTTTAAATGCACATTTTCTTGACAACTTGCAGAATAAATTGTGACAGGGCCACGAATAATCTAAAGCATAATAAAAGAGCACAGAAGACAAAGAGTAAAGGGTTTCAGAGTCTCTTCCTCACCTCACCAGGAAGGTGAATGACCATAAGAGATGGCATTGTTTGGTTGCATAGAGTAAAACTGAGACAACGTTACCCTGCAGAGCTGAGTTGATCTGGGCAGTCTGCCACCACCTAGAGGGACTAGTGTTGCTCGTCTTTGTCTTTCTCCCCATGTTCACCTCTGCTAAGCTCACTATGATGCCCAGAGTATCTGTGTGAGACCAGTTCCACTAACCTAGCAGAAAACTATCTACCCTTACTTTGTCTAGGTGACACACCATGCTGGAGCCAGCACAAACAGTGTCAGGGGAAGCACACTCCTCCTTATCATG
Source organism: Serilophus lunatus (assembly GCA_013399895.1). Classification (NCBI taxonomy): domain Eukaryota; kingdom Metazoa; phylum Chordata; class Aves; order Passeriformes; family Eurylaimidae; genus Serilophus; species Serilophus lunatus. The sequence continues at coordinate 445,508 of VXBA01003383.1, read as the reverse complement.
CACCACCTCACTCCACAGCAGGCTATTAGGCTGTAATTTTGACCCAATAGTCTCAACAGGAGGAAAAGTGATTTGCATTATCTGACCAACAGGCCAAGGCAGGGCATTTGTACAGTTGTAAAACAGAGGGTCTTCTCAGTGGGCTCCTGATTGTGGAAAGCCACAGACAACAGTGAACAGTGCTCAGCAGGCCAGCGTAACATTGCACTTCATAATCACCTAGGGCAAAATCTCTCTAAAGAAAGAGATACAACTATCCTACGAAGCAACTGTTCACCAAAACAGCAGTACAGCTGCAATGTCTTTCTGGGTGGGATGTCTCCTCAAACAAGCAGTTGTGGTAGAATTACTTGGTTGAAGAGCCCATTTCAAATCCAAGTCGTTCAGCAAAGCAGTGACACCAAACCAATGACATCAAGTGAAACAACGCTTCCCCAAGACAAGAAGTTTAGAAACACAATAGCACACATGGAAAGGAAAAAATCTGTTGCAGAATAGCTGACTATCCAAATAGCCATGGTTATTAAAGCTGGAATATATAAAGTTGTATATAAAGAGCTATCAAAATTGTAATGAGGTGCAAAGAAAAGTCTCTCAGATCTAAAAGGCTAATTATGTGTTGTCTTGGGTTTTCATCTCTTCATCCGAGAAATTTTAACTTGCACCAGAATATGTTTATATTGAAATCCAAAAGCTGCCATTTAAAATAAATAAATTCTAAAAGCTGTCCTTGACACTCAGCATACATACACACACATGTTACCAGTTAATTCATTTTGTAGAATTAGGACTTCAATGAACAGCTCTTAAACTGTGAAGAAAGACCAAATCAGATAATAGCTCCCTTTTTAACCAGGGACCTCCTCATTCTTTACCCATACTCCAAATTTTTCGTTCATAAAAATGAGTGTCTGCAGGATTTCAAGAAAGTGAAAGCGTTACCGGCAAATGACATGTTGCAACAGAAGAGATATTAGAAGTCAAGTCTGTATAAAATCTACTTACTTTATTGAAAAAATAAATAACAGCTGCAGGAGCTCCAGGAAAGGAGGAGGGCAAGGGAAGACAAGAGAAAGAGTGGACAGCCATCTCCATAGTAACTACAACTATGAAACTCAGGGGAGAACTTTTCTGAAAGCTGAAAGAAAGATCCTACCAGAGGAAATAGACTGTAATATAACTGGGAAAAAAAAGACAAAACTTGCAAATTATTTGCCTCATGGTCAAGGATCCTTTAAGCCTTAGTTTATTTAATCAGAGCCAAGAACAAATATCAGGAGAGAAAAGCAAAGGAAAAAAGCACAAAATGAAAACATAATGATGACATGGCCATTACTGTACAAATTATTTAACAATAAACATACCGTCAAAATGGTAAAAATAAAAACGTTCAGGTTAAGAAGACAAAAACAATTATCTTCCCTCAGGAAATTCTGTGCTACTGCATGGAACAAAAAAAAAAAAAACCAAAAAGCACTACACCAGCATAAGCTAGGCCACATTTCATGTCCAGCCTTTCACAACAAAATGAAAAATTTCTTCTGGCCAATCAGCCCTACATTCCTATATTCCATACTGAAAAGATTAGGACCCCACTATTACTACAAAGTAGGAAATACCAAAACTTTGCAGACTGTACATCTTTTCCCACGTCCTTTGTTTCCTAATCCTTCAAAGACCACTAAAACATGGCCATACTTCATGAAATTTTTACTAAGTTTAGTCTCAACAAAGTACATGCTGCCAAATAACACAGCATTTTACATCTTTATTTTGGGAACAGGTTTCTGCTTTTCCATTCTTGGCCTTTTATTCTTGCCACAATTATTTTTATCTGTTGACATCTTTTTAAGCTCACATTTTAATTTTATGCAAGAAATGGAAGCTGTTCATTCAATTCTGAAATCCTACCCATATTTGACTGTACTGAATGTTTTCTCATTAAGTAATCTTTTCTTTTTCAAAAGAGGGAGACCACTTCAGACTGCCGGGATGGCTAACATCTAGGATGCAAAATTTTAAAATAGCATCCCTTCTTTAATAAAATCTAATAGGAAAAAAAAAAATCATGACATTGCCATGATCTTCAAAAGACAATCATATGCCCTTTTTTCCCTTCCTGCCTTTGATTTTTAATTCCTTTAGGGGGAGTTATGAATGGAGGATTAAATGTAAAGACATTCATCTGTATGCAGTAGGGTTGTTTCTTTCCCCCTCCCCATATTCATTACTGCAGGATCATGAAAATTGATTAATGTAGGGTGCAGACAAAACTGTGGGATATCCCATGCGCCTCAATGTTTTCTTTTTTTACCTCAACAATTGCATAGTTTACCTACCAGAGTAATACAATCCAAAGGAAAAACAAACTTATTTCAAATTATCCATGTTTCTACTGTTTAGAATAAGCTGTCCTGGCTTTGAAATAGCAGCAACAGCCAGAAATACCTAAGGGCACAGCACTAAGTCTATCTCCGCCGGCATGACAAAAATCTCCAGGAATGTCCACCAGACGCAATATTTCTTCTGAAGTAGCACAGGAAGAAAGAGCTCCTGGACTCCCAGGCAATCCAGACACAGTCCTTGATGGAAAATGTTTTTAATACCAACCTGTCTTTTTGAAATATAAGTAGATAAATAAATGTCCAGAGAGTAGGACAAGGGAGTAATAGATAATTTTCAGAGAAGAACAAAGCCAAAAAGGTTCTAAAAAGGGATCAAATCAGACAGGTAGTGCCTCTCCCTGATCTCAGAGGCAGCAGCCTGGGCACTGGGCTGAGCCATCAGTCAGTAGCTGAACTGTAAAATCAGAGTATTAGAAGAAAATGACAGAACAAAACAGATATGGGGCTCACCCAAGCATCAGGCTAAAGCCCCTTACAGATAATGGCTTATGTGCATTAAAAAACCCTCTTTCACATCGACAAACAAATTTGCTTGAGAACAAAGTGTCTTTCAGTAGAGAATCAACTATTTCCTACATTAGTTTAGGGCAAACACTCCCGGGTATTAAAGCAGTCAACACCTGGCCTGTCATGCACAGGGATGAGACAATGAATTATGTGAATGACAGTAGGGATGGGTTATCAAGCGGCTGGAAGAGTGTTCACCACACAGAGAACCATAGAAACAACTGCACCCTTCCTGTTTGGCTTTGGAAACTTCCTTGGTCCTTCAGCTGATGAGCCCAAACTTAAGGTCATGAAGATCTCTCCCTGCAACTCTGACTTCTTTTAAGAGAGGGCGGCAGGTAAGAACAAGCAAGTTTGAATCGGGACATTGCTTAACAATTCTCAGCTTCCTGTAAGTCATACTTTCATAATTATTATATCATTACTCAAACAAGTTGTTTACATAGCTGTCTACCCATGAAGTTCAAGTGTTCCCAGATTATTGTATCTTATTATGCCTTTGCATGTTGAATAGAAGAATCTGTGTCACAACTTCTGTTTGTCCCTGATGAAAATACTGAATGAACATTAATCATCTGATTTCTTCCTTTTCAAACTACATACAACAATCTTCTTGACTGGCATTATATAGCAGGTAATCTGTCTTTTTACTATTCCTGTGCAAATCCACTCCAGTGGACAATTATTACTTTGTTTATAAGGCCTGATATTTAAATATAAATGTGCGGCACTAAAAATATGTTCCACTCATATCAGCATTTCCAGAAAGAGAGGGTGGGGGCATGAAAAAAAGGGACACTATTATATATAAATCTTATTGGCATTTTGGTTTTATTGTGGATTAATGTAGTTTTTTGGTAAGCAAACGACTAGTGCAGATTTGCATAGCCTACTGAAATCAGAAAAAAATAATAGAAGCACCTGGTTGGCAAGTGGGCTTACATTGTGTTGTAGTAGGCAACAGCTGAACACAAATGCATTTTATAGTGTTCCAATTAGTGAAAAGACTATTCACTGAAAAGGTCCTGGAAAAACACTTTGATATTACAAGCAGTCTCCTGCTTTCACACCCGAGTCATAATACACTGCACTCTCCATCACCTACAATACCATGCAGAAATCCCTCACAAATTTACATACGTGGGAACAGGATTGACCTTGTTTTACATCTTGCATGGAAGGTGCTAAGTCTAGTGCTAAAGAGACTGTTCATTATTAGCTATAAAAACAACGTGACAAAAAGAAAGGAAAAAAAAAAAGAAACCAACCCAACTCCCCTCAACCTTTTGACAGTTCTACTGCATGAAGGTCTTTTGCAGCTCAAGTGGAAAAGGATATATCACTAAAAGAAACCACTTAAATTAGCAGCTTGCCTAATGTGCAAAAGCTTGCCTACCCTTGCCTGGCTTTTTTTTTTGTGCTGAGGGTGTAAAACAGTTCTGCCAGCCTAGCAGCTGTGCAGCCATCAGCCAAAGGAGATGAGAGTGCTTGTCTCCCCCTCCTTGGCCACATATTCCCACCTTTTCATTTGACAAAACTTAACACTCATCTTACCATAATGAATCAGTTCAGAAAGTTAAAATGGCATCTTAAAAATAAACATTTAAAAAAGACAAAAGAGGAAAACGAAGAAAGCAGCAGAGAACCAGCACAAGGCAAGGAACAGGAGCACATCCCATGGGTTAGCCTTGCTGTAGTGCACAATCACACGTCTGATTGTCACATGCTTGAGACCATTAGCAGAAAGCTGCTGTATTAATTAAAGGCCTCAGAAGGTTGCTAATAAGCAATTTCTGACCAATCTAGCTGTGGCAGCTTAAAACACTACTGCTCCACAGTGGGTTGTTCTATTCTCCTGCAGCCAGCAACCTGCCCTGTAGCAGACCTGGACAAAGTGTCCTCTCTTAAAAGCTGTGAACACCCTTGGCCCAGGGGACAATGTCCATCCACCCTGCTGCTCTTGCAAGGGAGGAAATTCCTTCAACCCTAACCTATCTAATGCTTTTTTTCCTCTTAACGGAGAAAATACTCTAACATTGAATTAAAAAAAACAAAACAAAAAAACAATCAAATTTAATTCTTTACAGTTACTAAAATCCGACAACCTCTGCCCACTTCGCACAGCTTTCTATTAACACAACTTCACAATACAAAAACCGTGGATTTGACAATTCCCTGTGTGCATTTCTGGGAAGGGGGCCATATAAATGAGTAGCCACTTGATTAGTAATAGGAAGCAAGCAATAGCCTACTATCGCCAAAGATCAACGTACTGTCACATTAACTCTGCTGTCTCTTCTTGGGCACTTTGTTGCTAGAAAACAAGCAGCTGTATCTGTACGCTGTTATTGATTGCCAGTGGTTGCAGTCTTAAGAGTTGCCCATAAAAATGGACAAGCACACAGCACAGGGACCAGTACCTTTGGCCAGATAATTTTTGATCTTCTCAAGGGAGAACAACAGCTGGAAACTGGAGATTCACAACACAAACATGCAGCTCCATGGAAGTTAAGCTTCTCTTTCAGCAATTACCTTTTTTATAGGTTTTGAAAACAATCTTTACATGGTAAAGACCACCCAATGTGATATTTTACGAAGCCCGTGTATCAACACTTCTGTTCATCTCTCCCCAAAGCACTGAACAAACTAGCAAGTGCTTTCACTTACATGGCAACTAGACAGCAACCCATTTCACAATAGATTTAGTGTAACACTTGAATGCTTAGCTTTTGCCAAATGTTAGAATAAAGCTGACACCTTTCGCCTTTACTGGCTGAAAGTCATATTAACTGCCCAGGATTAACACACTGCTTCCCCTCAAACCTCGTCACTAGCAATACACAGCTCACACCAAAGCCAAGTATTTTCCATCCTTTGAGTGTAAACTCAAACAAATCTAAATACTTTGAAGTACTAAGCTTGCCACTACTGCCACTGCCAATTCTCCCCAAATCCCACTTACTCTGTAAGTAGGGCTTACAATTTTTGGACTTATCTGGAGGCTGTGCAGAGGCAAAGCTGTACATGCACTCTTTTTCCTCCTTACCACCACCACCAGCTGAAACCTGCAGCAGCACAAAAGGCAGGCGGCATACCTTCAGAACTGTTCCAAATTACTGTTGCAATATAAAGCAATGCACATAATAAAATGGAGACGGAACTTTCCACTTCAGCTGCAAACCCAGCTGTGCAGGAAACTTCTTCCAATCCCCAGAGACCAAAGGTGGTAATTACTGACTACTCATCAGCCAGTTGGAATCATTTGTAGCCTAACGGTCAGGCCACTGCCTTCCAAAGCCTGGTCCATCAAACAAAGTATCTAAGTGAGTTTCTGAACAAAATCTACAGTATTATATTGAATCTACACACTGTCCCCAAAACAGCAACCTTTTTCCTTCCACCATGATGCTCTCTTTCTGACATGTGTAGCTCTTCAATCAGATTATGTTACTAGAGAAGGGATTGAAACTGGAAAAAAAATAGATGTGGCAAACCTTAAGCTGTGCTTGGTTGGGGGTTCTCCTGTTGTGTTATTCTGTTTGACATGCATATGTGAAATAAGGAATATTCATCAGTAATCTCTTCACTGGTCAACAGGCAGGCTGGTAGGGATTTATCTCCCCCAACAGATGCCTGTCAGCATCCATCCATCTATCTACAACTAAGTCCTCTGACCAATAACTCACTGAGAGCATCCACTGCCTAGTTTTGACCCAAGAAAAATATACACCAGAGGTGACTGGCACAGTGAGACCATAAGGCCATGCTAGGAAATTCACCTTCCACTCAGTTTGATACAAGAATTTACACTTACTGTTGATTCAGGCTCTTGTGCAAATTGTCTCTGAAACTGGAGAAGTTTGGAGCAATTATAAATGGAAATTAAAAACACACACATGCTGCACACATGCATGAATCTATCTCCCTATTCCCTTTATATAATGTAACCTGCTCTATGCAGGGGGAGAAAATGCTGCCAGAACAGCCCACTGAGATGACAGACATGGGATCAAAAGACTGCCACATGCAACAGCTGGAAAGATGTGGGAAGAAGAAACTAGGAAGAGACAGTACCAGCCTTCCATTACACTGAAGAACTGAAGGCCAAACCAGAGCTTTAAACTAGTGAACACACTGAAGGCCCTTAATACAGACTCCCTTATTCATTATCCTTAGTTGCTTAGCACTCTCTTTTTATCACCACTAGTGAGAAATACAGGTGGCCTATTCCTCTAGATGACACATTCAAGCCTACAAAAGACCACTCCTGCCATGCACCAAAAATCCCCCACAAGCCATAAAAAACTAAATAGTATCTTATGTAATGGTCTGTTCAGAGTACATGCTAAACCTGCAGTCCTTAAATGTGCATTTTACTACAAGAGTGTCATTACTTGTACATAGTGCTGAACATACAATCTAAAAGTTTGATTTTGAGAAAGCCCGGGGAGAAGAAAAGGAAGGCACACTTCTCAAAACTAAGTAGCTGAGGCAGTGACCTCAAAAATTCCAGTTCAGTCCTGTTCCCTCCTTCCTCATTTTCCTGCGTGTCCTTTTGGACTATTTCTAGGATCTGAAGATGACATGGATTGTAGAAACATTACATATTCAGCTAAACAAAACAAAAAACCTAAAAGAAACAGAAAAATTATATCAAAACACTCAACATGCTTCACTACAGGCTTAAGAGAAGGAGCACAGAAAATGTCAGTTTTCAAAGAGGAAATTGAGTAGGAAAAAAGTAGATAGAAGTCTGTTAGGTGTAAATGGAAACGTAACAGTAACATTCTCCCTCATAGCAACTGCAGCAACAACCATAATATTAACTCAACAGTTCATGATGCATGAAGAAGTAGTGAAATGACGCCTCACCTTCCACAAAAGCAACTAGTTTTCATCTTGGGTTCTGTGTCAGAACTGATTTTTTCTGGGGTTTTTTTTTGTTTTTAACCTGAAAAGTAACAAAGGCACTGAGCTCCCTATTATTATGCCTGAACCCCTCCCCAGCTGCTTCTCAGCTGAAGGTCTGAATTCCCTCAGCTCAAATCTAGCAAATACTGCCCCGAAAGTATTTCACATGGAATACTCAAATGCATTTTCTGGAGACTGGTGATGTAGCAATCCCACTCATTTCTGAAGCTGGACTGTGCAGGACACCAGAAACAGGTTAAGGGACAAGCCCCCTTCCAGTCCCAAGAGAGGAAGGGGATGCCCTCTTGGTTGCACTGGCAGTTGCTCCTACAACCGTACTGTGAACAAGAGATAAAAGCCTCATGCAGGCTAATGATAAAGAACCCTGGCAAAAAGCCTCAATTCATCATCCTCTTGCTATTATTTTTAATCCTAACCATCTCCTTGAACCTATTCATGGTGTGACCCTGCAAGCTGTTCTGTCAGCACAGCTGAGGAACGAGGGGACAAAGCAAGTGCAGAGGCCAGCACAAATTCCTTAAGATAATGTGCAAGCAACAGTGGCCATGAAACAATGACCACTGTCTCCCAGGAACACATCTACAGTCAATGTCACCTGAATAGCTCAGCAGAAATAATTTTCAAGCCTCTGTTGTATCTAATAAAGCCCAAAATATACACAAACACTTTTGCCCTTATCAGCAGTAGGATGGAATAAGCCGCACAAAATTTCTACCATTATGGAAAGACAAAACAAGTTTTACTCTGATAGATCAAATGAGCTAAGATGAGAAGGGCATATTACCTAGATTTTGAGTTTGTTGCTCGTGAAGACAGAAAAGGTTGTGGGGACCAGGGGTGGGGAACATTGGAACAGGAACACGAACACGAGGGTGGTCCAGGGAAGTACCAGCCTCTTCATCCAATGGGCTTTTCAGTGGAAGCATAAGGTCATACAGAAAACAGGAATACTTTTTTCTTTACAGCTCATTTTGGCTTGGGATTAGGATGTAAGGAGAGTGGAAGTAAAAGCTTGAGAAAACTGCCTTCTAAATGGCATTTTTCAGACAGCCTGTTTTTGCTCCTACTTCATACAGAGGACAACTCCCAGCCTCCTGCATTCTCAATGTAATTTCTGTAATAGATTGGCTTCAGTTCTATGATTTTAACCCACATTTCGCACATTCAGTGACTTCTAGGAAAGAGGAGGTAGCTTGCTAGAGTAGTGTCTCAAAGTAGTCCTTTGCAACCTATACCCATCACAAGGCCTCATTAGCTCTTCTCGTAAGTATCTGTTTTATTCTTTTCTTCTTTTTTTAACCGTGGTTTCACTCTAACAACAGTAACATTAACTACTTTAGTAATGCTTTCCTTGAAATTACACACACTTATTTATTGATACAACCTGAAAGGCCAAAGCCAGAGGAGGAGGAGAGAGGGAAGAGAGTCTGAAGGCATTTAAATTAGCATTCACCTACTGCAAAATAACAACTGTTTTTCCAAACAACAAGAAGAACCATCTATACCAATGGGTGAAGCAAAGTTTGCTATATCCTGTTACTAGCAGGAATCCACACTGGAAAGTGTACACGGAAGGGGAGTATATCTAACCATACCCTGCTGATAACATAATCACAACACTGTAAGACAAAAGGAACAAAGTAGAAAGGCTATACTTTAATCCTAATGTACTACTGACCTTTTTCTTGAGGGGCCTTCTTCAAAATCTGAAGAACTAACATCGTTGCTCGTTGAGGACACTTGCGATGCATCGTCCTTCTCATTCTCCAGCTGTTCTGATCCTGGTCCTAATCCTTTAGATTGGCCATTAGTGAGAAGTCCTGCAAATGTGACAAAGTAGTACACAATATTCAAAACCTGCATTACCAGTGTCAAATGGATTTTATCAAAATTCACCTGTGACACTAACAATAAAGAGCTGATGCCCAAAGCAACCATCTTGCAAAGATACAAATTCATAACATTGACTTTGCACAGATGTACTTCAATAAAAACCTGCCTGATTGCCTGTTTCTGATTTGGTTAACTGTAAGATCCCAATCTCGATCACACTATGGGTGTTTCCAATTGTATTTATAATTTTGTCATATTTGAAAACAAGACACAGCTTAGTCAAACTAAACCTTGTTTTACAGAACTACTACTGACCGGCACAGATGAGAGTCTTTTGCATTTATCTGTAGATCAATATAAAATTAAGCTGCTATTTGGTCCAATTTGTTGTCATCTTGCTCTTCATTCTGCTGCTTCCAACTACTGCAATTTATGATCCTTTAAAAAAATTCCAAACCCCAACAGAGTGAATATCAAATGTCTGTTTCTCAAATCTGATTCTTCTGGCCAAGTGTCACCCACCTACAGAAACTCCAGGCTGTCAGAAAGTACACAGGGCAGCAAGGGTATACAGCCCACAGCTGCCTTCCTTTTTGTGCCTTTTCTCTCCTGGAGCAATGCTACATCAAGCAGAGTCAAATAGTCACATAGATGGAAGACATTTAACAAATTCTGCGTATTCTACCCAACCAAATAACTACAATATAATATGACTCTTACAAATAACAGCAGACAGACAATGAAACCGCTTATACTTAGGGGAAGAATTAATAGAGATAGGGAAGAATTAATATTTTTCAGGAGGCTTTGGGTTTGGAGGGAGGAAACAATTTTATCAGCTCACTATTTACTTGATGTTTTAAGAGCTCATTACCAGAGGAGCTGCAATTTTATCCAGGAGAATGTTTTCCCATCTCTCCACCCAAATAGTTTTGCAAACAGCATAACAAAGCTTGGTTTCACAGCTTTATTTCCTCAGAGAAATGCTGGTAGGACTTCCCTCCCTCTCTCAGCCATTTCAGTCTCCCTTTCTGTAACTGCACCTGAGAAAGGAAACAGAGAGTGGGGGGCCTACTACTCTTTTCCAAGACAAGCCAGGCAGTAAAGCTTGCCAATAGTGCTGAACCGAAAATGCTTACCAAAAACAGTAGTTCAAGAATTTCCACTAGTGCTACACCATTTCAGACCTGTATTTCCAGGAAAATCACCATTCAGAACGATAAGTGCACTTACTTAACTCACTGCATAACCAAACATTCAACCAAGCTCAGCCCCAAAGAGACACAACCAGAGCAAAAGCAAGACACCTCCAGTGAGCTGCTGTCTCTACGTATCAGAACCTCGGGCACAGCCACAGCCAAAAGCTCCTTCGCCCACAAGGCTATTCGCCGTTTGCTTGGGCACTATGACTGCAAGCGATACATCCTCTGCTCACGTGCTCCAAACCTTTCAGCTCTTACCCATTCCAATCTAACAGCTCTGACTGACGATTCTTGAACAGCCTAATCCAAAGTCTGCATCATATCACTACATCATAGATCTCTTTTTTTTTTTTTCCTAATCGAAGTTTGCTTGTATTCATTCTGAACTAAGTTGAACTTTTCTTTACTTGGAGTCAGAAGTGGCACTATGCTGTAGATTTTGTATGCTGTTTTAAAAATACCACCTACAAATGAGAAGCACGGATTGTTTTTTTGGGGGAAGAGTCAGTGTACTGGTAGCTCAATTTCTTTTTTCTTAATATGAATCTCACAGAGAAAAACTTGAAACTATACACCAATTTTTGCATTAAAAGGTCTCTTCTAGCTAGCCTAAGACTGCTGGGGAGAAGGTAAATGACCCAATTTACATGTTGTATCCCCTTTCATTAAATTCCTTTTGGTACTTCTTTTCCACTAAATGGATTTCAAACTGTGACCCAACAAACAATAAAAATTTCAGTATCAGCACATGATACTACAACCAGGTTTGTAATGTACACACAATGATATGATGGTGGGTGATAGCACCCCTTCAAAGCATTTCCGAGGAAATGAAGGCAACCTTTTAAAAAACACTGAATAGATTATATTTCTATGCTAAATTCACCCTTTCTAGAAGTCCTAGTGCCTAGGTTTATGCTCAAGAAAGTTTCAACTTTTGCTATGCATTTTTTCATGAAACCGCTGCTGATAAAATTTACAATTTTTGAACTCCAGAGAATTCTAAATCAAGCGTATCATTTGAGGCCTGACACTTCGTACCTTAGCTCTTAGGGCAGAATATAGTTAGTTTTTCCAAAAGCAATATTTGTTCTGGAGACTTGCCATACGTAAAACCCAGCAACCTGAAGTATATGAGTCAAGAAAATCACCTTTCGGGTTGTCAACTTGCACATACTTGGAAGGCAATTTTTATTCATCCTTTCACCCTGCCAAACCATCAGCTCACTTGGGAGAAAAGGATGATTTGTGTCCCCTTAAGGAAAAAAATATCAGTTTGCCCAATATTATTCATCATAACTAGCACCATTCCAAAATGCAGTAATATTGCTGATAGCTGATGCTAGCTATCGTCTGCTGGAACAGTCTAAAACAAGTGCCTTAAAAGAGAGGCATAAAACTACAAATGAGAGATACTGATAAATACTGGAAATGGGTGTCATGTTCTGTAGGTTTTCAGGGCCAGCATAATTGCAAAATCCACTCTGAAGTGATGAAAGACACAGACAGCCACTCTCCAAAGCCTCCTTTCAAGCACTGGAGAGAAAGCACATGCTGAAGCAGGCTGTTATAAAGTTTATTGCCACTCAATCATTTTTATATCAAATGCCTTCAGTTTGCCCCCAGATACCTTTTCCTTCAAATGCCATTCCTGCTATCTCTAACTGCAATAAACCATGGTCTTTCCTGCTGTGCCTCAGTTGGGAGCTATAAAAGGTCTGGAGGCCCCAGGACAGGATGGAAACCTTGCAGTTTTGCCAGGCACTCCCATAACCATTAATGAGTTGGCATCAGTGCAGTTGACAGGACATACAGGTCTGCTGGTGCACTGCAGGAAGGGAGTCTCGTGCACGTCAGTCCATGTGGGTTTGACTCTCTAAGGCCAACCAAGCTACAGGGTTGCCAAGCAGGCATTTGTATTTCTTAAAAGTTCAGGTATATAAAGAGAGAAAAGCAACTGAGCAAGAAAACACACTTTTGCATAGTCGGGAAAGCTGAATCACCCTTTAACTCCGGCTACTTCAGAGAACCCAGCAACAGTCAAGGAACTAGCAAGCCCTCAAGAGCCAAACAAAATCAAAGGGACAAACAGTTCCTCTGTTGCTTTTCCACAGGTGTGCCCTTCAACCTCTAAATCATGATGCCAGCAAGCCCTGGCTCACATCGAAGCCCATGATATTCTCAGCAGCTGGAGACCTGGCAGAGGCTGCCCACCCTTTGTCCACTAGGCTCATCTCAGCCATAGCTCTCAATGCCTTCTCCCCTGGCAGCTGAACTCATGACCAATCACAAGACCTGAATAGGCAGAGTAAATCAGGATTGATAAAAATAAAACTTTATTCCTGTAATATAAAGCATTTAGTTTAAATTCAAATCGGATTTTTTAAAAACAAAACTTCATTAAAATTAAAGTTGAAAGTACAGCCACTTGCATTTTAAGTCAGTGTGGGATTTCATATATTAAAACAACTTACATGAAATAATAATTTATATATACAGAAAAGCAATGTATATTTGCTGTCAAAGTTTAAAAGGAACTGAAACACTGAACAGCTCAAAGTCATTGAATAAATACCACTTCAATTAAGGCAGTAATAATGAATTATTTAATTAAGTCACAATACAGGAACGCATGTATCAAATGACATCTATGATCCCTTAAATACACTGACCTTGTTCTAACTGATTGATACTAGACACTTTAAGAGAAAGGCCAATTACTAATTTCTAATAATTAAAAAGGGTATCTTAAAGCTGAACCACAGAGATCTTAACATCCTCAATAAAATATCTGTCAGTCACATAAATGTCAGCTTTCAGAGTTTTGCTGAATTGTTTTTTAAACTTCCATAAATGCCTGCAATATCAAACTGCTGCTTAAAAAGAAAAAAAAAAATAATTCCACTTACCAGCATTGAAAAAAAGCAGCCAATGTCACTATTACATCCTCCCTGTTACAAACCAGAGAAAGCACAAGAGCCCTTTCTGCACCCTAGTCATTATTAAAGTGACTTCTATCACCTCCTATTTATTTGCCCTTCACACTCAATGTTTTCAAATCTGTCTGTGGCTACAAGTTTGTTTGTTTTTTCACATGCCGAAAGGGCTCTGCTCTGAGAGCTGAACCGTATCCACTAGGGTGATCCTCACAGGATATGGATATTACGGCTTCACGACCTTTGCAGAGTGTGCTCCCTCTTGTTCCCATTGCATCTCACTATCCCCTTTGCTTCTTGGCTGCAGATGTTAACTGAGGAGAGGTCTTGCTGAGCCTTCTCCAGCAATGGGAGTGTCCCTCTCATCAAAAACACTGTCTGTAAAGAACAGTTGAATCTGCTTAAATGAGCTTACTACAGGGGACTTCAGCTGACTCAAGAGGATCACTTCTCATAAAGTAAGACTTCAGTGCAGGCAGGGCTTAATTTATGTTGGTACACATTTGCTATCCTTACTGGTTTTGGTGATTCTCACACACTTTTAGCAACAATCTACAACTGTATTTTCAAGTCATCATCTAACTCATCCCTGGACATCTACAGAGATGACTGCCAGGCACAAGCAGGACAGTCTTGGGAGCATCTGAAGATGTGATGCAAAGTCACAGTATCTGGGAACACACCATACAATAAAAATTGCTCTAACTATAAATACGAAGAAGGAAAATTGAGGAGGAAGAGAGAAGCAGAAAGCAGCAACATAAGAGAAGACAGAAAAAATGTAAGGGAGGGTTTGGGGTTAGTTGGTTTTAAAAATAGATGTGATTACAATCACTGGTATGTTCTTCATTATTAAAGTTACTGAATAATCAGGAAACCAAAGAGGAACATCTGAACAAATCTCAGTATCATGTGGTTAGTTAACTAAATGGTTGGGTAAAAGGACTTTCACAATGTTTCCAAAACACTGTTTCTACATCACTTACGCTAATGCCAACAAGGCATCTGAGCATGAACATTTCCATGTTCTTACAATACAGTAACACCTATTTTAGCTTGCTCTTTCCCAGTCCTAGGGTGGCTCAGGGAAAAAAAATACATTCAATTGTATTTCCAGTCAGTTCTCACAGTTGGAAGCAACCCGCAAAGCCATTATGTTATAAAAATCAGCAGTCAACACCACACAAACACAAGCCAAAGACATCAAAAGCATTAACTGACCTAAACAAGAATGATTTCAACATGACCGTTTTCACAGCTTCTATACAGGATGAACACACCTAACATCAGCAAATCCACACTGCAGGGGAGTCATATTGCACCTCTCAACAACAGGTGAAACTCTGCTCCTGGGTGCCTCTTGACTCCACACAGGGACACTCTCTACCCACTGCCAAGAGATACTGGGTTTGTTACCCCCTGGCAGCCCTCTCGCTGCATTCCTTCCTGATCCCTGCAATCTGAACCGCCCTGGGCTGGTAGAAAAGCTCAGTTTCCAGGGCAATCAGCAAAACAAACACAAGTTACAAGAAGTTGAAAAAGGGATTTACTCAAGGCAGCATGCTCACCATGCTAGGAAAACAATGTTCCTTATGAGAGCACATAATAAACAGCATGGATTGTAGTGACATAGCCATGGAGCTCAAGCTTTGTTCACTTACAGAGTAACATGCCTGTCTAAACTGCAGGTCTGCAGTCTTGGGACTTGTACAGGAAAGCTTTGTTTAAAAATATCAGTGATTTTCTTCTTTTTGCACCATCCCATTTAGGAGAGCTGACATAGATGTTTGGAACCAAGTGTTAGAAAGTCAGAGTTAGCCATCCCACACCATGGCCTGAAAGGTTTGTACCACTTGAACATGGACAAACTCTTGGGTATAACTGCACTGTGTAAGACCACCAACACCAGTTCTACGCCCAAAATAGAGAAAGGAAAAAAATTACTATCTTCGGCTCTTTAATATTTATTCTGGCCCTCAGTTTCACACAGCTAACCTCCTCTATCAAAATCTACACCAGTAATAAACTGGTGGCTCAGCTACACCTCTTGTTTTCCTTCAATCTTGTAAATATTGTCTACCTAGACTTTAGTAATGTCCTTGACATCATTTTCTACAGCATTCTGCTGGAGAAATTGGCTGACTGCTCGCGGCTTGGACAAGTAAACTGTTAGCTAGGTTAAAAATTGCCTGGATGGGCCCAGAGAGAGGTGGTAAACGGAGTTACATATATTTGGCAGCCAGTAACCAGTGGTGTTCCCCAGGGCCCAGTGTTGGGGCCAGTCCTGTTGAACAACTTTATTGTCAACACGGACTTGGGGATTGAGGGCATCCTCATTAAGTTCACAGATGACACCAAGTTGGGCAGGAATGTTGATCTGCCTGAGGGTAGGAAGGCTCTACAGAGGGATCTGGACAGGCAATTACCTGGGGGTGCTGGTCAACACCTGGCTGAACATGAGCCAGCAGTTTACCCAAGTGGCCAAGAAGGCCAATGGCATCCTGGCTTTATGAGTAATAGTGTGGCCAGCAGGACCAGATAGTGACCATAACCTGCACTCTGCACTGGTGAGGCCACACCTCGATTCCTGTGGTCAGTTTAGAGCCTGTCACTACAACAAAGACATTGAGGTGCCAGAGCATGTCCAGAGAAGTAAAACAGGGCTGGGGAAGGGTCTGGAGCAGAAGAAGTCTGATGAGCAGTGGCTGAGGGAGCTGGGGGTGTTTAGACTGAAGAAGAGGAGGCTCTGAGGGAGACGTTATCACTCTCTGGAGCTACTTGAAAGGAGGTTGTAGCCAGGTGGGGGTCAGTCTCTCCCAGGTACCAAGCAATATGATAAGAGGAAATGGCCTCAAGCTGAGCCAAGGGAGATTTAGATTGGATATTAGGAAAAATTTCTTCATGGAAAAACAGTGGTCAAGTACTGGAACAGTCTGCCCAGGAAAGTGGCTGAAGGTATTTAAAAGCCTTGTAGATGCAGCACTTCGGGACATGGTTTAGTGATAGGCTTTGCAGTGCTGGGTTAATAGTTCAAAGTGATTATCTTATAGGTCATTTGCAACCTAAACAATTCTGTAATTCTTAACTACAGGACTTGACAGTTCACTATGAGCTATAGCTTTATATACAAGCTTGCTTGCACAGTATCATTAATGAACAGTCTTCACACATTTTTCATAAGTAACAGACAAACAGCTGCAATGCAATACAGATCTCCATTGTGTTGTCTGTAATCCTAAATTTGTCTTCTACCAAAAATACCCTTTATATACTAGACTATATGCTGAAACATCACCAAAATCTTGGTAAGCACATTTAATAAAACCTTTAATCATTTGACTCACCGGTATCTCTAAAACATTTGCAATCTGCATTAATCAGCATACTGTACCAGGTTACTGTATTTAGCTGTTGTATAGCTATTCACAAAAGATGATTTAGTTTTATAGTGCAAATGCCATCTGTCACATCTCGTGCTGTCATACCAGCATGACAAGGTATCACATTACATATTAAACAGACAACATGCTTCAAAAATAAGGCCTATTTTCGTGCCCTGGTTGTCTTAGAGAATGAAGAACTGGGTTTTCATGATAGTAGCATAATGTAAAAACAAAACAAACCACAACATTTTTCTCTGGGACAAGAGATACAAATTCCGTGTCCATTATTTTAACAATAGTTTTCAGAATGGCTATTTTGATCTCACTTGGTAATGTAAAACCACAGCAGTTTTCTGTCTCTAAATAAAAAAACCCACAGCATGAAACCATCATCGTTTATACCACACGATGCTCTGTGTTGCCACCATGATGGTAATTAGTGGCATGTGGGCTTTCCAGATGACAAACCACTGGACATTAGGTTGACTGCAGTACATAACGGAGCATATGCATAAAGCAGTACCATTATGCCAAAAACTGTTAGTGAATAGCTTGTATAGTCTTCATAAATGACTAGAAGAGTGCTTTAATATGTAGATATAAATCATTACTGTGTAAGCCAAGCATGAATGACATTACAGCACAAGATCTGTTTGTCAGCCTGTCAAAAGAAAAGATCACCAAAGAGAACTGATTAAGTAATACAGGTTGAAAGAAGCTCTTTACTCCCATTACATCTCCATCCCAAACCACTATCAAGCAATCAAAGACATTTTGTGACTTTGTTTCCTGCATATTAGTCCACTATCCATTAGAAGCATTAATTGAAATTAGATTGTACTCATGTTTTCAACACAACATTTTCAAGGGTGTTTTGTTCTTGTTTAGGTAAGTTTGGATGGGTATGGGGGGTGGTATTAAACTCAAAAACAAGAATACAACAGTCAAAAATGAACCTCATTTAATTCTGCCAGGAAACTACCCAAGGCCATTTGACACACTTCAAGCCTTGGTTTCATTTATAAAATACGCATTGGAAAGAAATTTAAAATGAAAAAAACAAAAAAGCTCTCCAAAAATGCTTACCAATGCCTGTAACATATGTACACAGAAAAATCCCACCTGAAGTCTGTTCATGTTTCTGTTATTTCAGGTTTGCTTGCTGTTTTTCTTTTTTTTAAGCATTCAAAGAGACACGCCTCTCTGATTAAAGACATTTCTCCACTTTCATTTCCACAATGAAAATCCTGATTGCCTCAGGGAATCATGCGACCCCTTCTGGCACCTTATTCTTCATAAGGCAGAACAGAGCCCAACAGCCTGGGCTCCATGAGGGTGTTGCCTGGATGAGGGAGGAAACAGAAGTACCAAAGAGGGTGAGCAGCAAGGCAGCTGTTCATCCATCCACAGGTGAAGGCAATAGCAGCAGTAATGCTGATGCAAAAACAAAACAAAACAAACAAAAAACAAACAAACAAACAAAAACTGAGGGAATGAAATCTTAAATCCCCTTCCCAAAAATGCAGAAAGGCAAGTCACAGCAAAGATTTTAAGCCACAGCTTAAAATCTTAAATAGCTACCTTTGATTTTTTTCCAATTTTTTATTTATTTTGAAGAGGGGTGGAGAGTGGGAAGGAAACCCAAGGAACCACTGCCCCAAAATCCTAAAGCTAGGGATGTCATGAATGAAGCAGCACAGAAAGGAGGGACGAAAGACGATGGCCGCCATCCTATTAGCTGCTCCCCTATCTGTTGTACTGTACCATTGTGCTATTGAGCTCCTACCAATTGCCCCTGGAGCTGTATGATATGGAAAGAGCAGTAGGATTTCTAGTAAGTAGCTACCAGGCTGTGTAAAGATCATTAAGCTTTGACAAACAAACACAGTTAGTTTTATAGTACCATAAGAACTCCGTTTTAGCACCAGAGAAATGAGCACCAGACACTCTTTCTATGCTTTGGCAAGGAATCACAATATCTGATGTACAACAACTTACATCCACCTATGTTCCCAGCTTTCTTTGACTGCAGTCAAAAAGCTTCAGAGGAACAAAAGGACTCCAAACATGAGCTCTAGACCTTCACTGATGAGAGAGGTGTGGGTGATGAGGGTATGAAGCCTTTAGCACAAGCACGGGAACCACCACCACCAGGAAGAGAGCCTAGCTAGGATACAGGGATTTGGACGCAGCCACTGGCAAGCAGGTGCCCCCTCCGGGCACCTCAGCTCACCTACCTATAAATAAAGGTAGCGAGATCAGGCTCCACTGAAGTGCAGGGACAGGTAGACAGTAAGCACAACATAAGACACAGAGTTGTTATTAAAATCCCTCAGTGGTGCGTGCTTTGTGTTGATTTTGGCATTGGACAGGGTGGCTTTATTTCTCCCTGAGGAGAAAAGTGCCCTTCTCTCACTTGGAAGTAACATACGCAATCTGGACACAAGAGTTAAAGGTGCACTTTGTTTGAAATTACAGACACAAGCAGGTCAGCAAATGAAATACCGGCATAACTACCGAGAGAGAAGGAAGTCTAAGTTCTTGGGTATTAACAAAATTATCAGTGACATGCAAGTAAATTATTCTTTGTTTTTTTATGCCAGAACCATCATGTCTTGTTTACCCTGCCTTTCCTGGGGAATTTTACAGCTGAATGGAAAGCCAGTGGGGTAAAATCCCTTAGGAGGAAAAGAGTAAGAAAAAAAAAATGCAATATGCCCGTGAAACAAATAATTTAATTTTACAAGTGTTTTGATCTTGCCTTCTCTTTTTTTTTCATTCTACTTTTTTTAACTCTTTGACACTTACTTAGAGAAAAATTACTGACCACTTCCAAAGTACTTCTGCTTGTTCTTCACAAATATCCCCCTATGTGAGGGAGGATTACTCTGCTAAATAAGAATTAAGTAAAGCAAGCTAATGACTGTTTTAGGTCTTTGTCACCTATATGTCACCAAGTGAGAGCAATTCCTCCCACTCCTGACACACTTTTACAGAGCCATCCTAGTATAATACAGCAGTAGCAGCCTTATTTTTCAGTCAGTTATTTCCTCCACCTCAGCTTCACAGAACTATGCTTTTAGACTCAGTGATATACCTCACTCACCTTGTTTCAGAGCTAAGCTTCCAGTATGTATGGATGCACAAAGGAACAATAAATCCACACTTCAAAAATACTGATACCTCGGCACTGAGGGGCTGGACAGATTAGTAAAAACGAAAAAGAAAATTAAAAAAGGATATTCTGGTATTTTAAGTAACATGAGAAAGAAAGCTATGCCAAATGCACGTCTCTAGACAACAGCTATTCTAAACTAGAAAGTAAAAATTAGCAATTGTATCTCCACAGAGTATAAATGAAAGAGGAAGAAAGAAGGTGAAGGCAAACAGTGAAGCAAGGAAGAGCCTGCTAATTGGAAGAAAATACAACACATGAATGTGCAAATAAACAACAAGGGAAATAAAAAAGCCTGCAATGTCTCACTGCTAACAGTGAATACTTGGAAGCCTGGAAAGAGAGCAATGTGCAGCTAAAACCCAGAGGCTTAGCAAGGTTGGCTATATTTGTTATGATTTCTAGGAAACCCTTACAGACTGTATGATTTGAAAACTGCGTATCTGCATGAAACCAGACACAACGGCAAAACAGCATCTTGACAAACCCTTGCTACATGCATTGCCTCTAATGAAGCACAGATCCTAGTGATCTGTGCTGAGGGATCACACGAACAGGCTGAGCTTATGATCTTGGCAAACCGAGCAGAAGAAAGGCCCATCTCTGGAACCAGTATTCTGAACAGCCAGCATCAGGGAGCCTGAGTTATTTCTTTCTCAAGTGAACCAAATTAAATAAAATGATCAGAGACATTAATGTGGGATTCAGCTTCTGGACACACCCCAAAATTAATCAAAACACTGGACTCCAAACGAAGAGGAGAGTTCTAGCATAGTAGTGTGCTCTAGGAAAAAGGATGGGGAAAACACAAGAGAAGTGCCAGAAAGCCATTTTGGGGAGGTTATCATCTGCTTAATTGTCTCTAATTCTGCCCCTCTGTGACAAAAGCTCTGAAATGAAATGCTCAATGACATACTTCTAATTGTATAGTCCCATTTGATATTTTAATGCATGTCATTGAGGATTTGCCTTTCATGACTTTTGCCAGGAGCACAGGCAGCCCTCCAGACAGATAGCAGAAATTCTTTCCCCCCTGATGTGACATGAGCAATGAAGTTCCTGTTTGCTCCAAGAACACACAGCCTGGTGATGCAGCAGCAGTGACTGTCCACGCAGCCAGCAGACATGGCTATGGATTCAGCCCTCTCTTCACTGGAAATGCTCTGAGCTTTCAGTAAAAGAAAAGGAGGGGGGAAATCCTCATCGTGTCCTGAGAAAATATAATTGAGTTAAATGACTGTTCCACACGAACTCAAGTTACATATGACAGATATTTGAATTAAACCACTTCAATTACTTTCGCTCCACATTTTCAGTATTCACTTTTTTAGTGAATATGCCTTCCCTAACTCCAAGATCATTCATCAGCCAGCTCTGGGAGTCAGGCTGTCAACCTCTTATGCTGACATGGACTTCTTTTTTTCTCTGTCATGTCACCTCCTTCTACTAAGCACTTGAATTATGATCTATGAGTTTGGAGCAATTAAATATCCACTGACTTAAAAAAAAAATAGGTCACAGTCGCTTCTAACTTAACACCCTAGCCTCTTCAGCAGCATGCCAGACAGCCCTCCCTTGCCTCAGGAGGTCAGGGCAGTCCAGTTGGACTGCAGGCAGGGAAGCAGGCTGCCTCCCGCAATGCCAGGGATGCACTGGCACTGCCTGCAGCCAGATCTCAAATTCCCTGCCAGACTGAGCGCTCACGTATCAGTTGAGAGCCTTAACATAGGCTTGACAACCAGGCCAGCATAAGGCTCTGTGACATCCCAGGAAGAAGGAAGGAAGAATACTGCCTGAGCAATCCTCAAACACCCTTTTTTCAGCCATGGGCTTCACAGGCTTTTGTCTGTAACACTAAATTTCATCCATGATGCTCAGTGCCTTGCTGCTAGTTAGGAAAAGCAATTCTCTTCAGAGCAAAAACAGACCTGTTTTCCCTGGGAGAGGACCTTCCTCCTTGACACAATTTACCCAGCACACCATTTATTTCACCTCTTTCACAGAAAGTATCTACAAGGCATCATAAAACAACAGAAAAATCGAACCACTTGGAAAGCTCCTGAAACTCAGCCTTTGATCATTTGGGATGCCTTCTTCCTTGTCACTGGTTTTTCATCTAGCTTTCTAAATTGATTATAAAAAAACCCCATTCTTTAAAATATTTGACATGGTTTTAATGCATGAAATGGCAATGCGGTTGTAGAAAGATTTTTACCATACAGTAAGCAAATGTATTCTGAACATATTTTCAAAAACAGACTGCGTAAATAAAACAACACAAATCAAAAAACCCACCTATCTTCCTGTGAAATCTGTTCCAAAACTGTATTCTTCCTTTCTCAGGGGAAGGGATTTGGGGATTTTCTTTTTTTGTTTTCTTCTTTCTGGTTTGGTTTGGTTGTTTTGTTTTGTTGTTGTTGCTGTTTTTTGTTTTGTTTTGGTAGGGGCAGGCAAGTGAGTAGCATCATATCCTCACTTTCTTAAATGACTTAAATGAAAGGTCAGAGGAATACACTCCATGCTCAGGATGAAGAGCTGCTCGGCTGCTGTGACAGTCCCATATAATCTGTTTGCAGAGTTGCTGTCAGAGGAGAGGAGGCTCGTGACAATAAAACATTAAGACCAACTGCTGCAAACTGAAATCACAAGTGCAATATGAAAGCCCGATGCGAGTGAACAAATCGTTCCGCCACAGGCACGCACGGGAGCGATGACATTCCACCTCTATTTGAGCACTAAGACTTTGCCTAAGGTAAGGATTCCAGCCCATCTCCTACATGAGGCCAACAGCAGTGGCAGAGGTTGGCAGATGTCTCCCCGATGAACTGCAGTCGTCTCCCTATTGGGCACGTGCAATGGGAAGAAAACACACCAGGAAATAAATCTGTTGCTGGAAGATGCTTAGGAGAAATCCTTGCCCTCCCAGACCAGCTCCAGCACTGCAGTGACAGGAGAGCAGGTAAGGGGATAAAAGCAGGAGGATCCTACGCTCAGCCATCAGCTGAGATCCAAGAATCTCACCACAGGAATGGCACACAGGCCAAAGCAAGAGACACACAACCTTAAAGGCACTGGATAACAAACTTCTGCCAGGTGCCAGATTGTACATGGACACCATTCCCACTTTAACTGGGGAGACAGCTGATTCTTGCCAGCATTAATGCAGTTCTCTGTTTCATCGGCACATGAAACGTCAGTGCTGTAACAGCCTTTAAGAAAAAACTCCTCGTAAGCCAAGCAATTTACATCTTTATTTCTAGCTCTTGAGACTAGCAGCTTCACCTTACTTTCACTTCACTCGTGTGAGCTCTACAAGCCAATCACGAGGGGAAGAGTTGAGAGCTGGGACAAGGGGGCAGTCACTTGAAAACCAGAATGCTAGAGAGAGGGCTTCTGAAGTGTTAAGGAGACCTCCTGACACACCACCCCCCAGAGGAGTTAAAGAAATTCCACCACCATACAACATTCTGTGCTATTAAACCACTTCTTTTGCTCACGTTTCACAGCATCAAAAGAGGAAGTGAAAGAACATTAGCTGCTTCTTGACTTAATAGAAACCTCGGAACAACCATCAACACACAGTTATACAAGCAAGACTATACACTGATGTGCATTTAATGATTTTATCTTTCCAAATAAGCAAAGGAGATAAAGTACTATCTTGCAAATTTTAAGAATACTGTACTTTTCCCCCCTTGAAACCTAAGAACTCATTAAATAGAATTTTCCTTTCATGAATTCATATAATTGAAGGCAAACACCCATTAGCATATTTCTTGTTTTAAGTAGAGCATGACAGAAATGGGAGCAAGGGGGTGTGGGAGGTACATGCAATGGAACACCATAGAAATATATGATAAAGAGGTAAGTGAGCTTTCAAAATATACCCAAGAGGCTGTGTGTATGCTGAGGGTCACCACTGTATTACTACAGTCAATCTTCCACCCCCCCAACATAGGGCCAAAAGTACACAGTGTTTTGACTATCAATAGTGTAACTCTATTTCAATATGATGTGACAATACTGGAGGGGGTTAAAAAAGGGACAACTGGAATTCCTCTGTTCATTCACAGCATCCTATGAAAAGCTAAAGAGACATACTAAACTGAAACAGTTCAGACAGCAAAGTCTTCCGGGAGTTAGAACATTCCGTCCAAACACCGTTCCTCAAGCTACAAAGACTATTAAATAGCATTAATATCTAGCATGCAATTGGCACTTTATGTGCTCAGAGTCCTCACACACACACACACACACACACACACACACACACACACACACACACACACACACCAGCCCTCCAGAAAACACCAAACAAATCCACATTGATCAAACGGGAGAAGAATTCTACCTGTTCCCACAGGAGAGGCTATAGCAACATTTATCCTGCAGTGGGACTGAAGCCAGGACATAACTCCATGTGGTGGGATGAAGCATGCCATGAGTATTAGAGATACCCTCCCCAACAGGGAACAATGGACCAATCTAAAAGGAAAGCAGCATCAACAGCCTTTGCTTCTTTACCTGTTTAGGCCACCCAAGTTAAAAGTTTTGTTCCCATGTACAACTGTTTATCAGTAACACCAAACAGCTGCACAGTAAGGGTGAGAACGAACGCGAACAAACCCAGAATTTTAAACCTACCACAATCACCACACAAAAATAATAAAAAAAAAAAAAAGCCCAACCCAAAAAACCCAACAACAACAAACTAGCCCATTTAATCATAAAAAGAAAATATATGACTAGATGCAAGTGTTGAGCAGGATGCAAGAAGGAATCAAAGTCCAATTTTATTTTTTTTTCCTATTGCCATGTAAAATCAGGAAGGGCTTTGGCAGAAGCTAGATTGATAAAAGCAGGCTACTTGTAAAAGAACGAGTTGGACTTTTTACATTTATATTCTTTCTGAACCCAAAATTTGCCTCAAAGATATTATGGAAAAACACTTTCAAGTCTTTAGGAAAAAAAAAAAAAAGTCATTGGGGACATGAAGGCCTCATTGTTTTCCCCAAACTTTATATGTCAACACATACACATGCAGTAAAAAACCCTTACCTCCCTTCTGAGACTTTAAATCCACACAATGTTTCTTGGAGAGGGTAAAAAGAGAATGTAGGTCAAGATGTTGAGATAGGGATTGCTTCTAAAAGATGAAAGCGTAAGAAGGCTAAGCTTTCATTCCTTATGTTTCTTTGAGATTTCAAACAGAGTGTTATTTGATAATGGTTTCTTTCAGAAAATTGGAATTTAATATAGCTAATTATAAGCTAGAGAATTAATGTACAGCCAGTACTCCAACAGAGCTGGTATACCATGCTGATGCTTTTTACCAGCATGTCCCCAGTGCTTATTATAGATCTTTTCTCCAAATACTAAGGCCAATGTGTTCTCATATTAGGCTGGATGGACCAGGAGTTGGGGCAGGGGGAAAGGGAAAAAAGAAATCTATGATCTGTATGGCTGTTACACTGAGCCTGCAGCAAGCAGCCTGGAGTTGTCCTCACGACATGGCATGGCACAGGAGCAGACTCTCCTGCTTCAAAAGGAGCACAGAAAATAACAGGACAAAGACAGAATGAAAAAACAGAAGTAGCTGGAGAGGAAAAGTACCTTGAGAAACAGGAAAACACAATTTCCTCCTTCCGATTAAAAAGGAGGAAAAAGGACAACAACAAAGGATGAAGAGCTTAGGCAAACAGAAAGAGAGGGAATACTCCTAATTGTTCAGTATGGTTAATACTGGAATTGTCTGAGAATTATTTGTCCTGTGAGCTAAAAATCAAGCTAAAAATCCTGACCTGCATTTTACAGAGAACAAGCCGTACACATAGGAATATCCCTCACGACAGGAACCAGCAGCAGACGCTGCTAGATTTGGGCTGGGAACACTTACTCTGGAATTCAGAAGGAAGTCATGCATCACTGTTTCAGGGACTTATGCGGGCTTGTGATGCTCTGTTTCTAGAGATGGCACAAAATTTGTTCAGCAACATCTGCTGCACATCACTGGTTAGTAAGTAAAGTAAACCTGTAGCTTGTGTAGTCTTAAACATAGATCATACTTGAGTGAATTTTAAGGGAGAAACGATCTGCATTGTAGGACGCTCTTGCAGTCCATAAGGTTCTGGCGGCTTTCCCTTTGTTTTTCACTATAGTTTCCAAATAAGACAGCATATTTCTTCAGGTTCTCAGATGTGTGAGCTCCTATAATGAAATCCTGTCATTGACCAAGCCACAAGCTCTGTGCCGAGGTCTCAGTCAGAAGGGCAATACACTGTTTTTTCTCAAAACGGTACCTTATCAGTTGAGTTGTGATCTTCAGGTGAGGGGGAAGGGGACATCTTTTTGAAATACGCAGAAGTTAATTACACATTAGCAAAACAACTCCTCTGAAGCCATATTTCCATTTGGCATGTCCCCACCTAAGTTAAAGCAGGACATACGTAAGTAGTGTTGCCTTTCAAAATACTCTTCTGCTCTTAAAAGGCCACATCAAGACAAAATCTGCCCCCTGTAAGGGGCACTTCCCCCCTCTTCATAGTGGAAGAATTCCCCAGATCCTGCTGAAATTTACACTACCACGTGCTCCCAGAGCTTGAGGCTGAGAACTTCCTCCTCTGAGTTGCAGAATAACATTCAATCTTAGAGCAAACAAACACATCGAACAATACTTTAATGAGGTCCTTCCTATTGTGCTTAGTACTTCAGGGAACTGAAGTCTTCCTGTGACAAGAGGACACCAAATCAGTACTTTTCCATTGCTTTCAACCTGAGTAAAGGGAAAGAGAGATGGCATGGAAAACACCATCTCTTCAAGTCTACTCTCTGGTTCCCACTGCCTGAACGACCTGAAAAACAAAGGCCAGGAAAGACAGCAGTCATGGGGGAAAAAGAAACCCTGAAAGCTATCTTCCTAAAACATTAGTAAAATTTCTGAGTCCTTCATCTGGACTGGCAGAATCTCTCAGGGAAGTAAGAAAGCACAGACTTAAGAGCAGACTCTTTCTCACAAGAATCTATCCCTTTCTAATTTTCCCTGCAAATTAAGTTTTCATGAGATTATTCCCATTGAGTCCAAAATTACTTGAAAGGTTTTTAACTATCTTGCAGTTATAATTTTGATCCAGCCAGACGGTAGTCCAGCACTATCTTGATGTCCAACTATGCCAGGGAAATAGAAAGACTGCAAAACTATCTTCTCCATAAACCCCAATATTCAAGTTTGCAGAAAACATTTTAAATTCATTTTTCCAATCAGTCAACTATTTTTAAAAAATCTGCTTTCCAGGCTGTTACTGGCACAAGCCTTCATCCACAACAGAAAGAAAGGTCGTTTTCTGTGCTAACTAATGGCCCATTTATTCTACTTTATGAGCAGAGTACTTGTATATAATCCTGTGTTATGCTGTGGATGTTAATCAACCTTCACGACTTTTCATGCCAGTTTTAATGGAGCACCTTCCATGCAGGCATAAAGGGGACTTTGTACTAAACAGTCTTCCTCCAACCCAGGAGAGATCAACATCAGCTTGCAACTCAAAAACCTCTTTTTCACAAAGAACATTTACTCTTCAATTCTGATCTCTTGTTAATGAGACTTAAATATTCAAGGACAGGGCGCCATACTGTGCAAAGGGTAATCTATGAAAGAGTGCATTTAAATCTGCAATTGCAAATGGGCTGTGTTTATCTACTTAGATAAGACAGCCTTGTTCATTTCAATTAGAGAAGGTCAGTTCCAGGCAAATGTAAACTGGCATTTGAAGTTCATCCCTGCAGGACAATGAGATGAGGTAAAGCTTCTGGGACAGGTTTCCATCTAAATAAAACTTGACAACTACTCCCTAACCACAGACTTCATCGTTGCACAAAAGGCCACCTCCAATTGATTTTGGGGAAGGGGAGAAGTAGCAAAAACTGCGTTTCAAGAAGATTTGGAATTCAAGCCACATTCTGGTAACTTCTATCCCTTATTCATGACTTCCATCTGAAGGTAATTGCTGCTGACCTCCTGAGACATAAAGAGGCAGAACAACTACTCTCAAAAGCGCCACATTTTATTATCTTGGCAAAACAAAGTTATTTGCTTACTGCCCTGTCGAGTATACTGTCACATTAAAGAGAAGAGTTGAGACTCATCCCCTTGGAAGAGAAACAGCGTGTTTCTACACAGATACACCACAGGAACCAAAAGAAGGGAAGGAAAATGAAGATCTGTATGCAGACTGTGTTACAGGAAGATGCCTCTCCCCAACCCCAGCCCACTCCTGCAGGATGCCTCAGGTTTGTAGCTCTGTGCAACCTTATCACTTCCTCCTGCCATATGGAGCCAGAGAGTGAAAGAGAGCCTGAGGCTCTGAAACAAGATCTAAACATCACAGCAAGGGAGCAGGGGTCAGAAAAAAACAGAAGAGGATGAAATTCTTCTTCCACCTTCTCCATCCAACACACCCACAAATATAGGTGCCAGTACAACCTAGATGCCTTTTCTCAATGTTCTATATGAGGACAAGCTGCTGTAGCACACTCTTGTTAACACTGTGACAGCATTTCCATTCAGAACAGAAAGAATATTCCCACATGTGAAGAAAGGAGAGAATTGTACTCCCTCTGTGACATTTTCATCATTTTTAAGCTTCTTTCAGTCTCTCCACATACACAGCAGGCGTAACAAAAACACTGGGATGCTCTCCAGAGCATCTTTAAAAACAGTTGGGGATGAAACACTTTCATCTTTCACAGCACCAGAGACAACCACCACTGTCTGAGGGAGGTATTTTAGGAAGAACCTGCTTTTGAGACAACCTGGCTGAAACAGAGCATGTCCAGCTACTATTTACTTCTAGTATGTCTGTTTACACATAG
This sequence comes from Serilophus lunatus, assembly GCA_013399895.1. Classification (NCBI taxonomy): domain Eukaryota; kingdom Metazoa; phylum Chordata; class Aves; order Passeriformes; family Eurylaimidae; genus Serilophus; species Serilophus lunatus. Next base: position 416,267 of record VXBA01003383.1, on the reverse strand, counting down.
ACACACACACAAAGACTAGGAAGAGGCTGAACTGAAACATTTTTAAGGTCAACCACTACTGAAGCTAAGTGAGAGAGGAGATGAGGAGAAAAATGCAACTAAATAGTGTGCTCTTTCAGCATTACTCGGAATGGCTGGCTCAGGCTGCCAAACCTTTTGCAGGAAAAGTGGCTTATCTCCTGGCTTCTCAAATTGTACCAGAGGTCAGCTGATGAGGTTTCAGGAGTTTGCCAGCTCTGTTCCTCTGTGGGATCTTTGGCAGATTGCTCCTGCTGGGCTCCTTCCAGCTCTTCCCTTTTTTCCATTTTAGTGTATAGCTTGAATAAAGAAAACAAGATGAAGGCTTTCAAAGATAACGCAGTCTTTCACAAACAGATGCAGAACAAAGCACAGGAAATTCTGAGCAAAGTAAAAAATGAATGTTGTCTGTTCAAGGCTTATCTGGAATGAGTTAGCCTCTTAGTGGACAGATAGGAAACATCACACGCTCCCAACTGCAATTGCAACGCTCACTAACAGTCTCGTAAGGGAAGAAAACAGGATGCATAAGGACAGAAATTCAGCTGCCTTTAGCTCTCAGAACGGGAAACTCCTTCAGATGAACCACAAACAACACTTGCGAGTTAAGCTTGTCACTGTCATCCCTTGTTGCCCTAAGCAGAAGGCTTCTATATCTATACCTTAGACCAGACTCCCCCCACCTTCACAGTATTAAATTCATTTAAATTGGGAAATAAAGGGCATCAAAGGTAGGTTATTGAAAATGTGTATTTAACTAATTCTGAACACATCATCAAATTAACTGCATGTAATAAATCTGTGCTAGTTGGACACACACAGAAAAGATTTAGAAATGCATGTGTATTTAATACTACATAGAGCAATCTGATACTACTTAACACTGTACATGCTAAGCTGTATTTATTTTTTAGAAAACATTCACCCAGAAGCTCTGGGAAGTCACCATCATCAGTTATGTAAAGAGAACAGTTATTTCAGAATGGTTTCTTGGGAGATTTTAAATCAAAAAGATTCCAATGAAACCAAGCCAATACATGGAGGCCTGAGCTCAGAGCATAGACCAATCTCACATCCTGTTAAAAGTCATGAAATAAATATGACTAATTCCTGAAGAGTTTCACTGCTCAAAAAGGTGACTGATTTTCTTGCTTTTCACGTTACAAAGTCTACATTCAAATGTGGGTTGGTCGATAACACCCAAAATAACATGGCTCTAATCTGCTGACGCTTTCAGTTTACTCCACACCATTAAAAGGATCCCCAAATTCATTTCAACTGGCAACCCATATTCTAAACAAGTCAAAGTCAGAAAACAGAGGTAATGTAGGGTATTTGAGGTGAAGAGTACATTACATTGGCAGCTGTGTCAGGCAACTTGCTGATGCGGCTACTGTACTCATCAGCAATTACAGAATCTCTGCTTTTCCTTTTAAAACCACTTTACTGCCAGGGTTGACATAATAAGGCTTACAGTACACATGACACCTGCTCCAATTAAACACAGAATAATGGCCTTAAAAATGCCCTGCTGGACCAAACAGTACTCAAATTCTTTCAAACAGCAATTCATTTCTAAAATCCCCCCATGTCATGTTAAAACTGCTGTGGAGATTCTAAAACACAAGACAGCCCCCCGAAGACTGAAAACATATTCTCTCTAATACTCTGGAAGTACTCCACAAATGCAGTCTTGCACTAAGAGCTCAAAGCTGTAAAAATAATTAGCGAAAACCTTATTTAAAGCCAAGGAGAGACAGAGTTTCAGAAAATACAGTTCCCTAGGAGTGACTACAGTAAACTGTATTACACACCTGTGTGTGTAACTGAAACTTCTCTCTGCATTTACTTGTGATACTCATTCTATTTCATGTTACATTTGTATTTTCTTAATAAAATAGAGTATGCTATTTTCAACGACCAACTTAGTGGTATGTCTTACTCTTATTTCTAAAATAAGCAATCTAGAAATGACCAAAGGTACAATTTTTGACAAAGCTGGCAATCCTTTGGGTAAAACCACCACCATTCTTTTGACTGTACATGCAAGCCAAAAAGATGTCATGGTACAAATTGATGCTGGCTAGATATTTGATGGCTGATAAAGATGGAATGAAATAGTGTGCCTGTCCACACTCAAGGGTGCTTCCCAGACTGCTGACAGAAACAATAAATCCCAGGCAACAGCCATGCAGAATTAGCCTGAGTCAAGGAAAGAAAACTGTTGTCCCTGTTGTGCCAAGGCAAAGTTTTGTTTCACGGACAGTCAAGTCAGCAAATTTTACCACTACAACTGGTGAGTTGTTGTAGGTTTGGTTAGCTGTTGTAGGTTTGGGTTTTTTTGTTTAGGTGGGTTCTTTTTTTGTTTGGGAGGGTTTTTTTTGGTGGGTTTGTTTCTAGGGGAGGTTGAGAGTGGCTCATAGAATATCCAGAGTTGAAAGGGATCCACAAGGATCATAGAGTCCAACTCCTGGTCATGCACAGGACACCCCAAGAATCACACCACGTGTCTGAGAGCATTGTCCAAATGCTTCTTGAACTCTGTCAGGCTAGTGCTCTAATCACTTCCCTGGGAGCCTGTTCCAGTGGTCATCCACCTTCTGGGTGAAAAACCTGATCCCTAACCTAAACCTCCCCTGGTACAGCTTCATGCCATTCCCTCAGGTCCTGCCATTCTCAGGAAGATACTGAAGACCACAATGAGGTCTCCCTTCAGTCTCCTCCTGGACGAACAAGTCACATGACCTTAGTTGCTCCTTCCATGGCTTCCTCTCTAGAACCTTTACAATCTTCACTGCCCTCCTTTGGATGCTCTCTAACAGCTCTTATTTATTTCTCACATTGTGAAGCCCAAAACTGCACCCAGGACTCAAGGAGAGGCACAGAGGAGAGCAGGACAATCATATCCCTCGAGCAACGGGAAATGGGTTGACTTTTGGTTTGTTTGTTTTTAAGAGAAACATAAATCTAACACCTGCATCTGTGAAGCACTTTTCAGTGAACTTTAAAGCTGCAACTTTTTTTGCTCCTATTCCTGGCAACTGTTGCCTTTTCTAGCATCTGAGGCTGTGGTTACATGAGAAGACTGCGTCAATCCTAAGGTTGTGGTTAGACAAGACAACTCTGCCAAACCAAGCAGCTTGCGACTGTCAAAAAGGATGAGTCCAGTCTCCTCCTCTTCTAGCTTTCAGTCAAAGTTCTCTGGTCCCCCATTTCCACCAAACGAGCACACAATGCTCATGCAACCTCTTGATGAACCTGTGTAGCTCATGAAAGCAGAATAAAACTATCATTTTTTCAAATAATTTTCTTTGTCAGTGAGTTTTCTGCCACATTAGTGCACCGGACCTGCCGCACTGCAAGGGCAGAAAAAAGGCATAGCCAGCACTAGACATGAGCTGAAAGGAGGAGAGCCAGACCTATCGGCTGCTGCCAAAGCCTTTCCCATCTTTCCTCACTTTATTTATTTTAGACCTACAATCACTCTGTCTGCTACAGATTGTGCCTCTGCAGACTCTTCTTTGCTGTTTTCATTTTCCATTACCTACAATTAGCTATATACAGGGAGGTAAGGAGGCAAGATTATTTTTAGAATTAGTTTGACTAGAAATGCACTCAGGGGCAACAGAAACTCTTTTCAGAAGGTCATAAATTAAGTTTTAAGAAAATTAATTATACAATTCCTCAGTTTCATAGGTCAAAAAAAAATCCATCTTTGTTATGTTTGAGAGAAAAAGGAATATGGATGTCCTACGAGAGAAAAATCTTCTGGCAATCTTTCCAAACACTGCAATTATATTAAGACAGGAGCACAATTTGGACATAATCGAATTGGGTAACATCACTGAGGGCATAATTTAGCCTGCAAATTTTTTTATAAATGGTGATGATGGAAAATGCAAAAAGGACCTGTGTCAGCCAATGAACAAGGAAGTTCCTGACAGGCTCAAAAATTAATTCTATTGTAGAAAGCAAAGAAAGGAAAAGAGATTCGGAAATTTCCAATGAAGCCAAACCCCAACATCCTGTTATTTATTTGTTATTCTTTAAATTTACTTGACAGCAAGCACCAAAGTAAAAGTGATGTTGAGTGCCATGACAAATCTGCTCAAATGCTTATTTTCTGAACCTTTTACTTGCAAACACCTATATTTAATCACAGTCTAAAACTAGCCAAAAACGCTGTTTACTCTTAATGTAAAGGGAAAATATTGCAAAGCTGAAAGAGGTATTTCTGTTTCTGTAAATGCATTTTTAAAATCCACTCACAGACAAGGGTCCTTGGCACACTTACAATCTTCGGCTAAAGCTTAGGAGACAGACAGGCATTACCCACTGTCAACAAATGCAATCTCACATCACTGATGGAGTGAAAAGCTCCCTAGACAAACGTTAGCATAAAACCTTCTTGCAGGATTTAATTGCAGCCTTCAGAAATAAGAGAGATGAAGTTATCAGTATATCTGAACCATCACAGTGAATGAAGAGGGCTGCTTTCTTGTTCACATTAAAGGCTGAGCAGTGGGTCCAGCCTATGTATCTGCATCAGAGAGGAAAACGATGCACGCACAAACGTCGCTCTGGGCACAGAGAGGCGCAGCTGAAACAACAGCACTGCCCTGAAGGCTGCTGTGTTTTCATCTGCCTGAGTGGGAAGAGAAGAGACATGGTCTAAGCCCAGGGAAGATGTGGTTGCCCCGCTGGCAGCTGCTGCCACCTCCTCATCGTTGGCTTTTGGCAGATAATGCAGGGCACTGAGCTGAAGCACCCGGCTTGGCAGCGTTGAGGTATTTCTACCACATCTGTTGCAATTTGCATGCCATGCCTGGAGTACCATCTACACGGCCAGGGAAAAGAGGTTTCACCAACAAGTTTAAGTCATATGAAGCCAGCCCCATGCCACCCTTCACTGGGCACCTTCAACATGGCCCACTGGGGAACACTGACAGAAAACTCCATGCAGTGAGCAGAGAACGCTTGAAAATCTGTCCATCAATGACAAAAAGAGCTATATTGAGATGGCACTGCTGCCCGCCCCAGCTGACCTGAACAGCCAGTGTGGAAGCCAACGGATGGGTAGACCCAGGTGTCAAAGGAGGCTGCTGCCATTGGGTCTTGCACCACAGCCCCCGCCAGGAGCTCTCATAGATTCCTGCCTGTCAGTGCAGAGACATTTGATTTGTGAAAAAGCGATGCTCCAACAAAAGTCATGTTAGCTTTTGTGTGGGAATGGCTGAGTGCAGAAGCAGATCAACACAAAGAGGTAGAGTCACCATCCCTAAAGGTGTTCAAGGAAAGACTGGACACAGCACTTAGTGCCATAGTCTAGTTGACAAGGTGGTGCTTGGTCATAGGTTGGATTCGATGATCTTGGAGGTCTTTTTCAACTGAAATGATTCTATGAAGGGAGAAAAGGGCACCACAGTCCTGTATGGTCCAACCACCACCTCCATCGAAGCGCTGACACTGTTCTTTCTGTTTAAACAGCATACATAATGACTTCAACAACCCTAAACGTAAAATGAAATCTCTCAGAACAGCAAAATTACATATTTTTAGTCACCTCTTAACTACTTAATGAACAAGACCTCCAGCTTCTGCCTTGAATCAAAGCATTCCCTCACGTACATTCGACTTCCCAACTGGATCATGCCTGCCACCAGATTAACCTAGCTGACATGTTTGCAAACTGCCACGACACCTTTCTAGGACAAAGTACAGCTCATGAAAACATACTATCTACTTGAATAGTTCTAACGTTTGGTTTGTCATCTCTGTAGATTAACCAACCACTTGAAACAAATAAGCAAACTTTGTCACTTCTTCCATTTAAGAAAGTTCTGTATCACAAATTTCTTTATTACAAGTGTTGAAAAACAGAATTTAAAATCTTAGGTCATAAAAATTTGCTTTATGATATACTCTTTTGAGGGTACTGGATTTACTCTCATCAACAGAATGCAAGCAATAATTACATCTTTCATTGCCTTCTTTATAGCCTTATCTCACATTCTAAGCTACACAAGAAGAAAATTTCCCAAGGGAATTAGTTTTTCCTTTTAGACAAGGATCTCTGAAAATTGGTATCACTATTCCAAACACCAATCCCTATTCTTAAAATCCTAATGCAAATGACAGGCAGCAGTAATCAAAATTGCTAAAGAGGTCCCTCTGGGTTTTTCCAGCACACAACCTTGTTTCCATAATCAGAGTTCCAGCATCCCACTTAGGGCTGCAGAGGGTTCCCTGACAACCAGCAGAAGCACCTCCTTCAGATTTTATATTCCCACATACTGGAGAGGAACATGTAGGAAACAAAGGCATACTGTAAGGTGTAGCTCTATAGACTGCAAATATCCAGAGTCAACATAAACACACATGCAATATAACCACTGGTATGACAACCATAATATATGTTTTTCTCTTTAATTGGAAACACTTAAATAACAGGATTTCAGACATGAACCAAAAACGGCAGGATTATTTTCAGGATAACAAGTATCTTTCATAGTAAGGCAGAGACAGCCAAGGTATTATAACACATATAATTGACAAAACTAATTTGAATTTTTATTTTAAATTTTATTTTTATTATCCAGAGAGGCATCAAAGTTAATTGTCTCTGTGCCACAACCAGCACATCTCAGAGCTTGCAGAAACTTTAGTACAGAGAAGACTCCTGTTAATGGGTTTGTCTCTCGCATTTAAAATTAATTTGCTTTTCACACTATCAGTGAAAGAGGCACCATTATTACAGCTACCAAAATCATTAACGATACTACCGTACTCACCAGATGAAATACCATTGACAATCATTTCCATACAAGTTGAGTTGTAGCTTCACAGACATTGGCAAAGCAACTTTTGTAGCATGTTTATGAAACTTCAACCATTGCAAATCCATAAAAACTTTGTCAAGTTACAAGGGGCTGGGGTATCTTTTTCACCTTCCTCTATTGTCACAAGTAAGTACTACCTACTAAAACAAATTACAGATTGCAGATCTATAGATAAATAAATTTGAGGGATAACAGTTATAAAACCAGAACCAAGAAACTCTCTCTGAATTACAGACGGTGGCATCAAGATCAAATCCTGCTACCAAGTTGTTTGCGTTCCCCCCACTTATCAGAAGTACACGGGACCAATCCATGCCCCCGCATTGAGCACGGAGCTTGGAGACCCTCAACCCGGCTCAGACTCTTCCTTCCCACTCTTGGAAATGTACTGAATGGGTGACCTGTTTGATTTTCAACAGATACAGAAAGGAATAAAAAATGGATCACTCATATAAAAGTGTATTTAACTGCAGGATATCTTTTGGAGTAGCATGCAAGAAACAATGCCTGGGGCCTGAATGCTGGAATGAAGGACACGTACAAGGAAATCTGCTTTTGCTCCTAAAAGTATAAAATCATGGGTCTAAGAATCACCCTGAAAATACTACATTTCCCTGAATTCAAAATAGATCAGTAATTTCTTAGGATGACCTGCTTTTTTCTCACTTCATCTAGACCCATGGATTTGAAAGCATATGGCCACCTTTTTTTTTTTTTTAAGCGAAATGAGCAAATTACATGTTTAAACTGATTTCCTGGACGTTGTCGCACAGTATCAACCCTTCTCCGTTTTGCAAATCTTTCTGCTCCGCATAACAAAACATTCTTCCAAATATCAGTGGTTGGAAAAAAAAAAAAAAAGCTTTTGGACAGTGATGTTGAAACAGAGCAGCACTGAGACAGGACATTAAATAATCATTTAACAAACAGAAAGAGTAACATGGACTATCATTCTGGCTTGATTAAAAAAAACTCAAGCCCCAGATAACTGATCATCTACTACTGTGAAGGAGAAAAGCTCTGAAGATGTGAGCTGTGCCGCTGCCAGAGGACGCTGGTGGTATACTCTGGATCTGGTACCTGCATTGACACAGCATTCCCAGCCAACTCGGTTTTTATCTAAGCTGCCTTCAGAGAAACTAGACACCATAAAAACCTCAGTCATCCTGTAACCTGGCACATCATCAAAGCCTCCTAACACACAATTACTGTGCTTCACGCCTTTAGACTTTTTTTCCTTTGACTAAACAAAACCCTCACAACGGAATAAGAAACTTTCCAAGAGAAATTGTGTTTGACAGAAGATCAATGATGCAGAGGTGTTGGAGGGAAAAAAGCCAGCACTGTTTTGTGAACACCTCCAAGCTTATTAATGGCTTGCTCTTAAAGCTAGATGCTCCTTCCCATCAGATCAGTATTTGGTATTATTACTGAACTCGGAAGTCTGAGGTCTTCTTTAATCTCATTAAGAAGTTTGCAATTGCTTATGCAATATAGTAACTTTATCATGCTGCCTGTAGTTACCCAGCCACTCCCCTAGGTTTTTGCCTTGTCGGCAAGAACACTTACCGAAAACGCAGTGAAATCTGACTCACCATGTCAACAACACAAGCTCCATATAAATATGAATAACCTACCAAGTAAGCGCCCAGCTGCTGCTTTAATGCATTAGCACATGTATAGTTATGCACATGCCTAAAAGGAACTGCTATAAACCTCCATGAAAAAACAAATAAGCTCTTGTGAGTGAAGAGAAAACTGTAAGCTTGCCCAGAAATCTGAATCCTGCTAGTCATCACTTTCAAGGCTCAAGCCAGCATGACAAAGCCCTTTCAAATAAGGGTCTAAGTGGATCTGAAAGAGACACACTTTATATTCACCTCTCAGGACATCACGGGATTTTTTAAGCAAGCTGTAAGGGAAGGGGAAGTAACAGGTAATAACTGGCTAAAGTTCCTGTCATCTAGCATGACTGCATCTCCTTAGTACCTTTAAACAACTATTCTGTGAACTGATAAATTAGGGGAGTTCAACATCACAGTGTTTGTGTCCTTTCAGCCCTTCAAATGTTGATGTAGATCCTATGTTACTTCACTTGTGGACTTTGACCAGTCCAGAGACAAATGCAAGTCAGGCAGTTTCTTGCACCTAAGTGACAGTATGTCAATTCTGCCCAAGAGTACTTCCCCAAGGTAAGTGAAGTGATTCACCTTTAAAAGGTTACCTTCTCCAGCAATACTCCGCACTTCAGGACTGACCAGAGGGGCCTCCTTTTCTAGTGAATGGCAGCCTGTCCCAGTCCCCCCTCATGGCATCTACCTTCCCTATCTCAATCAGTTAGCCAGGAACCAAAACATATGGATTGTTCAAACTGGGCCTTTCAAGCACTTCAGAAACAAGTTCTTCAGTGCAGATCAAAAGGGCACAGCGCATGCCAGACGGTACACTGGTCTCCTTCCCTGCTACAGAAGAAACCCATGGAAAATGGTCTGAGGCATCCCAGCAATACCAGAGAGGCATCTCACCGTTCACTGCCTTGAGGCTCCCACTAATGCCATCGCCGTGCTGCCGCTTCTGTGCGTTCTTGAACTCCTTCAGAGATAAATAAAGGACTTTCCGCACCACCCTCTCCTCTGACCAGGGAATCCCATCGCTGTCATCCTAAAGAAGATGGAAACAGAAAGGAGATGTGAACTGCATGTATCTGAAACAAAATCAAAATCACAAACCCTAGGGCTACAGAGATTATTTATAATTAAAAAAGCAAAATAAAACACCAACAAGAGAAACTGAAGGAAAATACTGTGTAAGAAAATGCAACCTGATCAGCTCTAACAGAAAAGAGAAACATAACTATTATCATCAAATCAGAGCATTAGTCCCTCTAATCCTTTATCCTGCAAACAACAATAACTGTGTACCAGGTGTTAGGCAGGAGGTGAAACTTAATTGTTAAAATCCTTGTAATGAATCTCTCATGGAGAAATTTATCACAGTCAGGAAGTGCTCTCCCAGGTAATTAAAAGTGGAAAAAAAATCCCACTGAAACGAATGTTGCAGAAATTTAAGATACAAATTTCGTAAACCAACTTCTCTTGTTGCCATTTTGACTTTGGTTTGGGCCTCTTGGCTCAAGTTAGCTTTCTCTCTGGCTTCATGATTTGCATTTATTGCAGTGTTACAATGAAGTTGTACATTGGTAACAATTAAGTTATTCTGAATTTATCTGAGTGTAAAGCCGAGTGGAATTTGGCTCATGGGGCATATGTTTTCTACTTTATTTTTAGGAGACAAATGCTATATTGTCAAAAGGAATACCAGAGTTTGTCATATTTACTTTAGGTAAAAGATTAATTCCCTGGAAAAGCATTTCCCTAAGGCCTTTAGCATTCAAATAAATTAGGTCAGCAAATTGATACAAAGACGTGAGATAAGCAATTCATCATATTATCATAGTCCTATAATTCTGTCGGGGTCTTTGGAAAGCACTCTTTGAGTATTCTTGCCCTTGAACTCAAGGGCTACATCACTACCACACAAAAGACTAAGATTTCTAGGCAGTCCTTAAGTGGTAAGTGTAAGTGTAACCACACTGGAAATGCCTGAAGTCCCATCGGCGATCTCCACCAGGAGGCAGGAGAGCTTAGACCATCTCATGCGTCAAAGAAATGATGGACACCACTAACTTCAAAAAAACCCAAGCACAGTTTAAGGAGACCAGTGATAGCTTTTTCTTTGCTCCTGTAGTGACATAATGGCATTCAGCTGAATTGTGATCAAAAACATTTCCAACTCCCACAGCCCCACCTCCCCCTCAAAAAATAAAATTCTATGACAAATTAATTGGCAGGGGTTAAAAGACAAACAAAAAAAAGCAACACAATGAGTTCAGTGAAAACAGCCAGCACTTTGGCAGCAGGATGTGCATTTCACACAAGGGACAAGCTACTACACTTTAAAGAAGGCTGAGCCATGCCCAAGGAGCTTCAGAGCATAGGCAGCTCTGGGCCAAGAAAGCAAACTTTGTAACCCAAAACCCACAGCAACTGAAAAAAAAAGAAAAAAAAACCTCCAGGCAAGCATTTTAAAAGGACTAGTACATTCAGTTATTTTGTCAACAGAGGTTTACACCAACAACACTAGCGTACCATTTTGCTGCCAACACAACTTCAGCCCTAAGCAGAAGTGACACTATACATGAGAGAGCTGCAGCCTGCTGAATTTTAACAAAGCTAGCCCAAAGATGTCCCCATTTACATTCTCACCAACAAGGGCCCATTGGGACATCACACATTTCTGTTTTCACAAAAATTACTTAATAAATCCTTAAGGGAGTCATACTAAGTTGAGAAACTGTCATAAGCACCTTCAGCACCCATCCATGTCATGGACACAAGCTCACAGACACTGCTCGCCCTCTTCACTGGCATTTGTACAAATCCCCAGGATAATGGATAGCAAGGAAGAGGATGAAGAGCCCTCCAGCCAGCCACACTGTTCCTGACTTTGAAGCCTAGATGAGTTACACAGAAATCCTAACAAGGGGCAACAAAACCACCACACCGTATTTTTCTATCATTTAAGCCAGGCATACAGCAGCTTTGTGTAATGGCTGGCCCCAGTAAACATCAGGCATACTCAGACACACTGCTTGCCGATCTCTCCCATCAGACATCCTCCCCAGTCTGAGGTCAAGAAGAAATCCCTTCCTCCACCAGACCTCACAGTTCCCATGGAGCTGGAAGCTGCACAAAGAAACCCTAAAGCTCCTGTTCCCACTAGCCAACTTAACTCTGATAAAAACACAGAAAAATAAATTAGAAAAAAATTATTCCCACTTAAATCCACTTTGCCAAGACAGCTCACTGCAAGGAGCACATGGTGTCGTTCACTGCTTCAGAAGTGATAGGGTGAAACCCTGACAGGACTGACCTCTAAGCTGGCATGTGCAACTGCTGGCAGGTACAACCTGTGCCCCCCGGCGTGTGCTGGCTACAGTCCCACCTGCTGGAGGGAAGGAGCTCATCATCACACACCAGGGGCCTCTGGTCTAGGCTACCCTCCCCGAGTATTCCTGTGAACAGCCTCAAGTCATCTCTCTCTCCCCAGAAAATGTTCTCAACACACAAAAGGATGCTGTGCAACCTGGCACCCAATTTTCTGAGGGACAAGGCAGCCAAGATGCCTTCCTGGTGCCAGCTGGAGGCTCCAGCATCACTGCAGGAGATGCTCCCGTCTTTCACCAGCCTGGGGGCTGCATGGGCATTAGTGGCACCAGTGAAGGGATGGGTCCCAGAAGGCAAGAACAAAGATCTCTCTCAGCAACTTCTGAAGGAATGCAGTAACATTTCATATTACACTCAATTCCTGGAGCTGTAAAAACTTGAGATGAACCATATTGGCTTCATCCGCCCTCTGGAACAGCAGTGCTGCCAACAGAAATGCACATCTGAGAGTCTATCCACGCCAGAGTTCCCATCAGCCCAGTTGTGTTTAGGCTGCAGCCACTGCCCTGCCTACACTGCTCTGCTGTGGGCTTTCCCTAAACCCTCTACTTGGCTTGAAAAAAAAGTCCTCAAGTTCCCCAACACCGTGTGTTATCCAAGGTCAGCAAAATAAGCAGCTAAGCCGCTGCCAACACCTGCATTCATGCAGCTCCATATGCAGGAACAATAAAAAGGTTTCACAATCATCAAACACATCTTCCCTGGAGCCTACGGCACAAAAACAGCCGCAAGCCAGAGAGCAGCTGACTCGCTGACTCGGAGCCCAGCTGAGCTGCTGCTCCGCCGACTGCAGCTCCAGCTCCCGACACATTTAACCATAATTACATGGGTCAGATCGCCTCTGCCTCATCACCCCAGTGGAGGGAGAGCAGTCGTGTGCCTGCTCTGCGCTCACACCGCTAACAAGTGGAAGAGTTATCTCACTTTAACAAAAAACACACACACGCCCAGAACCATTTACAAATATGGTCAAGTGAAAGCCTTGAGGAATTTAATCTAAGTAACTTCTCAACACCACCCTACCCCCCCAAAAACCCAACCTCAAGGGGACTGTCTCAATTGATGCCTTTACATATTTCCGCAGGGAGTAGATATTTGTTAATGGCTCTTGAGGCTGGCAGGGAAGGGTGTAATATTGTCCAACAGCTGGAACTCGATTCAGAAAAATGTAAGACAGAATTAAAGAACAATTTCTGCAACTGTGCAAGTAATTAGCCATTGAAACGACTTATGGGGAACTAATGGATTGTCCGTTATTGACTCAAAACCAGAAAAAGACTGAATGACATCTTAAACTGTAGGTTCATCACTGCAAGCCCATAACCTTCACTGTGCAGGTCAGCCGAGATGATTTCTGCCTCCTAATCTGACAATAGGATTATTTTATAAACTCAGTATAAAAGCAATGGATGCAAACAACCAGGGAAACTCTGGGGCAGAATCAGGAAACACAACTGCATCATTTTCTTTTAAGTTGCTAAAAAAAAAAAAGAAATTATTCCAATGTCTCTGTTATGCAGTTTCGGGAAATCACACATCATACATTTATATCTGAACTTCATCTACCAGGACAGCCAAGCAACGGTTTGGCAAGTTCAGCCCAAGGGGACAGAGAAGAAGAGTACAACCTCAGTTTACCTACACAGTACATTCCTACTCAGATTGGAGAACAGCTTCCTTTCACACTATATGGTTGGCATCTTGCTTTTAGTTCTACAGTTCTGGAAGTGATGTTTGCAGAAAAGTGCAACAGGCTACTGTGAAATACTGTTAATTAGGGAATAAAGATATATATATATATATATACACATCTCTATGTACACATATACATACACAGACATGTATGCGTGTGTTTTGGTATATGCATATTAAATGTATATAATACATGAAATATAAAATACATATGTAGTAATACGTTTGTACACCAACTGTAACACAGTAATACGCAACTAATTTTTTTATAAATAGACACACACACACACACACACATATATATATATATAAAAAATACATATCAATACATAATGTATCTATGGAATGCAATTAAAATGTGCATCACCTATACCTTTCACCATTCACCTACAGCTGGTTCACTACAGTCCAGCCACCTAGTTTGCACATGAGGCCTGCACACAGCCTTCCTACTTCGAAGGTTATACTCAAATCCTAATTAAAAAAAAAAAAGCAAAGTGAGCAGAAGCAAAGGGCCAGCTTCACACCATCTTCTGGGCAGGTGAAATGTCAGCCTGAAGTCGTGGGAGTTGCTGCGCTCCAGGAGCAGCAGCAGAAGCATGACTCGAGCTTCTCCATTCACTGCAGATACAGCATTCTTCAGCCTGGCCCTGGCCTTGCCTTAAGCAAACAGGAATCATAGTTCACAGGGTAAAACAAAGCTGGAACAAGGGAGAATGATGCATGAGGCACTCCATGCTATTTGCTTTACTTTTATGCAAATACTTTTAACAGCAGAGATGGTTTTATTTGAAAAATCAGGACTTTGAAAGGTACAAAGATACTTATAAGCACGTGCATTATGACTCAGCATGGCTGGCGTGTTTCCAGCTCCTTCTTTGGGTCTTTCCCAAGCACGCATCTCCTGACCCCATTCTTCGCGTCAGGTTGCAAAAAGCAAAGCAACAAAACACAAACTCCCTCTTTTTTCTTTTTCCAGCACTGCAGCCAACACTCGGTTAAAATCACTGTGGCACCCAATGCCCCAAATGAATATGCTTTCATGGTTCAACAGCCCCCAGAGAGTCTTTCCCGCAGATGCAAGAAGGTCATTTTGAAGCAATGGGAAAAATAAACCACAAATTTCTACTCTTTCCTCAAGGATATTTTCAAAAAAGAACCATTTCAAAGAGTGGTTTTTACTCCATTCAGTTAGAAACATGACAAAAAAATCTCTCTTTTGCATGAAAAACAGACAACACATTTTCAGAGATCGTATAAATTATTTTTCAGCTGAAGGACCAAGATGGAAATGTTTGTTTACTCGATTCAAGACCTGCAACAGATTTGTGCCTTTTGGCTGTATATTATCAACGGGAAACCTGTTTTTCTCTAGATGTCAGACCTAAGAGAAATTGGTGGAAAGCCTAGATACACCTTCCGAGGCTGAAAGTGATCCTTCCATGAAGCCTTGGGTGAGGAGTTAGCACCGCGAACTGCAATTAGCACGCTTACTCATTTACACAGCCCACTTTCTTGGTACACGTACAGCACAGCACAAACCTCATGAGAAAGTGCACAGTCTTACTGCTGTACCAACACATGTACTTCCCCTGCTGCATTAGCAGAGATCTCCACTGTATCACTAGGTATCATCAACCCTCTCATCACCCTAAAGGCACAGTGTACTCGCAGAGGGAAACCCCTTGGTGTAAACTCCATCTCTGTGTAAATTGCAGGAGGAAATGGGCTGTTCCACGACCAGACAGCAGAAGCTTTTCCCAGCAGAAACTCCCAGCAAAAGTTTGAACTTCCAGGGTAATGATTTGGAACTCTAATATATTCAACTGAAGCTCCATAAATAAAGATTTTTGGCTCCTTCTGTCAGCTACCATGTTGCTTGGACTTTAACAGCCAAGCAGAGCATGGTGCAAACTAGTAATAACCATATATACACCCACAGTAATATTCTTGTAGTCTTTCGCTTACTATCAAGGTCCCTCTTCTCCCTTCTCCTCTCAGAATAAAGTTCACACTTATTTAGTATTTAACCTTTTAATCAAGTTTAACTATCCAGAGAGGATGTAGCAGTTTCTCATTTAAAACAAACTGCTTATATTCAGTGAGAAAAAATAAAACCTCATGAATGGCTTAAATTGATGAAGATTGATACAGCTTGGAGACTTTATAGTACAGTGACTCATGCCTTCTGGAAAATGTAATCTGTTCTGTCTAGTTTAGGAAAATAGGTCATGTTTTAAAAATGTGCTAACTAACATGAAGAAAGGGGAAATTTCCTTTATTAATGGCTCTGGTTTAGCATTTTAAGTGTATCTGGTAATCATAGTGACTTTTTCCCCTTGTACTTCCAGAAAACTTCCCCAAAGAAGTCATGTTACGTTAAACCTCCTGCCTAGCAGGACCAATGCTAACAAAGCAAAGAAACACTAGAGGAAAATAAAAATCTCTCTTCTTCCTGCTTTAGCACTTCTCCCACAGCTTTCATCCCGTGCAACCTCTCGTTGGTTTGCACTCTTTCACCACCTCCTGCTGCACCAGGGATTGCATTTCCTCCTTTCAGATGTATTTTGAAGAGCAGCATGGGAGAGAAATGCTCTGGTTTTTGGGTCACTAAAGGCCTTGGGCACTATTGAGCCCAGTGAGCTTCAACCTGCTCTTGCAAAAATACATTAGGGTAGAAGAGTTAAAAGTCAAAATCCTTCAAATATATATTGCTAGTATCTTCATACTGGTTCTCCAGAACTGAGGCATAAAAAAATAGTTCCTAAATTTATCTTAGGCTTAATAATGAAATATTTAAAAGTAGTTGTTTCTTTTACATAAATTTAGAGGCCTTGGTGATGTTCCTGCACCTCTTGAAAACTACTACTCAATATGAAACTAGTGAAAGCTTACAAGATGTCAACTGTTTCCCATGTTGGTCCACCAAGATTAAAACAAAACAAAACAAAACGCTAAGCCCTAACAAATTCAGAGTACAAACAGGTCTAACGTTTCTTAATTTATAAGCTTGCAGCAGGATTTCAACTTAAACCATTTCTCAGTGTTATCAATGGCTCCACAGCTACAACCTCCTTAGGCCAGACCAGGAATCTAATCAACCATCTTGCAACCAGAGAGTCTGACTTTTGGGGCTCTGACAAGAGCTGGCAGCACGGAGAAGCTGAGGGAGTCAGAGTGCTGGAAAAAAGAGGTGTAAAAGTGTAAGATGACTATTCTGACTAGGGGAGTGGTTGTTATAACCAGCTGAATTCACCTGCCGCCACATGGGATGCACCCACTCCAACCCCAACGCCAGCACTAGCCCTTATGCAGCTATTTGACCAGCTTGATCAAAATCTCACCTCAAGACAAGAAAAATTATTGTTTTCATCCAGATCGGCTCCCTTGTTACTAACCATGTAACCAGATGGCAACTACTGTTGGGGCACAGAGAAATGCAGGACTGTCCCTTTGAGCAGCAACTCACACTTGGAGGGGCACAAGCCCATCTGGGCACCAAACCGCGACAGTCGCCGTAAGGAAGGGAGGGCATCACAGATGGTACTCAGGAAACGGAAACCACGCTGCTGGCTGGTAACTATTGTAAACTCCAGATATCTCACTGCATTTAGATGAGCCATACCCACTTTTCCCAAAATTATTTACTTCAGAGGAGTGAAAGGGAAATATAAGGGGGCAGAAGTGTATCTATTACAGGGACAGAGACTGCAACAACTTGTGTAGGTCACAACTTGACAAGGTACAATTTTCTGACCTGTAGTCAATTTATGCCTGAGCAAAAGCTCTGACTTGATAAGTAGGATCCTTACCTGGTGCTCTCTTCAAAACAAGGGAACATCTCCAAAAATGCACACCGAATTATCTTTGAAAGGATGTGCTGTATACAAATACATACCTCCCAAGCAGAAACCAAAATAACCTAAGCATCATTTCCTGCGTAGGTGAACAGGTCTAAACCTTTCTTAAAAGGAAAACAAACAGACCACCTGATGGGGGATACTTACACTGCATGTCTTCGCTTCTCTGAAAAACCATGAAATAATGTATATTTATTTTTGATTACAGAGTACTAAAAACTATAGCTGAAATTGGATTAGAAACTTCTGCTGAAAAACAATTTATTGCATAAACAACTCTGACAGTCCGAGTTTCTGGCCACCAACTGAGCTTTTATAAAAATCTGCTGGGCAGCTGCCAAATCAGCTCTTTGAGTCTTGGCATGTCCAACATCTGAGACAGTAGTCAAGGCAGCCACATGTCCTGTGCCATCCACAGCCCTGCACTTCTACATTTAAATGGTACCTTCAAAGAACAGAGTAGTATGAGCCATTAAATACACAAAGGTAAAAAAAATCTCCTGCAGCTGCAGATCTGACAACTCTGATCATGCTGCCGAAGACTGAGAGCCGCAACAGGGTTTTTTCTTTCTCAGGATCTGGCATTAATTTGAACATAAAAGTAGCTTATTAAGAAGAGGGGAAAAAAGAGAAGCGAGAAATTGTAACAAGCTCCAAAAAACCCTCTACACCTCTAGCTGAAAATCACTGCCATTTATACATTTCACATTCCAAATACTCTTACTCTGTCTCCAATTCTAATTAAAACTCTCCACCAAGTACACTTCAGATAGACACATAAAACCCAGTATGCACAAAGAGTATTCAGCAGTTCAAGATAATTAAATTCAAATATATTCTAATTAATTTCATTTTGATTCAGTTCATATTTTTATAAGGTGTTCAAGCTCCAGAATGCAGCCATACGAACATAGTCCAATAAAAAGCTTTTTCCGCAGTTTAAATGTCTGCTAATAAGACCTACAGATGTGTATGGCTAATTCAATCCTTCTGCACATTACTAATTATATTAAGATCTTTTTCCACCTTCAAACAGGAAGCCTGATCCTCAGCTTGAGAAATACTAACCACTTCTGCATTCCAAAAGAGCATCAAGGTGGTAGGGAAGAGAAAAAGAGAAAACTGGCGTGTTATAAGTTTACCTTCAGTATTTCTGTGGGAATTTAAAGAGATCTAATGTTTTGGCATCTTACAGTGCCTGAAAGGTCAGTTGGTGGTATCCACATTTTAGAGAAACTGGAGATCTATTCATGTGTTTATCATCTATCCTCACAAGTACATCGGGAGGTCAGTTTTTACATCATTTCTTTGGTAGGACTTCTGCACAGATGCTGAAGCTTTGCCTATAATGGGAAAAGATCTGCTCATCTATCTCCTTCCTAGGAGTATCATAGTATAGCAGCAAAAATATGCATCTGACAATATAAAGCTTGCACTGCTCCTTCAGCAAAATAAACACACTACTAGCCCAAAGCCTACATGGCTTAGCTACATGATTCCATATAGCTGTGCCCATCAGGAACGTCACACCTTCCCAGGCCCAAGGTTGGGGATGGAGGTCCCCTTGCACCTCTGGGAAGGTCACCATATCCCTGCTGGATGGCTCTGGACCAAGCAGAGAACCTAAACTCACCCTCATTTAAACCTTCCCAGTACAAACGGGTTTTGCTGGTCTAAAGCAACCAAAGGTGAGCTTTTGGCTCACCTGACTCACTTTGATGGCACTGCAGTAGCTCATGCTTACACCACTAGCTCCACCACCAAAGCCCTTCAGGAGGACCATGACCAGCAGTGAGGAGGGTGGCATTGCCAGGGCACAGCAAACTCTACCCACAGAGTAAATGTGACTCAAAGCAGGTCTGAGTGATGCAAGGAGTCTCCTGCCTTAGCTTGGAAATTTTTATCTTGGTTTCGTCCTCCTTCACATCAGTCAATGGGATGTCCCTCATTCAGATAATTATCAGGTTTAAAAAAATATTTGAAGAACAATAGAAAAAGCCCCCTCGAATCCGGACAATCTTTAAACCCAAGGAGGGGTAATGACAGCCAAACGTGCAGAACCTATTGCTGGGAAACCTCGGGACACTGAGACCTGAATCAATTTTACTGAGCCAGATGGGGAACTCAATCAGTTGTATTGACACAGGCTCCTGGGATAGACACACTGATACTGTGTTAAAAGCATGACATGTTCATTTTGCTTGATGTACTATCCAAAAAGAGAGGTTTCCATCAGAGTCTTTATGTCCTTGTTTACATTCCTGACTGGCAGAATACCCTTTAAAGCTGGAAGGAAGTATCCATCGACGCTGGGAGACGTAAACTAAACCTGTAGACTTTGCTTGTAAGCCAATTAAAGCCGACACCTAAAGCTACTCTAAATGTATTTTCAGGTCAGTTTGGTTATATCAGTAAATTTTCTGCACAAAGATAAGCTATTTAGGCAATGAAAACCTATGCTCTAAAGCTTTATCAAGCTCACTCTTCTATACTAAATACATTTCACTTCCAAAATTATCCAGCAAACAAATGACATTTTTGCAGTTGCGCTGGGAAGCAAATAATAAACCCACATTTGCTCTGTGAGGCAATCACTCAGTAACAAATCAGATGAATGCATCCAAGTAACTTCCCAGAAGGCCTGCAAAACATTGTTCCAAGTAACCATTGCTAGAGGAGCATAAAGACCATAACCTGGTACTGAAGTTGCACCAGATCTCTTGGGGTACCCAAGTCAAGAATTTCAGACCAATTTAGCCTGAAGTGCTGCTCTGCCACACACAAGATTCAGTTCTCACTACAACTTAAAGCACTAGGGAGGAGAAGAGCTAATGGCCACTGGCAACTCTTAAGATCTGGCCTGATTTGTGAAGACACCACATCTCTCCTGAGCAGCTAAATTGACAGGCAGCTGAGCTGGGAGGTTTTGTGGGGAAAGAGGGTTAAAAAAAAAAAAAAAGTTCTTCCTTATGGAGATAGCAGGCTTTCCTAATGACACTGGATAATTTTTAACACGCAGGTGTTTCACAACAACCAGTTCTGTGTCAAACCAGTAAGGAAAAAACATAATCAAGCTCTGAACTTCTCGTAATCTTTTCCTACTTTTCTTTTTAAAGAAACAAGTCTGTGTGAGAACTTTCAAAATGATGGCACAATGACTTTTTCCTTTGCCATTGCGGAGTTCTCAGCAGTCAGTGCCGGGTTGGTGCCAGGTAGCTCAGCACTGGGGCAGGGTGGTGTGTGAGGTACACACATACGGGCACAGCTCTGCAGAGAACATGCCCTCCTGGTTCACGAGACCTGCCTGGGCTGGCGTTCAATTCCCTCATCCCTCCACCGCTCCTTGATCAATGGCAACATTCAAACTTTACTGAAGATATTAGAAGCACATCAAAGACAACCATCAAGCTTTTAAGTGCACTAATTGACATTTTAGCACTTACAAAGCCATCTATGTGTTCTATCACTCAATTTAAGAGAGTTGCTTTCTCGCCTGTAAGAGCTCCCCATGTTTTTTAGCAGGTAGAGGGGGATTTTCAAAGCTTCTTCCCCTCCTCAGACAGGATTTTAGAGAATTCAAATTACAAATATAATGCACTTCAAAAAGTAACACATTTCACAAATTTAAGAGCTCTTCCATAAAAGCTGTAAATGGCATCACAGCTATAACTCACAGGCTTCTAAGCTCCAATGAATTCTGCAGCTGTTGCAGCACGCTGAAGCCAAATCATTGTTACCTTCACACCACCACAACTGAAAACCCCAGCTATGATATTACTAACTGTATGGTGCTACATGAAAAAGAGGAGGGGAAAAAAGGAACCCCTGCATGATTTTGCAGCTCCTTCTTTCTTCCTTTGCAAAGCCAGCAAGAAAACAGATGCTAAAACCACGAGGGACTGCTTTAGGGTTTCCTACAGTGACTATCCCCCAACAGGGTCCAGGGAAGCACTTCAGAACAACTGCCCTCATGGGGTGCGGTATAAGCAGAGGATACGGCACTTCTCTCTCCAGGAATGGTGACTTACAGAAGACAAGTCACTACCCAGTGGCCAAGCCCAGCCTCTGACTGCAGAAAAGCATCTCAACGACAGCAGGTCTGGACCCTTCTTCTATTACTGTCACACACCAACATGTTCACCTTCTGTTCTGTGAGAGAAATCCTCATTCATTCCCAATATTTAAGGCAACAAGAAAGATCAGATTAAATTCCCAGGTTTTAAGCCGTTCGGCTCATTGCTAGATCTATTTTAGGGTCTGAGGCTGCCAGCCACCCCCACAGAATCTGCGTGCTAAACAAGGCTTTTGACAGGCTTGTTTATACCTTCTGCAGCAATCAAAGGCAAAACATTACAAATCAAAGAACCAGGAGACAAGTACAGTACTGTGCATAGCAGAAACCTCAAAAAGCTAGCCAGCAGCAAACCTGCTGCTCACTGAGCCCCGCAGAGCAATGTGAGATAACAGGAAAACAGAAATGGATAGTTAAGTAAGAGCAGGCTTGTGCTGTACGCATGCAAACATCTGCAGGCAAGACCTCTGAAGCATATATCCATTAAAAGAAAAGGATACAGAATCACAAGATAGCAGAAAAAAAAGGTATTCTTTTTCTCCAATAGTACCACAGGAAAAGGTCACAATTTAAGAATTCTAAATTAAAGATTGCAGGGGACCTTAGATTTTTACTGGTACAGAAAAACAACCATGAAAACAAGCAGACATGGGAAACATACAGTATTTCTGGAGCTGGAATTTAAATGAAAACAAAGGCTGCATTCTGGGGCCTAGGCAGCTACACCACACAAGGCAGCTACCTCTAGTCCATGTCCTTCCTTAGACAAGGCAAAAAAATCACATTTTCTGTTCAATTCTCCCCTCTGTGGAACACATGACACGGATTGAGTCAGTTTTACTCAGTGACACCTACACTGTGAATGAACTACATCATCCATACTAGAGCAAACCTGCCACACCAGGGAAGCATCCAGGATGCATGCTAAAATTACACTCAGATGAAATTCATCCGTATACCTTTGCTACTGTGTTCCTTTAAACCTTTCACCTCTTAAACTGCAAGTTCAACGTCAGATTATAAACATCATAAAAGCTCATAAAACCCAATCATAAACCTGCCAGCTCATTTCAATATTATTTGCCCTTAGCCTTGCAAAAACATCATAAGCAGTATGAGAATTGCGTCATTCTCTGAAAACTCCAACCCCTCTTTATCTGCATCAAGCTAAGGTCACTGCAATCATCCATTCCTGTCACTCAGCATTGGGCAGGTGTTGCAGCCTTACCTTAGAGACAGATCTTTTCAGGTGAGCTTCACAGTACATCACCCATTTGCTAAACTATGCCCGGCAACATCCCCAACATCAGCTTCTGATGTTGATTTTCACTTTTCTCTTGCAAAACCTGGCTTTGCGTGTTAGTTCCACAACTGACTGAGGCATGAAAACCTCTTGCAGCTGCAACAGCACAAAATGCCAAGTTAGGATTTAAGAGGCATCTCTATTTTGGGGCATATCTCTACTGCCCCCACACATCAATGCCTATCTCCAGCCCTTCCAAAGGCTGAGCCAGGCAGTGTGGCCACTGTGACAGCACGAGCAGAAGCACTGGCTGCTAGATATCTCCCCACACATCATCAGCATCAGGTGCTGGTTGTTTGCATTAGCCTGTGGTAGGAAAAGAGGTGGCACTTAGTTGAGTGGGCTGGGTTTCATGCATGACCAGCCACATCATTTCAGCTTCTCTCTAGGGAAAAGACTGTGAGCTGGATGGAAGCTGTCTGTTAGCTTCTCTGTGGAAAAGGATGGGTTTAGTGAAATGAAATTGTCATGGGGGTCTAGACAGAGCAGAGCTTATCAACAACAGGTTCATGCCAAAACATTCCAGGAACTGGTTAAATTATATCTAGCAGTGAAGCAGTAATTTTGAAGGCAGACTGTGACCAAATCTGTCATTTTTTAGGATAGGCCATACCCACTCTGCCTACAATAAACTCAACTTGATCTTCACACTTCAAGAACACAACAAACCATTCTAGTTTGCAGCTTTGCTGTATGCTTGCAGAAGGCAAAACAGGGTATCCAGAAAGGGGGAGAGAAAAAAAAAAAAAGACTGGATTAGAGAGCAGCAGTACATTTTTAGGTATGGATCAGCTCTTGTAGTCTCTTGGCAAATGAGGTGGCAGCAAAAAAACATCCAGGCAAGTTTAGGAGCTATATGTTTCTGTTTATTTTAATTTGCAGTCTACTGATTCTACTGTTTTGTTAGCTCATTCATAAGTAATACTGGAACTGGAGGCTAACTGCAGTGATGGACTAGGCAAGATATCCACCCAGAGAAAGCATCTCCTCTGCCACCAGCCTCTGCTCCCAGCAAAACAGCCAGACCGGTTAGAGCCCAGCACCATTCCTGTGATGCTGCAAGAAAGCAAAAGATTAATGATCCATTATTTTAGTCCATTGCAATTCATTATCAAATGGCCATGACAGATACACGGAGGAGGAACAGACTAGTGCTGATCACACTTCATGTCGTGAGCAGTCACAAACTCAGTAGCTCAATGTTGCTGCTGGAGCACTCTTTAGATACACCGGGCATATGATCCCGTCCAGTCATGTTATATGGATGCAACAGCTTCTGAGAGCAGTGGCTCCAACAGGACACAGGGATGGAGCTACATGTGCTGTGGGAGAGTGGAACACGCTGAATCCTAATTACATCAAAAAAAAAAAAAAAGTATGATTTGTCTAAATGCCTTTCCATTCCTGGGTGACCCACCCTTCCCTTCGACTCCTGCATCCCAGCCACTGCAAGTTGCTGCATACAGATGTAGCAGCAATGGTACGGCTTAATCAGTCAATGTTTTCACAACACATATTTCAAATATTAAGCACTTATTGAAGACTTAGAAGTTACTGTGTAAATATTTGTATTATATTACACTGCTAACGCTTCCTCACCAACTGTGGAATTTTAAATCTATCTCGTCTGATAAAGCTTTATTT
This sequence comes from Serilophus lunatus, assembly GCA_013399895.1. Classification (NCBI taxonomy): domain Eukaryota; kingdom Metazoa; phylum Chordata; class Aves; order Passeriformes; family Eurylaimidae; genus Serilophus; species Serilophus lunatus. Next base: position 391,833 of record VXBA01003383.1, on the reverse strand, counting down.
ACATATCACACTGCTCTCGATACTCAACAAAGTGAACTGACTAAATTTACACCAACTCCATTCAAGGAGTACACGTCAGGAAAGAGCAATTCAATGATTTTTCATCTCTGGTATGTGACCAAACTAAACCAGAGGCAGTCAGAAGGCTTGTTTTGGGTTGATGTTAACTGTTTTCGCTAGGCACAAGGTGCACAGGGAAAGCACTGCACAAATGCACCTTGCTCTTAAAACATCACATAACCAGCATGGTCTACATGGAGAACCCTATACTCCCAATATGGAGTCTTATAGTAAGACTCTGCTCAAAATTTGGGAAGCTGGTGGTGGCCACAGACCTTACATACGCAGTGTGCTTTGGCCCTCTGAAGCACTCCCAGGATGCTACAACGTCCTCAGGCACCGAAATAGCCCCAGCAGTAGCAGTGATTTCCAGAGGGGAGAGGCAGGATTTCAGCCATTGGTTCAACAGGGAGGCAAGGAGAGTTTGTCACTTATTTATATGGGTCAGATTATCACCTCCCACTATTTTACAGGAGGGGAAGGCCGTAAGAAGCTGCTAATGTTCACACAAGCAGCTAATCCTTGGCAAAACAAGATCAAGAAGCAACCAAAAGCAAATGCAAACACCATTATTAGTCCCAAAGTACCTTATGTGAAAAAATAACAGCCATCGAAATCTGGTGAAGCTTTTTCCTACTTCGGAAGAAGACGAGGGGCTCTTTTTCCACACAAACTTTAGTAAATACTCACTATGCAAACCCCTTATCCTGTCCCTCCTTTCTCCCCCACAAAGTACCCTGAAAAGCAAAAGAAAACTTATGGGACTTCATATTGAATCCAACAGCTGATACCAAGTTGGTGACTGTATCATCTTTGAAAAATCTGTCCATCTAAAGCACACACAGTATTGAAGAAAGCCTGTTTAGTCACTGCATCCACCTCGCAGATTTATTCTTTATTTTACGTACCAAAGGAATATTTACTCTCTGATGAATTTAGTTAGATTTGTACAATCATATGTTGAAAAGGGAAAAAAATGGAGCTGAAATAGCATGCTACCTTTCGACAGCTCTGCCAGCTGGAAATATGCCATCAATTGTCTGTTCTGTACGTGACTCGAAAGCAGAGGAGTTTGCTTCATAGAAATTCACTCAATTTCACCATGTTTACTTCAGGTTTAAGAAAACAGATGTAAAGAAGATAGGTAAAATATTCTTCCTTTTATGAATACTCTCCTTACTTTGCAACAAGCCTTTAGCTCTGTACCAAATTCATGACATTTTTAATGTAAAATGTTAAGGAAATTGGAAGAACAAAATAGAAATGGATTTATTAGAAAAATTTCCTTAGTTTCAAAATCTGAACAGTAGAACAGTGTTGCACTAAGAAAAAAGTACCTACAAGCATTCTGTACATGTTACTACCAAGCTATGCATTCATTCAATGTATGTGCATTCCTGTTCTGGACAAATATGTTCTGTTTCCACAGAAAGTCACAGGCACATATAAACAAATAGCAGAAAGCAACAGGTTTTTATCAACCGGTTTGTTCAAGGAGAAAAAAAACCAGAAATTCAGTATGTGGTGGCACTTTTGCACAAGTCTTTCCCCTATTTTTTGCCACGCATAGGAAAGGACAAACAAGCATACTCACAAAGAAATACAAGACATGTATTGCCCCTGAGTTGCAGCCTCTCAAGCTTCAGGCAGCTGAGCTAAAGCTCGCTATGGCTCACAGCTCCCTGACAGTGGGCCAATTTACTGGCCCCAGCCTGCTACAGATAAATAAACAAGGAGCACATTGTACACAGACATTTGTCTTTTTTTTTTTCACCTTACCACTCAAGAAATGCTACTAATACAACAATTACTTAACCATATAAATCTGAGGTTAATAAAAAGACCATGCTTTGATTGACAATATCTACTTTGCCATCACAGAACTAACTCTTTTTTCCCCTATAAATAAATGTTATTATCTGGAAATTGAACCCTGAGTGGTGAACTAGTAGCTTGCTTTCTTAGACACTTCAATACATTAAGTGCTTTGCATTATGGACAGATCAACTGCCCATTCACTAAGAAAGGTTACCAAAGTGATGCTGTAATGTCATTTAGCTCCCCCAGTGTTTACCTTCTACAGCCAATCTTCAGTAGCAGGGGAGGAAAAAAACAGTGCAAGAATAAAGCTGGGACATTTAAATGTGGAAAGAGAAAACATTTATTTCTTAGGTTAGATATCCTTTTGCTCCAACTACTTCACCAAAAAGGTATGGTGCCAGAAATATGAGAAGGTAGAAAGAGATTTACAGATTGTAAACATTTTGGAATGTAGATGAAAAAGAAGGCAAATCAAAATGTTGTAAAAATTACTTGACTATTAAACAACCTAGTGCACTTTACAGCAAATTTCACTGGGTAAAAACTTGGATTTGTGACCAAAAATACATACAACACCAAGGCAATGAAATGGGGTATAAAAAGGCATAAACCACAAGGTTTGAAAGCACCTTTTTTCTCTTTGTCTCCCCTGTAAACTCTTGCCAGGAATGGCAATCTGGCAAGGTTCTCACCAAAAATCTACTTCCTTTAATAATAAAACCCCTCATTCCTGCTGCAGAATGGGTTCTGACCTGAAAACTGCTGGCACTTGGAAATTGGACAGGGAAAACAAAAAGTTTGAAATTCACCTCCAGAAGGACTGAGAAAGGGCAGTAAGAGAAAAACAAGCAAACAAACAAGGTTTCTGGTGTAAAACAAACATATTTTGCCTCAGCCAGGAAAACGCCATGAAATGCTAACTTTAAAAAATAAAGTTAAGAGAAATAAGACAGAACAGGGACAGGAGAGAAGGGTGACCAGAACAATTTTTACCTCTACTGGGTATGGAGGGTGGTGGGGCTGTAGCCAGAGTAGTGGTCCTGACCAGGACTGGAGACAGCAAGCACAGAGAGATTTTGAGAGGAAAAGAGACCCACGTAGTTGTAGAAAAGGTTTATGTGCCCCACAGCACATCTCAAACACTTCAAACAGGTTCATTCCCTCAAATTTATGCTATGACATTTCTCTTACATAAAAGAGACCAAGAGGCAAAACGCGTTTCTGCTTGAGCAGAAACTCAAGGTGCCAATCCACCTTGGGACCAGGTCAGTGATATTTCACTTCTCAGGAACAGAGACTTGCTCATTCTGTCACACAAATGTGCACCTTCACATAAATTCTGCAGGAAGCCACAGGATCCAAGGGCCATCATTTCCAAAAGGTCACTGCATCTGAACTGTAGAAACCAATCCCACCACCCAACCCCAAATGCTGCTCTGCCAGTCACGTGAGGCAAGAAAAAGACAGGCAGGAGGGCACCCATCCTACCAGGGCACATGTCATCTGGGAGAGGGGCTCACACAAACTCGCCCTACACACAGGGGAGCCCCACCTGCTGGAAGTCCAAACCGGCACAGGGGGAATCAGCCCAGAAAGGAGGAGACCAAGAGGCTTCATTTGATTTTTGCTTTGTTTTCCCCTCCTCTCCCTCTTAATCTCTATTGTAACACGTAGCTGAAAATAAAGGAAGTTCAAAAGCAAAATCAATTAGTAAACGGAATGAACATCTCTCCATTTTAGCCAAGCATTTTGCAGAGTCCAGCTGCTGCATTTGAGCAGTAAAGGCGGGGCTGTTTGTTTAATTACTCGTTTATGTTTGGGTGCTGCTCTGGAATCATGAGCACTCTCCTGCCCACTACCAGGGAAGAGGCAGGATGATGCTCTCAGAGCAGCTTCCTCAGCTGCCACACCAAGGGAAACACAAGTAAAAAATTTATCTTGCACACCATGTTCACACACATAAATTTGAGATAATCAAAACAAGTTGCTTTGTGAGCAGTTGAATTAATGAGATCTAACTGCATGTGGATCCGTGCTCAGCTTCCCCAGCACTGTGCTCCCAGCTGGCTGGCACACGGCACCCGGTGTCCAGGAAGGACCATCAGCTTTCCTCCCACTCCTCAGTGCAGCCATGCCACTTGCAGGATTTATCTTTGAGCATCCCTCTTTGCAATTTCCTTGAGATGTGACAATAGATTATGAACCTGCTGGTGAAGGGCAGAACAACTGCAGGAGCATACCAGTCTACTCTCCATGCCTGATGCCCTCCTCCTTCCACCGTATTCTCACTGTCCTCCTCCTGGCCATCAGCTCCCCAGGCTCTCCATCAGCTTCTCTCTTGACTAACAGAGCACACTGGTTTTCTGCTCATGTACTTCCAGTCTCCACCAAGAACAACATTCAAGATGTCTGTGAAGCAGCTTACACTTCATTGCAATTTTCCCAAATTTTCTTCCAACAGCTTGGCAGGCATCTCTCAGTAATACCATTCCAGGAAGGAGAAGGAAATGGAGGAAGAGGGGGAAAGTAAGCAATTGCTAGAAAACTCACAAAACTGGCGAAGTGACAGCAGCTCACTTAGTCCATTCTTGGCATTATCTCACCCCTACAGCACGTATTTTTGGTCCAACCTGAAATACTCCAATAGCACAACTGCAAACAAAACCTGTGACTGTGTACCCCTACAAATATCTGCAAAATAAGTCAGAGATGTCAAAACCTTATGAATAGAGCCCCAAAATTTCCAACATCTTTTGGTGTACAACATCTTTTGGTGTATTTCTCTAAATGAAATTTATGGCTGTCACTCTTTTTACTTTCAGCTTCCCTAAGGTCCACCATTCTTTTCCTTCTCAACAGAAAGGAAGACAAATCTTCATATATGTTTTTCTTATTTTGCAAAGGTTTTTAATTAATTTAAGTGTAAGTGGCAGTAAGGTTGTGACAGCAGAGGCTTCAGCCTCAGCTACCAAACCACCACAGGTCTTGGGCACACCCAGAAAGCTCATATTCCAGTCATTTGCCCAGGCTTAAACTCATGGTGCTGCATTGTCACATGTTTTATTTCTTTCCACAATACTTATGTGTCTGCTGTGAGGTTGAAGCCAGAGCAGGTAACACCTGCCCATGTTGCAATCGCACCATTCTGCTGTTATACAGACACACATCATTACAAAAGCAATCAAGTCAGGAAATGCAGGTACAACAGCCTAACCTCACAGGTAAACAGAACTGTGAATCAGTGACTGTAATCCGCCACACTTTTGAGGAAACATTTTTTAAGATCCCATCTAGCCTTGCTTGGAATTGTGGTTCCACACAGAGTGGGGACTCTCCAGCCCTGACATGATGGCTGCAGCACGCAGGTTGCTTCTCTGGGCTACAGAGCTGCTCAGGATGGGCCACGGTCTGCAAGAGAGAAGCTGGAGCCTCGGGAGTGGCAAGAAAAATGATGGATGGGAGGCACACATCTGCAAATCTGATTAATGTTCCTGCTCCAGGGAATAGTAACACAAAGGAAGAGCCTGGGAAGTTGGGAACCAACATAGAGACTGCAGCATGGTTTTGACAGTCCCCTACTTCCCTTACTGCTGAATGTTTCTGGGCACTGCTAGAACAGACAGACAGATAAAAACAGAAGTCTCTAAGTAGAGTGCAATGAATTCTGTGCTGTTACACTTCAATTCACCTGAAAATCTTTGCACATGGTATAAAATTAAAGAATTCACAGACACACCAAGTGCCACACACATGTTAATTACCTCAACAGCTGGGGGAAGGAGGGGGGGAAAGATGTTTTTCACTTCTCTAAAATTGAAGTCATACACATCCGAAAAGATGAACAGTATAAAATTATTGATTCTTTGGAAGTCAAACGCAGATGTCAAAGAGATTTTCATCTGTTGGGGATTCCACTGAGAAAGAACATCTAATACTGCCATGATGTCGGGGGGAACAGATACAGTAGTTACATTTAAGTAGTTCAGCAGAAAGTCAGGCTGAGAACAAGCAGGGAAATTTGAAAAATTACACTCCTCTCACTGTACACTTGCTACTCGAAAGAAATGACGCTGAGGGTTGTTTTTCTTTTAAAAACACACATCAATAAATTAAGAGGATATAAAATGTATTTTATCTGCCCAGTAACCAAACTGGGCAGGAGACAGCCTGTTACAAATGCTGCGTTCCGAAAAAGCAGCTGCAGAACCCAGGCAGCTCCAAGGGATCTGCACATCTGTGTAAGTGCTGCCCACCCAGGACAGCCAAGTGATTGCTACACATTGAATCTTCATGACCCCTGAGGATGTCCATCATACGGCTGTACAGCACTCACATCCCAGAGCAGCATTTCCTTACAAGGAAAGCAAGAGGGGCAGAGAGGAGTTCAGCTCGGGCGAAGTTGCTAAAGCTTTTTTGCCCTGATGAGCATGATTTCATCAGGCGAACTTCGTCACATGACACTGAAAATCCCGTACACTTTGGCACTTGTAAGGCCTCTAGGTGTTGACAAGGAAACACAGAAGGATGCACAAGATTAAAACCACAGGTGGAAGATAAAAATTTTTTTTTGAGTCCCTTGCATATTTTTAACCCCTTTGTTTAGCAGATCCAGAGCTGCAGTCTGCATGAGTTAAAAAAAGAAGCGTTGGCATTTTCTTCTCAGGCTTAATTTCCCTTTATGGTTTCCTTCCTTTTATTCAGCTGTTCAATAGGAGTTGCTCTTAGGTCTGACAAGACAAGACCTATAAACCTTGTCCAAAACTACACTTCTAAAGTCAATTGGTGCCAGAACCCTACTTTATTTATATGACAACTTTTTTTTTTGTTTGGTTGAGTTTTTTTGGTTGGTGTTTTTTGTTTTGTTTTGTTTTGTTTTTTTTAAGTCTAGCCTTTATATCAGACTACCTGCTGGAAATAGAGAAGTATTTCCAAAATGGCTACATTTCATCTTGAGGCCTTTCTTCACCAATCCACCAAATTAGGTAATTTATTATGAGGAATTAACCAGAAAACCGTGGTAAGCTAGAGGTCTGGATTAAAGGGAAAGACATCTGGAATCTGTCTGGTTCTTCCAGAAGTATTCTTAATTTCTCCTCAGTCTTCATTACACCTCCAGACACTGCTTTATTAAAAATAGTACAAATCAATCTCTAAATATCTTTACCTTGCACAGGAGTTTTCTGCAGTGGCACAATGCCACAGGAAGGTTCCCAGGAGATCCCCCTGGAAATGTTTCTGCTGGCAAATCAGGGAGGCTGGTAACTGCTCAGGCAATGTGCATTAGAGTTCCCAACAGGCAGGTTGGGAAGCAGGGGCAGTAGTGTTAGAGCAAAGAGCCTGAGCCTAATAAGTTAACGTGTAACTGTCCCCCAAGCCAGACCAAAACATGTAATGGGAAAAACCCCATTTAAGACCGTATTTCCTCTGAAAAGACTGGTTAGTCTTGATTTTTACAAATACTTTCATAGCTGATCTGTGAAATGGAAAATACAGGAAAAGATTTTTTTTTTGTAAAAGAACATCTAGCTTTGTTTGGAGGGAGCATTTTAAAAAACCTGCAGTATTTGTAACCAACGTATTGTATTTTTGACACCAGAAAGAGCAAAATAATCTTTCTAACATCACTGCCTAAATTAGTTGGAAAGAGAAAAGGTGACAGATAGATTTTAATTACAATCTAATTATTCACAGCTTATGGCCCCCAGCCAGATCCAGCCAACCAGAAAGGTTACTCGTTTGGGGCACCACTGTGTGTACCCTCTCTGACAGGGTTAGCTTTACTTAGCAGCCCATATAACAAGAAGGACAAATAAAATCAATGTATTACTAGAAAAATCTTGAGGATCACAGAATCATAGAATACACCCACTTGAAAGGCACCCATAAGGATCATTGAGCCTTAGGGTCACACATACTTTTAACCTTTTAAAATTTTGTTTTCTATAAAAATTTGTTTAAACATTTACATTGTATCTGTCCATGACACATACATTTGAGGTATTTTTCCATTCCCAAAGAGATAAACTCTGTAAATGACTACTTTTCATTCAACCTGAAAGTGGTTAACTGTGTCTTTAAGTCCAAAAAAGCCCTTTCACCCCAAATAATGAAGTTAAACCTTTCCACTCGATTGTCTTTTCAGCACAGCTGCTTCTCTTATCACTGCAGGTGTATCTTCCTCATCGTTGCAACGTGTTGCAAGGGTCTGGAAGAGCTTAGAAATATTTATTTTTTAACACAGGGGCTTGGGTTTTTTCCAGTAGACATAAAAATACCAGACTGAAATGATCCTTTATATCTTTATTCCAAAACACTAGCTCTAGATGAAATGCTGATTGCTGAATAGTTCTTTGTAGAATTTTATAAATTTTCAAGACCAAAATTTCTTCTCATCTGAGGAGGTGAGAAGACTGAAGAACTTTGTCAGGCAATTTCTGTAGTCACCAAGTAGCAGCGAGAAGCTACAGGTAATTTTTGTGATTATTATCAATTTTATCCACTCTCAGTAAGTTTCTGTGATGGAAAATTCACTGCACAGTCAATGTTGCTAAAATGTACTTAGATTAAACAAAGCCAAAAAACGACTGCAGCTGAAAGAAATGCCTGAAAAAGTTGGGAAAACAATCACAATTTCTTGTAGGCTTCAGAAGCTATGGGGCTCTCAGCATTTTAGTTGAGACAAATGTTTCAAGAATCCTAAGGAATACAGAACATAATGGCAGCAATTTACATCTTGGAATTAAAAGAAAGAAACCATGCATGTTACACAGAGGGAAAACACAAAGAAAGAATTACTTCAACAGCTATGGAAATCCCTTGAGAAAATAGTATTTCAGTTTGAATGTGCTTCTTCCTATTTCTTCGCCCTTCTGGAAAGAATTACTACTTTTTCTTCTTTTAACAAGTATATTCATATAATATACACGTATGAACTGCATTTAAAACTGTTCAATAAAACTGCTACATTAAAGAAACCACACACATTTCCAAGAGAATCCAAAAAGACAGACAGACACTGTTCTCACAAACCAGAAATACTGCCAGATACACAGGATTGCCCAAAGTCACAGAACAAAGAAGACTCACGCAGATGAGCAACATGTGGCAAACCTTTAATCAGTCATTTTTTTCTATGCATGCTAACATCAGCAAAAGCCAGCACCGGGAATGTCAATATTTCACAGAGCAGAACAAAACCAGCCCTGACAGCACGGGGGCATCTCAAGAATGCCAGCAAACCACAGTGCTGCACAGGCCAAAGAAGAAACACCTTTGAAAATCAAAAACGTAAAGCATCTTGGATGATGCGTTCAGATTATTTGGGGAAAGCAAGCAAGCAAGCAAGCAAGAAAATCAGTTCTACCATAATTCAAACAAGCAAATGGCAAGCAGCCACTCCAGAGTGCTTAGAGAAGACACTTATTGAGATACACAGAGAGCGAGAGAGAGGTGGCTCACCTAAAGAAGTATTTCTGCCGTCCTTCTTTCACAGAAGGGGGACATCAGGAGTCCCCCAAGCACAAAGAAGTGACAGGCTACAGGTAGCACATCCTCTTTCCCAAGGGTCTTGCCATCCCTCACCCGTACTGGGATGGGATGGCACACTCCCCCCACAGTCCGTGGAAGGCTGCATTTCCAGGCTAAGATCTGGAGAGAGGTAAGGAAGGAGTGAGTGTGCAGAACGGTCTCCCCATCAGCCTGAGGAAAGCCAGACCAGCTCACAGCCCAGCCACACGCTGGTCCTCCTCACTGGGGTCACTCCGTGATCCCCCTCAGCACTTCAGCCAGCTGCACAACAGGGAGCCAAGACCTGTGCTTCTAATTCAGGTTATGCAGGGCAGTGGCTTCAGAAAGGATAAATCTTCACGTCCAGACAAAGTTGACAGAAAAAAAAACCAAACGGGGGGTGGGAAAATACTTTATAGATTTTACAAGAAAATTACCGTGCAGGGCAGGGAGGTATCTGTAGCCAAACATGAGTCAAACTGGCCATGATGATAGAGAGAAATATTTCATAGAGCTGCACTGGAACTTTTATTGTGCTTTTAAAAATTCTCCTAAGGGCAAGGCTTTGTTTAGTTCTTGCTCATTAGATTTCTGCAGTTTCTACCCTGTAACGGGCTATCTGACATTATAGGTTGCTCTAACCCACACAGAAACATCAGCCCTGCATCACAAATCTGAAAGGAGCTGCAAGATCAACAGCCTAAATCGTTTCTTGTGCTGCAGATTTGTTCTCTTCTTTTACCTCTGATCTGGTAAATTAAATTCTGTTTAACCTGAGAGTCGATACTGTTACTGATTTGCATGTAGTTATTACAGAAGCATATCTGGTTGCTTGAGAGCGAACATTTTTCAGAGTGATCTGATGAAGATTAAGGTAATTTTACTTGATAAATGCATAAACATAAACTTTAAAAAACATTTTAAATCGTATTTCACTGTCAAAGCCTTCATATTATTTAGATCCTAATCTATGTATTTAAGCATTAAGTAGACCTGCATTTTCAGACTTAACATTATCTTCTTCCTCCCTTTCCCCTGCACACTCTGAGCCATACTGAATTTCTCGGTGAAAGCTTCAGCTGCCCATTAACAGCTCAGCATAAAAGATCATGGAGTTATCACAGCCATTTTTAGATGGCCTAAAACCCAAAAAGAGAGCTTTAAAAATGACATAAAGCCCCAACAAAACAGAGACCCTGATTAAGAAAAATGGCTTAATGTGCATTACGAGCTTTTGTTTGTCTACTTTAATGAACAGTGCATTGCAGGGATGAAGGCTGATTTATAAAGAGCCACAGATATTCCTGCACAGAAGGCAATCAGTTCCCAGTTTAATTATTCACCATGAAAACAGAATTCCCTTTAACAATTTCAAACATGGCATTTTCATTCAACTTAAATGCCTCCATGTGTTGCATCTGCCCCTGCCCTGGTTAAAGGACCACATCAGAAGTCTTGCTGGAGCCACAGGAGAAGCAGGACAACCCATTGCACAGCAAAGTTAACGACAGCAGAGCTCCATTTACTTCTTCCCTACAGCTTATTACGTTGCACACTTCTGCCATTTAATTTCTACCTTAACGTAAGTGGCTTACGCATTCCTTCATTAAATCCACCTGCCTACACTTCACAAACATTTTACCTTTTCATCTCAATCTCTTCAATTCCACCTCCCCAACTACTAAAAAAAAAAAAATTCTCTCTATTCATTGCATGATTCATTTCCGGCTTTGTATTCCGTCAGTATTCTGAGATGAGCGAAATTAAACAGTTTTAGAGCTGACATCAGACCACCAAATTCTGTGAGAAAAACGAGAAGTTTCATAATTGTACTTCATTCTCTTCTGCACCATTTTATTTTATTTCTGCCTGACTATCGTCACACTGTAACCGAACATGAAAAGGTTTGCAAGAGCCGGGCTGGGTGATGCCCGTGTCTTTTTTCCTCAGTAGTTACAGTTAATTTATAACCCAGTAACGTGCATGTCTCGTTCAGATTATTCCTTCCAACGTGCCTTACTCAAAAATTAATTTTATCTTCCGGCAAGCTGCCCACGGAGGCTACCAGGGCTGTATATCACATAAGAGAGAAAGGAAGATACTTATTTGGTCTCTGGGCTGCAGCTTGTAACTGCACGTCCATGGAATACAGCAACAGCACAGGCTGCCTGCAGATAAGAGGAAGAGCAGGGCAAGCTCCAAAGCTGCTCTGAAACAATTGTGCTTCATGGCAGAAAGTCCCACCATGCCTTCTCAGTGCAAGCAGGGATGGAGGAAGGCAGACTGTGTCGATGGGGCTGCACGCTGGCAAAGAACACACAGAAGAAGAGCTCCTGGCTAAAAGGACCACAGGCTGTCAGAGCCTAACCAACGTGACGGGGCCCGAGCCCTGTTTATAAACTTGATACCACACAGCACTAAAGCAGATGAGTTTGGTGTGTTGTTTTGTTGGGGTTTTTTCTTTTAAGAAAAACCTCTGTGTGTACACTTGCAGAGCTCTATAAATAAAAAAAAACATGCGCATTTATCTCCAATTAAACCCCTATGTAAATTTATATGCAAATTAAGTGCAACCCTCAGGCTGCTGGCGAGGTGCCAGTTCAGTTCAGCCCCTGGTACAGCAAAAGTTCTGCACCACCGATGGGAAGCGACCTGCCACTTAAGAGTTTAGCCAGGAGAAAGGACGGATGGTCCCATCCGGGGGAGAATGAAATCAAGAGGGGGGACGCAGGTTTCAAAATCACTGAACAGGTCACATTCACACTATCAGAAAAAGCATGCACGTCACTCAAATGCAAGGGAAAACGCCAATGAATGTGTCATTCTGTGACAAGCAGATTGCTTTCAAGCTTTCTCCTCCCCTCCCCCTGGCTCTTCAACGCTTAACCCAAGCCTGCACAGTAGGAGCCAAAATCTTTTCGTAGGCTCTGCATACAGGTGCAGTAGCAACATCCTCCCAAAAAAAACCCCAAAACCCCAAAAAACCAGAGAAGACAAGCAGGCAAGATAGGGGAAGAAAAAAAGAAGAAAACCCCAGATTTGAAAAGCACATTAATCCACTTGACAAGCCATGAACCACATCGCCGCTTTAATTAGAAGCAGAATCTGTGGAAGCAGAGGGAACACGGAGGTGCAAACATTTATAACAAAAAAGGGACTTGTGATTTAATGACCTCTTCTGCTAGTTTAAAAATTAATGGGGCCAAATCAGATTAAAGCATTTTTAATACAAACCAGTCTGACATTTATCACTGGTGTTAACTATAAGGTGGTTCCCCCACCATGTCAGCAGAAAAAGAAATTCTGCTACTTTTTCATCCAGGTCGGCTACAAAATTAATTCTAAAAATTAAAGCTGCCTTGGATTTAAGGTGTGTTTCTGCTGTGGTTCAGTGCATACTGCTGACTTACAGTCTCAAACCCCAGTTATTTAGGATGGCTCTTCCCTGTCTCACTGCTCCTGGCACAGCCTGGGATTGGGAAACCCCAGATCACTTTCAGACTGTGATAGCCGTGAAGACAGCTCTCTGCACATCTGCAGGGCACAGGGGTTTTTCCCTCCTTCTCACCCCAAAGACTGCCATGTCTTCTCCTTGCTCTGAAGGGCTTTTTGGTTTCTGCATGCTTATTTTTAATCGAGGCAAATGCAATGCTCCATTTCACAGAGTGGCTCAAGAAGTAATTGTTTGGGCACAAGCAGCAGACTCTGGAAGGAAGGGAAGAAGGGATGGAAGGATGTAGCCCACCGAGCCTCAAGGAGACATCAAAGCCCCTCCACGCCACTGGGCACTTCTTGCATCAAAACCTGCCTTTGTTTAGAGTTTGCCATTCAGCAGCAGCACCACCACCACCGAGAAAGGGAGGAAGAGTACCAAGTGATATCATCCCAATAGGAAAAAAAAATCTTTGTGAACGTGGCATTTCTGCAGTGTTTGGAAGGCAGTGTCAGCCTAGAGAGATACACAAGCCAAGTGCATGAGTTTCCGCATTAAACCTTCCAGTGGAAAGAAAAAAAAAGCAAACCAAATTCACCTTGCAAATACCAGTGGATGACAAGGAAATGGAAGAGCCACAGTTGCAGCACACCGGTGCGCTTACTCCTCTCCTCCTGCCCTGTTGCTTTGGGTTTGTTTCAAGCAGAAAAAAAATATGAAAGCAATTATCTGAATCTCACCTCTTTCTTGCAAAAAAATTATACCTCATTCCTTAGAAAATCATTTGACTGACTTGGGCTTACAAAATTCACGGAGAGTCAGTTTAAACACTGAAAAAGGCAGCCAACTGCAAACAAAGGTTAATTTCTTTTAGAAGGGTATACAAAACCCCCTATGGTTTAAAGTCTAATGTCACAAATTTAAATAATTTTCAAACCAAGGATCAAGACAGCAGAAAGAAACCTCATTTATAAACCCAGGTGATTTATGTCTCAAGTACATGAGATTTGCTTGCTTAATGCTGAGGGTCAAATTTTCTTGAAGCATGAGCCATTTACAGAGAAATATTCTTAATTCCAAATGTAGCACAACCGGACTTTTACTTCTTACAGATACATAGTCCCCATTAAAAAATGAGTAGCACAGAGGACCTTTGAGCCACTGAAAGAAATACAGATTAGAGCAATCCAACACATTCCTGGGGTGTACAAAGTCACTGATGAGAAATATGAATTAACTCAACCCCAAATCTGGTATTTTGCTCTCTCCCCACCCCAAATATTGCTATGTCTCAAGCCAGAAAATAACCCTCTCTGCCTATCCTAGCTGTGGCATAGGAGGGACTCTGCTTCCCAAAAGGCAACTGACCTATACCCACCGTCCCCTCCCACCCCAGCACACCTGGGCACTGTGCAACTACCCTTGCTGTTCGAAAATTAAACCTACAGAAGCCTATTAAACAGCAGCAAGTAGTTAAGCTACAGAAAAACGGCCCATTACCCCACTCCACTTAGCAGGTAAACAGTCTTATCTCTTCAACTGTTTCCTTGGAAAAATATGCAAAGCTAGGAAAGGAGAAAAAGCACAGGGAGTGCAATTTTCAGCAGTGACAACTGTCAGAAGGAGCTCAGTCTCAAAAGAAATATGAAAATCTTTTCCTCAGTGGACTTTCTTGGTGTGGAGGGTATTTCATGTTATGTATTAAAGCAACATCTATTTTAAGAAAACTAAGAATATAGTATCAGTACATACTGCCTCAGGGTTTACAACAATTTCCTGCTTATTAATTAATCGGCTTGTTAATACAATAATTTGCAGGCCTGTACTGCCTAGCGAGCTCAAGGAGCCTGTGTTCTCCCTGCCAAGATCAATGTGCATTAGCCTAAACTCTCTGATGTTGAGCAGACCCTGCTTCTGTCAGAGATAACTGAGAAGCGACATTAACTCTTAGAAACATCTGCTCAATATTGGAGGGACAAGCGAAAAAATAGGCATAAGAGCTTTTTAAAGGGTTGGATAAAACATCAGTTTCAAGACCATTCAGGAAAAAAAAAACCAAACCCCACATCACCACCAAAACCTAAAAAACCTTACTTTGCTAGCCCTGCTTTCACTGAAATATAGAAACAAGAGATCTATAACAATCTTGCAGGTCAGACAAAAACCCCTTTAGCTCCTGCATACTCTACAGTCTGGATCGCTAGATAACATGAACCTCACGTTACTGAAGTGTATCAGCAGAAAACACTCACCTGCCCGCAATGTCAACTCAAACAGAGCATCCTTGAGGCACTTCCCCAACACACCAGCTTTGTTCTTTGGGTTGTAGTAACATTAGTCCAATTAAAGTCCTTTCACTGGGCACATATCAACTCCCAAATACTCATGGATAATTTTAAGAGGCATCAGGATGCAGCATATTTATGCATTGTTTGTTCCTCTGTTTTATAAGGCCTCATGAAATGAAGACTAAAGGGAAAAAATTAGCTCTGAAGTCTCATCTGGTATAAAACAGAGCTGCCTGCTAACAGCAGTAAGGTGTTCCTGGAGCATGTGGACCTCATGCTCCTTGCATTTTGCCAGACTCCACTTTATCCCTCCACTCACATCTCAGCACTGGGCCAACACCCAGGCTTCACGCTTCAAGTCCTGAACACAGGCTTGAAATTTCCCACCTCCTTAACTCACCCACTGGGCTTGACCCATAGGAAACCCCCAGCTCTGCACTCACAAGCACAGTGCCCAGTATCCTCCACACAGCAGCTCACTGCCACGCAGCCGAAGGCACAGCACTTCCAGAAGGCGGTTTCTGCTTTCCAAGGAATTTCCAAAACTGAATGGGTGGTCTGTATCTGAGTATGAGCCTTCCTACACATACAGAAGTATGACCACAGGGGTAATGGGCAGAGTATCAACACTACCCTGTTTCTACTTGCATCATTTTTCCAGTTCATTCTAGTAATGTACATTAATGTAACTTTCACAACATTGTGGTATCTTTTTTATGCCTCCAAGTAAAACTATTATCACCTTCCCTATCTCTTCCAAAAGATACATTTAAATAAGTGCTTATGCCATTTAAATGAAAGAAAATGAATATTTTACTAGAGTGAAGCAAGACATTAACAAAAAGGTCTGTATTTAATACAAGCAGCATGCAATCAACTCTCATGCTAAAACAACTCTTCTTTTGGTTTTTCTGGATTGAGCTTTGATTTTCTGGTGGTTGTATTTTTTCCCTGGAATCTGAGCTTCAGAGATGGCTTCCCCATGGCATGCCTAAAGTTGAATGTTCTTAGGTCTTATTGAGTCTTCTCTGTCGATTCAAACCAGCCATCACCATTGATAAATAGAACAAAACATCCAACAGCCTTCCACAAACCAACATGCTTAAACTCCACTTGTTTCCAATTGTTACTTGCAGCTGGGGTTTTTTCCCCCCATTAATTCATTCATTTACATAAACACTTAGGAAGGATAGCTTCCAGTGATGATAAAACTTATGGGTATGGTTTCATGCTTCACTTAAGCTGATCTAAAGGAAGGCTGTTGCTGACAGGGGCACTCCTGCTCTCCACTGAATTATTCCTAAATTTATTTGAAGCCAAACACTGACTATAACTCAGGAAGGAGGGGCAAGCTGCCAGTGAGAAGGAGAGAAGCAGATCTCAGGCTGGTTTATATCAACTGGGATATTGCATCCTAGATCCTGCAACACAGTCTTTGCACCTTTTCCGCCACCTGTGTGCCAGCCAGCATGAAACTCCAAACAACTCATACAAGATGACCGTGCTTCCTCTCTTTATTTTATCTCCCACAGAAGCCAGATGTTTTCTAGGTCAAATCCCCAGTACCAAACTTGCCAGAAAGACAACAGTGTTTTTCTCAAGACCTTGGCTTCCATAAACTGCAATTGTACAGGGAAAACAGGACAAGAGAAAATGCAGAGCTGGAGTACATGGACAGGTGGCCTCCCTCCATCTGCCCCATCCTGCAGGGACACTCTGTGGAAAGGAAGAAATTTGGGAGGCCGGATATGGGTTGCAGAACCATGTAACTGTTGAGAAAAAGCTGGGAAAGCAGAAGCACGTGTGTGTAGGTCTTAAAATATCTCTCTACAGATGCCTGTATATACATACAGTTATCTGCTCAATAAGCTCATTTTCAGATTATGGGAAAAAGAAAAAACTGCAGCCTGCTATCAACATTTTCATCAACAGCAGAGCAGGAATTACAGAATCAATTATCTACCAGATTTTAAACTCAAACTTCTTCAACTCTGGACACACAAAAAAAAGTAGAGTTCTTTGCCATTAGAATCAAAACTGTAACTCACAATTTTAAAATGACTCAGCAATGAATAAATTCCCTGTAACTGCATGTCAAACTTTAGTTTCCAAAAGGTAATTTTATGGATGAGGCCAAAAATAATTTCTAGTAAGAATTTCATAGAATATCACTACAAAACTCAATTATGAACTCAATACACAGATGTGTAGACATGTTGTTTTCATAGTATTTCCATTACCTTCCTCTATATTAAAACAAATAACATATAAAAAACTGTGTAGATTGTCCTGGCTTTCATTCTCCCTAGGCCAGTGCTCCACCAGACAACACAGGGACCAAAGAGCAGTTTTTTAACTTTTGCAGTACCAGAAGATGAGATGCAGGAGCTCCCTCATTGCCTTACTGGAAGGGTGGCACAAACCACCTGCCCTGCAACACAAACTTCATGTGACGGTTCCTTGGAAAAGGACAAAAAAATGCAGCAGCACTGAAGTCCATCTGAAATACAACACTTGAGTGAGACTGAGTTGTATGAACTGTGCACTGACCCAAAAGCCTCTACTCCTCAGCATGACTTCCTGCACTCAGAGGAATGGAGCTTCAGAGTTTCAGCCTCCAGTTTAACCCAGTTGGTGAGTAAAGCACCATCTCCTGGCCACCTCCTCCTCTCCAGTCATCATCACTTCCAACTGGAGCAGTTAACACTCCACTTATTAGACCATAAAAGCCCAGACCTCTAACACACAAACTGTATCCTGAACAGGACACGGTACTGCAACTGGAGACAAATGCTGAATCTCCAAGAAAGATGAGAAGAAAAACCATGCTGGCAGATGCACAGCCCCTGCACAGGTAGGTGAGAGAGGGACAGAAGAAAGAAGCAAATAATTTTGCAGCCAGACAGGATATATCTGGAGGTAAATACTACGATGTGAACTGATGCAGGGGTTGTTTCAAGGGTGAAAAACTACCAAAAGTTACCCGGGTTTCTACAGTAAGGATTACTAGGCATAAACTGCTTGGCTAAGTAAAAAGGCAAAATAAAGAAATGTGAAAAACAGGGAACACTGATGACATGCTAAATGACAGATATGATCAAATGTTCTGCCAAAATTATTTTTTGCAGTTCCAGACAGTTCTTGCATGACCTGTCCTCTCCAGTAAGTACATTGCAATTCCTTTCCCCCTCCACCACAAACTAGGGGAGTGGACAGAAAGACATCCTAGCTAATTGTTGTACCTCAAACAGGGAAACCCAGTGGATTTGTGAAGTGAGCCAAGCTGTCCTTCAAGCATGAAGCAAAGTTCTAATCATATACAAGGTGTGCCAGCTTAGTGGGAGCCGCTCTTCACAGAGATTACATAAACTTTTTAAAAGTCGCATAGGAAAACACCTCAGAAGATTTAGAGGATTTGTAAGTTGAATTGCCGGACGATACCCTGAAGGGAAGGAGGACTTAAAGATAACGTGTGGGCTTGACCTTAACAAGGAAGGGATCCTCCAGTAGAAAAGAAATCACCCTATTTGAGAGAGAGCAAAGACAACAGTATCCCCAACGTTTTGCCATCCACTGTGATTAAAATCACATAGAATTCAATTTCCTTTTGTACTTACAGCAAAGAGAAATATAGGCACATTAATTTAGTCACATCCAATAAGGAGTGAAAGACATGACCTCAGCTGCCCTGGAATGGGCCTTTGTTAAACTTTTGCTCTTGAACAAAATGCCCTATCAATGCCTCCACACCTCGTGACGCCGGAGCAGCTAGAAGTGCAGGAGTGGATACCACCACAGCCACACCATCTCCCTACGTGCCTCCCAGAGGAGGCATTTATAGCCAGAACACAGCATCTCAATGAAACGTTCCATCTTCCAAAACATGTAATAGTTTCTCAACAGAGGTGAACTGAAGTGTCAGGTGTTTCAGTGTCTAGCCTCCTGCCAAGACTAATTTGCAATTAATTAATTAATTTCTCTACTTATTGAAGAACCTCCAAACAAAAAAAGAAAAAGCTCTTTTAGGGCTGTCTTACTATATACCCTAATTCCCTCTAGAGAAGGCAAAACCAGCATTCCTCATCTCGAACCTCAGACAACGTCCCCATGTTTTCCTCAAAAGATAGCCTGAGTCAAAGCAGAAATGTGACAGACTCAAACGTCACAGAGGGTCAATCTTCAAGCAAACTCAAAGCAGCTGCATTTACAAAGTAACATGGAAACCAGGGGTTTTAAACACTAGAGCACATTGACCGCAAGTATTAATAAAGTTTGTGCTGTGCCAACAATCCCCTTATAAAACCTGTATTTTTAGGGCTATGTTCCATGTCGAGCACATCATTCCTGATTTCAGACCGTAGTGCACCTCACAACAACACAGTCAGCTTCAGGGTACCAAGGAATAAATACCTCCCAGTTTAAAAAATAATTAGTAATCTTTAATTCCTTTGTCTAAATGCCAAAATTTCCACAAATTAACTTTAGTTACATATGTTACGATATTTTCAGAGCTAGTTCAGGGCAAAGTTGACGTCAAAATTAAGGTTTAAGAAAAACAAAATGTTTACTTTTGAAATGTAGGGATTTTCACTGGAGTATAAACCTGAAGATGTTGTCATACTACACTACTGGGCCAACAGTGAAGTGTTGAAAAGGCAAAATAATATTTTTAGTCCATTTGGACAGATACACAAGAAAAAAATCAGCAACATTCCAAGAAATAATAAATATCTTCCAGTATAAGAAGATGACATAATTCTTGCTGTTTTCACAATTTTCTTTTCAAATATCTTAAAAGTGAAAATATTTGCCATGTTCTGGCAAACCAACATGAAGGATTGTATTGTCAGATGTATAAAGTGTATTTATTTTAAAAGAGGTATTTACTGAAGACGGAAAGTTTTCCCATTTAACATCTTACCTAGCACCATACATAAGGTCATTTCTGAAATACTCAAACATGTTCTTTCCAAGCCCTTCTCCTTTCATTCAGCATACTAGTTACTGAAGTCAGACAGCTGGAGCCTTCACACACAGACATTAACGAGCTGTAATAGTTCTTTTAAACTGAGGTATCCCAGTACTTTTAAACCTGCCCCATGCTTTTCTAAATAACTTAGACATTTTGCATCTTCTTGCAAAGAAAAAGGGAAAAATTAAAAAACTGAGATGGTGGGAGAAAATTGGAGAAAGAATGGTTGATTATAACACAGCTTTGAAGGGAAATGGCTGGAGGCAGCTTCTGCTGATTCAGTGAAACATTCCAGAACAGGAAGCACTCATTCTAGATGCAGTATTAAAAAAACCCCAAAACGCCAAAAAAAAGTAAAAAAACCTGCATCAATAAACAAAACCACATATGAGGAGCCTTAAAATAAGCACGCATACATGAACTATACCAGTTCAAGAAATGCCCTTTTTATCCAAAACCACACCTGAATTACTCTGTAGGAATTAAAGACTATTCATGAACCCACGGAGTTTTGGCCTTTCTGCTCATTCTTCTCCCCAGGAACAGCCCCTCTCCCCCCAGCTGTGCCCTGTTTCCGAGTGAGGTGGTGCACACATGAGCAGAAAGACTAATTCACCAAAACCTGGTTTGCATCACAGGGATCTGCACAGGCGTTGTGAGGGAACTCAGAAACCACAAACACTTTTGAATGGGTGGGGTTTTTTTCTGAAACGCATGCTGAAGCCTACACTGAACCTTCTCGTTAATTTACTGAGAACATGTTTTTGGAGTTTCCTTGTAACACAGATTTGTGCGTTACACAATTCACGCAGTTCTCACGGGAGGAGCCGTGTCTCCCCTCACTGCGCTGCACGGGACAACTCAAATGCAGAAGTCTGAATTCCCTTCACGTCCCACCGCCAACCACAAAACCTCCGAGGGCTCTGCAACATGCCGATGACGTGGGGAACACACCTTTTTACGTGCAAAGACGTTTCATTCTTTCTCACTTCTTTTTTTTCCGCTTCCACGTTTCTGAATATGGGACATATGAACAGCATACCAGAGAGGAACTCTGCTATTAAATGCAAAATGGAAGAAAATATAAAAAAAATTGAGTTCTCTTCATTAAAGAAATGCCAGGAATTTCAACTATTTAGCTTCCCGAGAGATAAAACAAATCTCCATCATTTCAAATTGCAATTTGCCAATACTGAGCTCTTGCAGACATATCCAGAAGACTTATTCCTTTTGAAAGGGCCTTCGCTAAATGTACCATCCAAACAGTGACACTCCGAAGCCCTGCAGTGAGTTGGAAGCACATCAGTTTAATCCTGCAACAACGTGAATGGTTATTCTCGCTCTCAAGGTGCAACAAGTCCCTTTGTGATCCCCAGCACGAAGGCAAGGAGCTGCCTCTGCTGCGGCGGCAGCTGGACGTAGGGACAGCTTCCAAAGTCCCAGTCAAATTCAGTGCACAGTGCCCCTAATTACCGTTTTCCTCCTCCTATATCTCCTTAGGGTTTGTTTTTCTGAAATCAAGAAGGACAATAGGAACCAGACTGAAACAAATCCTATCCAGCCCATGTTTCTGCACCATATCAAGCCACTGCAGTGAAGTATGTATTGGTCATTAGATGGCGACGGTACTTTGAAGCTGTCACTTGTGTGTTTAGATTTGGAAAGGCAGCAGTTTGCCTGCTTGTGACTGTCTGATGTGTTGCCTTTATCACAGGCCTCCAGGAAGGATGCATAAAAACTTAAAAGTCACGCAGAACATCTTCCAGAGGCATTTCCAGATTCTGTGTTTCAGCTGCAATTGTTCGCTTTGTCTGTTCAAGTGAGAAATAATCCCTCCTCCCACAAACTGACAAAAATATTTTTCTCATTTGTAGCTTTTGCTCTCTTCTGCCATCAGGTTTTGCACCTTTTATAAAGCCCATTGGGTGTAACAGAGAAAGACTTCTGCAGGATTCCTCTATAATAAGTACCGTTTATAAAGCTAAATGACCCAAATTTACTTCTGGATAATGGAAATTTTATGTGTATATTTTTAGTGAGACTTCAGTACTAGGATTAAGTTGAAATTTATGTAGGTAATTACCATCACTGGAAAAAAATACAGGATAACCCACATATAACAGCTTCCTCTTATAATTGTAAATACTGGCCACTGTGTCGTATCAGGAGCTGGCCACACAAGTGGATAACTTAACCACTCCTGCACTCACACGGGATGTGTGCAAGGTGGTATTAATGAGAGCAAGGGCCTGAAGTAGAGCTCACCAGACCAAATAACCACCTTACCACACAAGTAGAAAATAATGAAAACAATGCATCGCTCTCATTTGGTTTTTGGGACCAGATGGCGGATGCTGGAGAGCCAGTGGATGAGACAGCAAAGATGCTGGGACAGGGGAGGGATGAGGAAAGGTAGTACAGTTCAGGCTGGGCATATTTAAATATGGATAGGTTGAACTGTCCTCTTGAGCACAAGAACTTGGAGCAGGAGGCTACTTCAGGACAATCCATTTCACTCAGACATGCCAGGTGAGAGTTGGCTGCCTGTTAAAAGTCAAGCCACAATGTCTGAAGAGGGAAGAGAAACACACGTCCTACTTCTGAGTTGGTGACTTCAGAGCTGAGTATTTAATGTCATATTGGTAAGTATAGTGAAAGGGCCGGGGGTGGTTTTGATTTAAAAAAATTCTGAACAGCCACTTAAAGCAGAAGAACATCCCTTAGGCAGAGCAGGGGGAGCAGGGTGAGGTTCAGCCTTTGCACTGGGGCTGCATCGCCCTTCCGTACCCACTCCTGCAGGAGGTCATAACGTGGGGAGAGGAAATCAAAATGGTAGTGTGACCTTCACAGGCTATAGACAGCTTGAATGCAGTTTAACCCCAGCATTAAGGATGAAAGCCTCTGCTCATGAAAGGCAGGCATTAACTAATCTGCTTACCCGTACGAAAAGGAAAAAAAAAAAAAGAAGCAAGCCACGTACACACCAAAAAGCACACTGTGGTTTACAGTAAGCCTGCCAAGAATGTAGCAGCATAATCATAACAGAGTTTATTTCAACACATCATCGCAACCATGCTTAAACATTGTTCTTTGTGCTGGAGCAGGCACGCTGTCAGTCATCCTTCTAACGCCAATCTGCAGAGGCACCAATGCTCCAGCAGATCCCACACTCCATCCTGTGCTCCACTGAGCCTGGCCAGAGCCAGCTGCTCTGCCCCCCTCCCAGGGCCTGCCATGCAGTGTCAAGCACAGGTTGGAGCCACTTATGACAGAAAGGTGGGGGTGGGGAGGAAGAATTACCCAAACAAAAATTAAGGAGCATTTGCTTGCCCACATCTGCCAACCCAGTTAACTGAAAGAGCACAAAGAAAACATGGCATAACAGGAGGAGAGGCAATTATTCTTCCCCTCTTCACGAGCACTTTTCTTCCCGTATCAAACGTGTTCCTTCCCTGCCTTCCGACTCCCTTGCATCCTACATTCCTGACAAGTATGCCCCAAATGAAACCAAATTTTTACTGAAAGGCTGTGGCACAGAAATATTTCAACTACAGACGTGGCATAAACACATTAAATAATGTTTCCTTATCTTTGTCACATAGAAATCCCTTACCCTCAGTCTCTTCAGTCACTTAATGAATTTGCTTTCGTCTAGTCAGCAACACTTTTTGGCTCGAGTTTAATTAAAATTTCAACCAGCCTATATGAGTGAGATGGTATCTTTCCTTTCAGAGACAGAAGACAATATCCTCTAAGTATTTCATATCCTCATTTCTTAAAACCAGCTCATCAGAAAATCACACTCCTCAGCAACAAGTGTTAGATTATCTTTAGCCACCAACATCAGTGTACTGAAAGACTGAAGTAATTTCATTGCCTCACTGAGATATTACTGTACATTTCTCTTCTCTGGTGGATTTCTCTGTCTTTTTTCAATGTTATTTCATTACACCAGTTCCATCTGTTCAAAGGATTCCTTAAGCATGCACAAGGTTCCTAAATAATACTCATACTTTATCTCCAGATTTCATAAAGACTGAAAAACTGAAAATATTCTGGGCTCTGGTCCATGTGTGTGTGTGTGTGTGTGGTGTTGTTTTATTAACCTGTTTGTTCAGCCACAGAGTGGACATTTTCCATACTTCCCTCTACAACCAACATTTCCAAATGAAATCTCATTTTCTCATGCAAGTGAACAGTTCTGGGATAAAAAAAAAAAAAATCTAAAAACCTCTACACAAATACCATACAAACAGTTAAAACTGAATTTCCACAAACTGATTTTGCTTCTTTCCTCAACTCTGCCCAGAGATACCTTGTCAGGGTGCACTAAGGTTCAAGGGTGGGTACCAGGTTTGAACTCTCTTAGGTAAGCCCTCCCTTCTTTGCTACCCTTTCCTGCATCCTATGGCACATCTCTGGCACTGGAGAGAAACTTCAAGATCCTCTCCCAGAACACTGCAGCAGGGGATACATCTCTCCTTGGAAAGTGAAGGAATAAAAGCCATTAAAACCATTGGCACAATCTAGCTGGACCTCCGGTGGGAACCCATCAACTTACAGGATATGCTAAAGACCACATTCAACCACCTGTCTCCAGCTGCATTTGGAGGAGACAGGGACAGAGCGAGGAGAGAGCTCTGATTAGTATGCCCCAGCCCCAGAAAAAAACCCTCTGGCTTTTAAAGGAAAAAACCCCCTCCAATCACGTTTGTCATTAAATGCACTTAAACCTGGGGAAGACGGACGCAACAGATGGATGCACTCAAGTTTGATCAGGATTTTCTACAAAAACCAAACCAAAATAAAAAACCTTAACAAACCAAATTATTTGTAGGAATACTCATGAAATTCACTGTTTACTATCTCATCAAGTATTTGCATATTTTAATATTATTTTTAAATAGTATTATTTACTCACTTGATGAGCCAACTTAATTATACTGCATAGCAGAAAATGTATGATAGGTCACAGGTTTAAAGCTGCTGCATCAATAGATCACTATCAAATATACAATTTCCCCATTTCTACTCTTTGTTCTAGTGAGCTGAAAGTTATGGATAACACCACAAGTAAAACTGAACAAATACCTTAACCAGGGATGAGAGTGGCCCATTCATCTGAGCAGGATCCCTCATCGGGACACAGGCTGGCGCTATAGGAACTCCTAAGGACACTTCGAGGGAATATTCTACACACAAATTCACAACTAGGATTACAACTCTAAGTAGTTTTCTTTTGGTTCATAGATTTAACACAGTGGGGATTCATCATAAGGTAGAGGAAAAAAGCCTTATATTTGTATATTGGTACACAGGTGTGAAGGCACTGCTTTAAATGCAGTCATTTTTTAATCAAGATTGAAGCAGTTTTCGTCTCCTTAAAATGGCACAATAAAAATTAAGTTGAATTTTAGGTGGTTGGTACTTTAATCTTAAAGCGGACAGGCCTCCCACTTGGGTGAGTCTTGTTTTTTTATCACCATCGTCAGAACCTTCTGAAAGCTATTAATATTTATCTTAAAGCAGAGCAACACGGTCAAACTGTTGTTTTCCTCAGAGGCCCCAGAGTCATTTGTTTGCTTTTCCTACCCCTCCCTCCGAGGTTCTAGACTGCATCCCGTGGCTGCTGTTGGGACAGAGACCTGCAGGATGGAGATGTTCGTAATTACCATCTGCTGCTGCTTCTGAGAAAGACCTCATGCAGGAAGCTCATGCCACTGACCTCATTTGATCCAGGCAAAAAGTAATAATGGAGCTCCTGTGGCTAATTGCCAAGAGTGAAACACTTAAAGGACTTATTTCCGACATCCTCCTCTCCTCTGATGAAGATCTAAACCAGCAGCTCGAGACAGGCTTCTGATTAGATCAAAGTAGGAAACATTTCATGTTATTAGCTGCATAGTTTTGCCTTGTTTGTGAACCGCACCATAATGGACCCCAGATGAGCTAAAATACAGTAGCTTGCAAAAACCATGATTATTATTAAAATGTGATTATTCACATAAAATATGTCTCTTTCTTGTAAATACTTGAAAATATTTTGTCCCAAACTTCATTGCCATTTAGTGCAGATTACCATCAGATTTTCTAGTTTACGAGCTCACTGATATTTGAAAAGATTGCTTCTGTAAATAACCAGGAATGTTGAAGTAACCAGTTTGCTCTATTTGCTATAAAGACATGGTATTATCTCAACAGGAAGAATAATTTTTCATAAACTAATTCTTCCATATCCAGTTGTCTAAATAATGCAGGAAGTCTCTTGTATATGAAAGACATCATAAACATCAAAAACATCATAAACAACTTAATTGTCTAACTACCAGCGCTCACAAGGCAAGAGACAGCAATTCTAGTTAATAAGAATCAAAGGCATCTCTGACTGATGGCAGCACTCCATTTTGAGGAGCCACTTGCCCTCTGCCGAAGCTAGTTTAAGCAAACCAGGCTGCCCTTGCACCTCAAAGGAGGCACAGTCACTCAGCAGAGGTTTCAAACTGCTGCAGTGTAAAGGCTGCAAGTCCTTTTGGTTTGCACCTTTGGTAAACAAAGTGCTCTCCTCCAATGAGACAGGAGGCTGGAGGAGCAAAGACTGGCTGACGGGAGTGGGGAAGCTGTAGTTTCTACACAGGGATGTGGGTGGCATTAAAAAGCCACTTCTGCCTCCCCCGGGGCACAGGAGGCAGCGGTGCACTGAGACTCGGTGCTCTTTGTTCACCACCAAATTTCTTCACCAAAAGCCAGAGATGACTATCTCTCGCAAGATTCAGCCTAATTTACATCCCTGAAATACTGCCTCTATCTAAATCTTTATTTAAAAAAAAAAAGGGAAATTGAAAGTATTTATTTTTAAAAATATGTATGTATTGTATTGTGTTATTATTTGTATATATATGTAAATCTGCACACATATACACAGAGTTCCCTGCTTCAGCTGTGTGGGTCTTTTCTGTACAACATACAGGCAATCTCCCAATATTAACTTTTCATTCAGGCTCTCTGGTTATGGCCAAGCTTTCATCTCTTCTTTCCTTCCTAAGCAACAGCCTGATGTTACACCTAATGAGAGCCAGTAGCCAGCCTGAGCAGGCAGCTAGCAACAACGGGCTGCCATAAAACATCTGAACAGATCAGAAACAAACACGCTTTCTAATTCTCAAGTGGCGACAAGACCCTAAAGGGAAGCCTTGTCTGAGCTGCTTCCTTACACCTCCTTAATAACACCAGCCCTAAGCCAAGTAACAGCAGTGGAAAACAGGATGGAAGGTGGGTGATTTCTTGCCACTTGCTTCCAACATCCTTTGGTCAAAGCAAAGGCATCTCCACGACCCTTCGAAAGATCAAAAGGCGGCAGCTCCATTTACAACATCCTGAGCAATTTAGGCATCCCACTCGGCATTGTTTCCTACCTCCCGCCCAGTTCCCTTTTAAATTGGATGGTTTCTAAATGAAACCTCTGCTCTTTATGAGTTTGTAGCCACGGCAAGCCAAGGAGTCCCGCACAGACAATTTTGAAAGAAATTAAGAAAAATTTCTCTGTCATAAGCTTGCTGCACGTGAAATGGTAGTGCATGAAAGGGAAAAAAAAACAACTGCTTGCCATTTTTTAATTACTAACTTGAAGGATTTCTGCTGCTGTGTGTTTTATGGTCCGTCTTCATTTCCCAGTAATAAGTATGGTACTTGGGAGCATTCACTTTCTAAAGGAGTTGCTCTTGCTCTATCTAAGGCAGCTTAGCATTTTAAGGGTGAGAAAAAAACCCTTAAAGTGTTGGGTAAATGCACAGGATGTTGCAAGCATTTGCTTTCTTTGCACTTTCCCTGGGCTCCCCTTTTTAATGTTTTTTGTTGTTGTTGTTGTTGTTGTTTAATTTTGTTTTGTTTTTATACAAATTTAGGGCCATTTATTTACAAATTTAGGGCCACTGCCATGCCAGTCAGCAAGTGACAGGACTCGTAAGGGAAGGAAGGAGAACCTGCATGCACTAAGTAGTCTCCTAGAAGAAATTTCCCAAAATAATGGCACGTGCACACTACCCTCCTCTCCCAGCAAAATGAGGGGCTCCCAAGCTCGAGGGTACAAACCTGCCCAAAGCCAGGGGCCACCCAGCACAGGCTCCCAGCCAAGGGCCAGGACATGGGCACTGAGAGCCAAAGCGCTCAGTCCCACTCCTGGCCCATGATCCCCTGCACCACAGCTTCTGAACATATCTAAGAGCTAGGTACTCATCTGTCCCCTTTTAACCAGAATGAATTAGACAGAGGGGATAAGCAACTTCCCCACGGTCCTTCAGAAACACGTCTTTCTCATCCTAAGTCACATCTGCTGTAAGCAGTGGGCATTTTCTAAGGATAATTTTATTTTTTGAACATGTAATTTCTTTTTCTCATCTCCTTTTCTATGCTTCACATATTGCCAAAGAAGACGTGTCTGAGCGTAAAAAAGCAATGAGAATTAAAAATCACAAAGTATTTTAATTTACATAAGAAAAGTTATGATTACAGTGTCTTATAAAACTTCTAATTTCATCAACTTATTATATGTCACTCTTGAATGGAGAGAGCACTCACAGTATGAAGAGTTCTTAAATCAAAAACACACTGTTGGGGAACAATCTTCATTTTAATGATGCTCAATAACAGGGATTAAAATATTTTATGAGTCACAGTTTCCATTTAAAAAAAAGGCAAAACAAAAAAAAGAGAATAGTGATGATTTTGTTCAAAGTGTGGGACTTGTTCATTAAACACAAAAAACCCAAAGTGTTGGGAGGAAGGGAGCAGGCATCTGAAAACATCTATGCTGCATTGTACTTTAAAGCACTAACTCCTTTTCTCTTAATTGGCTTCCCCAGATCCCAAGGAATCTGCAAACCCACCAGCTCCACAGCACAAGCAGCCGCTGTCCCAGCTGCTCCAGACAGGGGATGAAAGAGCCCTTCAATCTACAGATCTATTTATATTCCTTCACATGGTGACTATAAAAAGGTTTCCTTTCAGGCTGAGGTTTCTCAGCATTAAAGTTAGCAACTGTTCGAACATGAAAAATTCTATGTACACAGATTTTTAAAACGGAGGTCACGCCTTTGTGTTTGGGTAAATTCAATTTGAAGCAGCGAGGATGGAATCTCACACATCTTTACACTTCCTGCGTAGTTCCTTTGCAGAAAGAAAACAGGACCCAAACTGACCTGAAATAATGCATTAAATGATGCCAAACAGTCTCTATCCCAGTTACCTCTGCATTCCCCCTGTCTCCCCACCAAGGCAGCCAGGCCGGCACACCATGCCAAGCCATTCCTGAGGGCCAGAGAGGGGCACTGGGTGCTGGTGTTTCTCATCTGAGCCTGCCCTATAGCTTTCCTGGCCAGCCTCACACAGAACGGCTCTGTGCTTCCACTTCCTCCTATGTAAACACCAGTAATTATATTTCCATACCTCACAGCATGTAGAAAGGAATGACAGCTCATACCTTTCCATAAAAAAAGTCTCCCACTCTGCCATGGAAGCTGCTCCAGAAAGAGCCTTGTGGTGAAAACAAATTGCTCAAAAATTAAAAGGCATACAATAGAAACTTGGAGCCAATTGCTACAAATCCAGCTCTACCATGGGAAAGGAAAGCACTGCTTTTGAAGTCAGCAGAGAAAGAAGCACTGTGTCTGGCTAATGTGCATGGTCCTGGTTCCTCTTTTCAATTTCCTTTAACAATTTATTCTTTCCATTAGTCCAAGAATAACAACTCTGAAAGGCTGATTATTGAGTGTCAGCATTGTAAATTTGAAATAAAAAGTTTTAAGATTGATACTGTAAGCCAACTCCAGGCTCTCAAACCCACACACTTCTTCCTCAAATCCACCCTCACCAACAAGAGCCTAGGCTTCCTAAAAGCAAATGAAATCACATCTCTGCCTCGGAAAGATCATGACAATGTCTTTGGATGACAACTACTTTCTGCCTCTCAACCCCCCTAATTCACAAGGTAGTGAAAAGAACCCAGTGTAAATAGGCCCACAGCTTGGGCACACAAAGCTCTCCATGACAATACCACAGGCACTCCCTCTCTGCTCACCACCACCTCCACAGCCCCTCCACATCGTGCCCTGCCTCCACCCTGTGCATATTACCCACCCCTTTTAATTAATACCATCCCTGTAGAGCAGCCTTGCCAGGGGCAGTTGCTGCCACCCCAGCAACTGGGCCTGCACTGGGAGCAAATGTCAAGGCTGGGGGTGTCAGCTGTTATTATGGCCACAGAGGTGTTTTCCAGTTTGGGTGATAGAAGGAAGGGTGGGCTGTTCAATCAGCCAGACAGCCAAGTGACTGCAAACGCATTGGCTCCAGAGCTCTGGAGCTCAGTATCAAGCTTAGCAAATATCACGGCTGTCCCTGGCTGAAAGAACTGGAAAGGCCAAGCACGGGCCTCTAAGGCTTATTCCTGAGACACAAAAGTGTACGATCAGTAGTATTTGTTTCTGAATTGTTGCAACACATGAATGTTCCTCTTGCAAAGGGATTTTTAAAGGAATATGTATCCAGTTTGGGTTGGCATAACCAGAAATGGAGGAAAGAAGGGAGGAAACAAGTCTGTCTTAACTACATTATTCATACCAGAGGAAAAACAGGTAACTCCATAATCTCTATAAATATTTCTCCTAATGGCAAGATATGGTGTAGTACGTTAGTTAACAAATTCAAAATCACAGGGAAACTGGTAACGTTACTTGTACAGAATCAAGTACTCTGTAATCACACTGCAGCCCACCTTTGCAACAATCATTAGTGTAAGAAATCAGGACTCAGAGGACAGAATTTAAAACCTTTTCCACCACTTCCATAGCTGCTTCCCTGTTCTCTCACATCCCACCCACTGCTGCAGGAGTGTCTCCAGTAATGAGGAGTCATGACAAACAGGCCAGGTGTCTTTCATACCAACCAGAGACATAAATTATTGCGGAGTTTTAAATACATAGCCTGTTTCAAGAGCTTTTTTATTAATTATGCATATTTTAAATCAAATTCTGTGGAAAGCAGCTTAAAGACATTGCAACTGAGAGCTGTGCTGGCCCAATAAAGCACATCAATCTCCCGTATTCAGTGAATAAGTGGCAGATAACAGCTGTTACAATGTACAAAATTCTTTTCTGACCTAGACTGAACATGCATTTGATCAAATTGTCTCCAATAATGCCAGGAGCACTGCCAACCAAAAGATTAAATATTCTGATTTCACTTAAAAAAAAAAAACCCACCAAGATGTGTCAAGTATTTTTAGCTCCGAAATAGAGGAAAGAACATTTTGTTATTCCCGTTCTCTGAAGTTACATTCAAAAAAACTGACATCTGTCCTAATATCCAAATTATGTAAATCCTGCTCTGTAAAGACACTATGCTCACCCAGAACTGAAGAAATAAAAATGGAAGAAACGTTCTACGTCAGTTTGAACTATCATATTTTCTATAGGGACAAATTAAAGA
Organism: Serilophus lunatus; assembly: GCA_013399895.1. Classification (NCBI taxonomy): domain Eukaryota; kingdom Metazoa; phylum Chordata; class Aves; order Passeriformes; family Eurylaimidae; genus Serilophus; species Serilophus lunatus. Next base: position 360,275 of record VXBA01003383.1, on the reverse strand, counting down.
AGTCAGTTTTGCATTTTGTCCTGAAGCAGAGAAAAACCTCTTTCTCTTGACAGGTTCTTTTAATGACAGAGATGGCCAGACAGAAAGAAATCTACTTTACCAGAGCCCTGGTGTGCATCAAAAGCAGTGTCTGAAAAGCAGGTTTTGTCAGAACTTGTAAATCGATGGAAAGGTTCGCTGACTCACACTGACTGGTGCCAAAAATGCCTTCCCTCTAAGTCTGCCTTTACGGTAGCATGTAAAGAAAAAGAAAGTTGGCAGCATGTATAGAAAAATTAAATTATGTCCTTTGTTTCTTTGCAATACACAAAGAAACGTTGCAAAGAAAATTTGGAGAGTGGATTGGTTGGGTTTTGCTTTGTGTTTAAGTACACACAAAATGTGAGGTCTCGTTCTCCCTGAAAGGCTCCTGGTGATTACAGAGTGCAGAACAGCAGCCTATCCTGTGAGACTAAAGCTGCAGGAACTAAAAGAGAGTTTACTCTGCAGCTGTGCGCTTCTTTTTCCCCCTCCTGGTGACTGATAAAGGCGTAGGAGTATGAATGCCTTCGCTGAAGGCTCTATATCCCTTCCCAATATCTGAAAGGTTTGAGAGGTTTTGATACACATTAAGTTCCTCCCACAATTTTCTAAAGCAAAACTAATGAAGAATCTGTTTGACTTAAGGTTTTGGGGACTACTTTTTGTTGTTGTTCAGTTGCACTTTCTCCCTAGGAAAAACAAAAGGAAAAAGCTAAATATGATTCCTTTAACACCAGACATTAGGGAGAATGGTGTGCAGAAGATCAAAATAACATCTTCCTACATAAGGCATAAGGGACAAATATCAATAGCCTATGCATGTGGACCACAAGACTGAGCCTTTCTGAACTCTTCAGAGCAGTTTTAAAATAAAAGCCTTCCTGGACTTCAAAGGGAAATCTTTGAAAATTCACAAGGAACAGGGGACGATCACAGAGGAGAACTACAAATACAGAAAGAAGTGGTGTTACAGATAAATTTTTTTATCGGGCAATGGGACAGGTGTCTTAAAAGCAAAGGGGGAAAAAATGAATGGCAAATTACTAATGCTCACTGAATCTCCCTGCTAACTCTGATAGCAACACGGGGAAGAATCATCATATACACATCTCCAGCCTTTCTGTAGGAAGGATGAATCAATCAGTCAGGCTGACGGATGCCTGCAAACTGGCGGCAGAAAATTTTAGCTTCTAAGGTATTAAGCAATGATGTGATTCACCTCCTGTTGAAACCTCCATCAAGACAAAGTGTAGTGCTCCCTGGAAAAGGTAGGACTGTGGATATGCTCCCTTCCCACCCTCTGCTCCTAAGCTCCAACCTGGGGTGCTCCACAGAGAGAATGAGGCACACAGAGCCCTTCCAGGAGCAGCATCTCCAACACTGCATTAGCACAGCACACACTGAACAAGCACCAGGAAGTCATGGCTAGGGATGAGGGTGAATGGCCTTAGGAAAGCTAGTGGGAAAAAGCAGATAGTTAATTGCAATCTCCTGGAAGGCAGAAGAAAACTGTAAGCAAAATGCAGCACAATACCAAAAGACCTCTGAAGACCCAAAGTATTTTTCCCTGTTTCTCTACCAACACACACTTCATTCACACATACCCTCGCCTCTTTCTAAGCCAGGCTGAGGTGACACTGGTGAGTATAAGGACTGGACAGGCCACTGGGCTGCTGCAGGAGATAGGGCTGGCTGACCAGGGGGGCAGCAGGCTCCCCAGCTCCTCAGGACATTTCGCCAGCCTGTCACACCAAATACCCTCGGAAAAGACCCATGCTCAGCTGCACAGCTGGTTGCCAGGTAGCCCCCCACTTACTCCTGCACACAAAATGAGGAGAGCCAATCCTTAATCTGAGAACTGGAAGTGATAAGAGTATCAGAGCAACCCAAAAGCACTACGCCCCTCCAACAGCACCTTGAAAGTCTCCTCTTTGCTTTTTGCTAAAACAATGACACTATGATGCTATGGAATAATTGATCTTTACAGAAAAGGATCAGAGGAAGAGGATGAATGTGAATTACAAGAAGGATCTTTAGACAGATGCAGGAGGATTGTGCAAGCTGTACACTATCAAGGCAATGTACACTATAAGGACAACATAAACTCTAATATACCAAAGTAATGGCACTAAGTAAGAAAAAGGCACATGCTGGGCTGAACAAGAGTTACTTTGTTCTCTTCCGCATTAAACCACCCAGTTTTGCACATTCTTAACATGATTATCTAATAACAGTCCCTGCCTACATGTTTGGCTACGTATTTTACATAGAGCACTGCAGAACAGAGAGGTACTGAGGGGGGAAAAAAGGTATAAATGTATGAAACTAAATTATACATGTTTAAGCAATCAAATGCCTACCTGAAAATCTTGCACTGTGTTCAAATTCACGTTTTGTAGGGAAAGCCTGGTGATATTTAGTCTGCTTAAATAAATATTTATTAATCTCAATATAAAAGATCAGACACCAAATTTATACGAGCTGAACACAGTTCGGGCAGAAGCCAATAATAGCTGCTTTCAGACTTCGCAGCGTTGGAGTTTGCCAAATGGAAGTGACAAGTCTGGACCACTAAGAAAAATGAAGCCATTTGGTAAGTTATATGCTGCGTAATAAACAGTCTGTCAGTTTGCTTCTAATCCCCCCTCTTCCACAAGGGTGTTTTTTTCTTTTTTTTTTTTTTTTTCCCTCTCCTTTTCCCTGATGCACTCTGCAGAACACATATGTATTATAAATTAAACAGAAGCTACTTTCGCTCTGTGGACCACACACCATGGACAACTTAGACAGGTCATTGTTACCTAAACAGAATTTGGTTTTTTGTTTGCATTGTACATTTCCTTTCTGTTTTGACAGAGGTTTTAAAAAGAGGATGTTACCCTCCGTAGAGCTTTGAATCATTTAAGAAGAAAAGAGAAAAAGAAGTTGTTCTGCAACAATAGCTCAAAAGTAAAGCCTTGCAATTTTTTGTTTCTTCCCATGACATCTGTGGGTAGTCCTGTTCATAACGCCTTTGTTCGAGGCTGATTTACCGCAGTTTGAGAAAAGACACCATTCAGAGTCTATTCCAGGAACCATGGAGGAAGTAGAAGGAGGATGCATCTAATTTGTTAGCTACCACGACATCGCCGCTTATGATTAATAGAAGGCATTGAGTGAACAGAATGTATTTCCTCCAAGTGTCCTCTGTCTCAGCCCCTTTCAGTACATGCTGAAGAAAGTGGGATAACCAGACTGCCATGACAGGTCTACTACTTGCAACACAGTTTGCCAACTATGTGAAGAAGGAAAACACCTTCTATTTCAAAAGCTAGCACACCCAGTCAGCTGGCTCTGCTCAACTCTGACTCCACAGACCAGGACTCTATGGGCATAAGTGGGACAGCCAGGAAGGGACTGCTGGAGGAGAAGGACCTGCAGTAAAAACCCAAGAGCAAGGAGCAGGTCCAAGAAAAGTTCTTGTCTTGTTTGCATGCGTCTCCCAGCAAGTCACTGCACACACTGAACTCCTTAGTCACAGAAACATGGTCACAACTCCCTCCTGTCTGACAATACTTGTAGAAGGAATTAGCGACTACAAAATCCTGGATCTTTTCATGGCAGACATCGCACAAGTACAAGGTATTGAACATTTTGGAGGGAGAGCAGGAAGAAGCCATTTGAACTATTCAGTTCAAAGTGCTAAACCAAAAAAGAAGCCCTCAGCTATTCCTTACCCCTACCCAGTCCTGCCTCTGGCAGGCTGTGAGCCCTTACTTTGGGGATAGGGAGGCCACCCAGGTTGCCCCCAAACCTACATCTGGGGATGTGCTGGAAGCAGCAGACTTGGTTGGCACATAAAACAGAGTTCTGCTTGCAGCACATGCACAGGTACCAGAGTTCCCACCTACTCACAGGTCCCTTGGGGTACCAGCCAGCCAAGGGAAGGTCATACTGCTCTCTTGTCCCACGGTTCCTATTGTAAAGGGCTAGGAGGAGGCTGCAAGCTAGGTAATTCGCTGTGGCGGTGGGAGCCTGTTCCTGGCACCCACCCACCTTTCCCACACACTCCCCTGGCCCCACCTGTTATGTGACCACATTCACAAGATGCCAGGCACAGCATTAGCCAAAAGCCCTCCAAAAGAGTTGGATTGAACTGCTGTCTCTATCCATCTCATCCATCAAGATCCTTTCCTGCTTGGTCCTCAGCACCCAAGCGCAGGCAGCTCAACTCATATACTCAGGGGCTCAGGTGAGTTATTCTGCCATTTCCATATACTGGTGCCAACCCCCGCAATAAGCAATGTCCCCGCTGCAAATACCAACCTCAAGCTGCCCAGCAGGTGGTTCTGCCTCCTGTAAAATGGACACCAGAGCACTTAGAGTAGGTTTATACTGGGTCTCAAAAGCAACACAACCTTTGTAAACTGAAAAAGAACCAAAATTGCAGAATAAAGTTTCTAGAAGTTCCTCAACATCATGTGAATAGAGTAAAACTTTTTTCTTTGCTATTAAGTTTTTCCTGTTTTTTTCGCACAGTTACTGCTTCCAGGAGCTTATCACAAAAATAAGCCTGCTCGCATTGGCAAAATCCCAGTTCACTCGTTTTCTTAAGTAGCATGTTATCAAAATGAACCGACACAAGCTGTACTTTGTGGATACAAAGGACGCCCTTTAAACAGCTACAGAAACAACACATTTGCAACCGGTTAGGTCAGTCCTGCAGCCTTCCCTTGGACTCTTCCCTAGTCTACACTTAGGTCACCCAATTCTTGACATGGAGAGGCTGCCAAAGACTCAGAAGCGCCTTCTCAGGCTCACAGCTGATCAGCTCAGTAGATGACCCTGTCTACTCCTATTTGCTGTCACCGAACATAACCCTTGCCAAAATATTCTCTAGGAAACAACATAAAGTGTTGTTATTTTTTACAGAGTTAACATACATTAGCCTCCAGATTTTGGCATTACTTCTGCCTATAAAACACTCCAGTTTTGATGGGAAATAACTATCAATTCTATAATAAATGACACTCTCAAATACACCACATTGTTGTATTCTCTACTATACACCTCTCAACTTTGCAAGACCTACAGAGCAATGATCAGTTGTGACGGATTTCACCTTTAGGCCTGGCTCATCCAGGATGCTGGGTATGCTACCCAGTTCCTGAAGCTGCAACACAGCCACGGTTTGCGAAAAGGGGCTGGAAAGGAAAAACCATGTTAGATCACATTTGCCTGCACAGCCGTGCACCAGCGTCACAGGAAGACAGAGGTTTCACTTTGGCATTCCCTGCCAGGAGTCAGCCATGTGCCCACTGCTTCTCAGGACGGCTCTGTTGCCTTTCCAATGAAAGGCCAAGGGATGATTTCTGGCAGCCAGAGAGGCAGGGTGCGGTTAACAACGTGATTGAGCAAGCTCACTCTGCACCGTCAGCCTCAACGCCCTCCTCTCCATCCCCTCCCTCCTTCCTCATCACTAGTTTTTGGATTGGGTATCCAACAAACCAGCAAATTGATCATGTCTGCTGTGCAAACAGATGAAGGGCTGAGGTGATACACAGGGCAGAGCAGAACCCTGCAATTGTGAGCTGATGAGGAAGGAGGAGGGAGCGGGACTTATCCCTTTAGGCAAAAACAAGCTACCAGTCTGGTTCAGATCATACCACTTAACTTTAAAAAGTGTACTCCATGTTCTAGTTAACATCTTAATACATGGATTTTGTCTATCTCATTTGCAATTACCAACCCTTTGGAGTTAATAATACAGTACACACCCCAGAAGACTGAACTGCTTTAGACACGTGTCATTTCCTGATCTAAGCAATAGCAGCCACGAATTCCCAACATTTGTGAGCAACTACCCCAGAAGTGGCTGCCATGAAGGGTAGGCACCACTGGACCCTTCTACAACAAACCAAGAAAACCAGTGCCCGACAAAAATCTTCAAGAGGTTCTCTTGGTGCTTCCCTCAGAGAAGGACTGAGCTTGGGATTACTTTTTTCCCCTTCACATTGCAACACCGAAGCATTTCCTGGCACAACTGAGCAGATGGGACAGGCTGCATTACTCTGAGGCTGAGACATGGCTGAAGGCATGCATGGGAGATCAGCATACCCTACTAGGTCACAGATCAACACATGCAGAGTATGAACTGCCCCCTGTTAAATGTTTTTAAAAAATGCCTGTTGTAGCCTGGTCTCAGTACATACACAATCACAATTCGCAGCGAAACAACCTTTGGGCAAAGCTCTTCCTTGCCCCTCACCAGTGATGCACCAGAGCCCTTCCTCCCACCACCCTCCCTCCCCTGGGGCTGCACCACAGCCCAGCCTGTCTGACTCAACCAGCCCTCTATTACACAGCTGGCACCTTCGACAATTTCCAAGATATTAGCATTTTCCTAAAATAGTCTCAATCTAACGTAAAGGGACTGTCATTTCAACCATGTCTTTTGGCTTCAATCCCACCACACCTGACTGAGGTCTGGTTGAAGTTGGGGGGAGGAAGGGAAGGGGGGGTGTGCATGGTACAGGCAGGGCAACACAACCTGGGGCTGCTGAACAGGAAGAGTGGGGCTGTCCCCTGGCTGCATGGCCTTTGTTCCCAAAGCTCCTGACTGCCACATTGCCACAGCCCTGCATCCGTGGCAATTCTCCCAGCCACTGGGCAGGAGACACAGACACTTCACAACAGGTTTTTCTGCTCACAGGGCCACAAGTTTGGGATGTCTTTACCTCACTTCCATGATAAAAAAAAGCAAAAATGGCAAATTATTCAAAATACTCCTAATCTTCTGGTTAGAAACCGGAATACAAGTTCAAAAAGTTTTTGAGTATGGTGACTGAGACAAAGCCACTGTCTATGTCCTGTTTCCCTACAAAAGAAGGCTTCTCTGTTCTTACAGCAACAGCCTGGACTGCTGAACACCCACATCCGAGGGAAGCAGGGCGAGACTTTACTGTACTAGGCATCCCACTGTACTAACAGCATGCAAAAAAAAAGGTCTAAGTGGAGCCATTGTCATATCCAAAAGTAAACAAACTTTAATGTTTAAACTCATTCCAGATCACCAACACAGCCCCAAGTAGCGACTCTGCGGTTCTGCTCATCCCTGCCAAGGAAGTTCATCTGTTTGGATGGAGTAAGAGCNGGGGGGGGGGGGGGAAGGAGAGAAACACAGTCACATTTGGGAGCACAAAAGGTGGGAATTAATGCGACATAAAAAAGACCAAACCGGGCAGCAAGTTATAAACACCAAATATTGAAATTCCAAAGCTGACCTGCAAATTTCACGGTTAATACGATGCAGAACCCTTTTCTGCAGATGGGTTAAAAGTGCACAGCCCTCTCCTAGGCAAATCTCCAAGGAATTTTAAAGCTTGAATGAAAATACTAATTACAATGTACTAAAAACAGAGCGAGGAAGTGTGTGAGATGACTTTCGAACACTCTAAGGAAGAGAGGAAGAGACAGTTTGGTCACTGTTGAAGCTGGAGACACACAGCAAGAGAGGCTTGTGGTGACATCAACTCCTTCCTAATAAAACCTGGCAACTTGAAAAGAATTCAAGTGCTTGCAAACCTTTTTGTTGTACCTGTTATAGTGAAGTTGGCGCACTTACATAGTTAAGAAAGGTATCCTTAAGAAGAGGGGATATCCATCCCCAGTATTTGGCATGAGCAGCACAGCCATTCTCTTCTGTACTTACAGGAAGACTGTATCTTAGCAGCTGGTTTTCCAGGGGGGGAAAAAAAAGCAGGTATTTATCCCTCACAAGGTTAACTAATAGTGTAAACTGAATTCCACGTTAAATTATCCCCTGTATGCCAAAGCCACAACATCTAGTACTCATTATTACTCTTTCAAAAGAAACAGTCCAGAGTTTACACACACGTATGTTCTGAGAATATTTTATAAACCCCACAAAAACATTTATACAAAATAACTCAATTTAGGCCAGCAGAGCAAATCTCTCACATACAAAATGTCAGCCAATTAAGCTTTTAGCAGAGCACCAGGGAGACCGATTTTAGAAAGCTAAGCAGGTTTCTCAGACTAGGAATGCCTGAAATCTGTTTATTCTCAGTCAACAATGACTTTCTGCCTTCTGCCAATTACTAAAGTAGTGGGGGGAAAATGGATTTACTCTCTGCTTTTACAGATCAGTTGGCTTAGCAAAATCTAAACTCGTACACAGGCGCCTCACAACTCCTCTCGTTAATGCGAGCAGGCGACGACAAAAAAATTTACTCTACTTTCCTCCTGCCTCCCGTCCTCAATCTGCTTATCCTTTCTTACTGATAACTGGAAATGGCTAGCACTCCCATGGCTTCCTTCCCCTCTCCTGCCCCCTAGGCTGCAGGATGTAGCAGGAATTTCAGGAAGAGCTGGCACACAAGGACACAACCACACACTGTCCACCAAGCCCAGTGGCACTCTGAAATTAAGGGACCCAACGAGTCATAGCACCGATTCAGGCTTGGAAAAAGCCCTAAAATGAAGCTACTCAAGGCCATAACACCCTGCTGTCAAATAGGGAGGTTAACTTCTCTGCTTGCCCTTGCTCTTCTCCTCCCTCTGTTTCCCTCTTCCTCTGAGTCTGAGTCCCCGCACACATCTCACCTCTCCTCCTCCATCTGGCTCTGGCCTCACCAGACATCTCCATGGCCTGAAGCAATTGATTAATCTGACCCACACTACCCATTTTTATGGCAGCAAAATACATCAAATCGTCACATCTTTCCCAAGAGCAGCCAAACTCTCCCTCCCTGGCTCCTACTCTCAGCTGTTTCAGCACATTCATCCAGCAGAAAACCTACTGGTCCCATGCGACCCTTCAACAGAGCCAAAACCGCCAAGTAGTGCTGTTGGGGTTGGGACAGTTCATTTACTGATGAACTCAGAGCAGAACTTTGCAGGCATCTTGTACTCATTAAAATTATATTCTTCTCGTCTGTGTTTCTTTCCAGACTGAAGGTTTGACCATAACCTTATCTTGGAATGAGTCCCAAACAAATTTCCATTTCCCAAAAGACAGGTTTTCTCCAAGGCAAGTAGTGGAAATTTGCAAGAGTTTATTAAAAAGAGGCAGCTTTACCTCTGGCCAATATCATGTATTATCTGGATGTCATCAGAGGTCCTGGAAAGTAGCTTATTCCTAAAAGCCTGGAGGCTCTACAGCACATATGATGCTTAACAAATATTCCAAAACACAGTAACTTATTTAACTTTCACTCAATAGTATAAGCTTTTGGAATTTAAAAAAAAATAAACCCAAACATATAATATTTTATCTTATCATAACACATTTAGAAAACCCAAGTGGTAAAAAGCAAACAAATAGATGCATGCACACAATCCTTCTCTTTCCTTCACAAAACACTCAAGTATCTACAACTGTGTCTCATGTTTTTTTCCACCTTCAGTTACCATAAGCATCCTTCCCTAGGAGCATTTTTTTGACTCATAGCAACAACCAAGACCACCAAGGCCTACAGGAGAAAAACACTGACTACAAAAGTTATCTAGCAACTACTAACCAAAAAGTGGCAAACTGGCTGTTATTCTCACCAGCCAAGTACTGGTAGAGGAGAGAAATGGAAGTTTCTCTGCACGTTCTCCACATGTTAACACAGAGCACTACCATGCCACTGCTGAAATAGTAATAAAAACACCCCAGCTGGTGAGGATCTACATCACTAATGATGAGAAACTAACTCTCTCCCGTTGCAAGCCCAATTTAGTGAGCTTATAAAATGCTACCAAGACACTTTTGCATAGGTGATATATCATGAGTGAGCAAAATAATGAATCTTTCTGTTCAAGAATATAACAAAAAACTTCAGCAAAAGATTAAAAATTATTTAAAATTCATACAGATCTCTATGCAAAATTCAGATTTATTTTTTCAAATAAGTATGAGAATGCTAGGAAAGCTAAACTCATCATTCCAGCTCAAGAAGAAATACACTGTCACACTGGGTTTGAAGGGGACAGCTCATTCTCAGAGCGCTTTGGGAGTAAGGTCAGGATAAACATGGTGCTTACTTAGTGCCTCCAGTCCCACATCACAGATGCATGAAGTTGTGGGAGCTAAGACAGTGCCCGCAGGTATTTGCATGGCAAATAGGAACAGTGAGGACCAATGAGAAGATGACTGGCCTACAGCATTTATATTAAATATAACCGAAGATATCATGAGGCGCTGTGTGTGCCGGGGAGGTTACCGATACGCGGCACTTTTCCACTTGAACTTCTCAGTAGCATGAAAACAATTCATCCTATGAAAATTCTTTTCACATCATTTCATAAATGCTGAATAAAAGGGAAATCCAGTTAGTCATCTGTCAATCCTGCTGTTGTGAAAACATCATATATCTACAGACTAAGGGGCTGCTTTAAAAAAGAAAAAAATCATACCATAAATTTCTTCACTTTGTGAATGAAGACAGTTCTCAGTAAACTCCATCTTGGTGAAGATAAAATACCTCAGGATGAAGGAAACAATCTCATGAAGAAACAGCAGTCTATTTCTATACAAGGGTTTGCTATCCAGATATGATAATTTCTCAAAACCTCAAACAAAATACCACAGCATGCTAATCTGCTCCTTCACAGCAGGTAACCCCAGACATCCTGTAACTCTACAGCATGTTCACTCTTGCCTTGTTTAAAGGCTCTGATGAGCGCAGAAACCAGCATCAGCCCTCCCTCCTGTTTACTAACCCCATGCTTTAGCATCAACTTTATTTCATGTTGCGGACCTCAGAAGTTACTCCATTTCTTCTGGTACTCCCCACTCTCCCTGAAGTTTTATTTACTTTCTAAGTAAAAAAATACCATTTAAAAAAAAGGCTGTTTTGAGAGGGATTTGAAATTGCACTGGAGTCAGAAAATTAACAAGTGTTCCCCAAGCAACTCAGTTCTGCCTGGTTGCTACCACAGCAGGCAGTACAGCCACCCCCTTCCACCACCAGCTTCAAGAACACTGTGCAGCTCAGCTTCATGCTGCAGCCCATCTCTCAGCCTGCCAAACCCATGGCTCACCCAGAAGCAACTCAATTCAGGACTGCTGGATTTTCCTCATCCTTCTGCAAATGAAGGTTCGGTTCTTACCACAGCGGTAGCCAGCACTTATTTCCCCTCTCCTTTCCTTTTCCTGAACTTTTGCCTTCCATGACAAAAGGAAGAAGATGGAGATGGCAGCCACGGTAGTCAGTAGCGCACATCACAGAAACATGTTACAGAAGTAGAGGAGATTGGAACAACACTTACCCTTCCAGGGCAGGATTCTCAGTATTTCATAACACTAAGTAATAGCTCGGGTTAAACTTTTCACTATAGTTGAGTCAGAAACCCCATATCTCAGTGAAGGAAATTGATAATATTCCCCAGAATATTATCCAGGCTCTTAATGTTCAAATATAAGAACTATGCTTGCTGTAAAAGAAAAGTCCAAACGCTGCTTTGGACAGGGGCAGAGAAGCCAGAGTTTACGTTTATAGACTCTAATCTCATTTCACGCCTTCCTCTTACCCTCGCTACCCTGTCTTAAAAATTCATGTTTTAGTAGATTCATGAAACAGCTATTGCTCATAATGAGGTAGGTCAGCTGATACTGTCGATGAGGTGTTTTGTACCAAACATAATGCCAATTCTATAAACCTTCCCCTGCACTTTGTTTGCTGAACCCACAGGTTTAAGCTGCTTGCTGCATTACTGCAAACTGTTCATTAGCTACAAGTTTACAGGCCTGAGCAGCATTAACCTCTCCTCAAAATTGTCTCAAGTTGAGAATGTGGACCTAGTGCTGTTAATTGGGGGAGGCACTGGGAGCTGACACGATAGTGAGGCAGCACCGCTGTGAACACGAACTGAGAGCCTTGCATCTCCAGCACCATCCCTCTGAGCCCCAGCAGAGATGGGGACCGACAGCGCTCTCCATCCCATATATGGTCCATAAATTTAGTTCTGAACTTGAAATGGGAAGGTGTCAAATCAAGCTATCTGTATTTGAAATGCTGTCATTACTTTTCTGACTGCGTGCAGTTAAGAAGAGTGTCATGCTGAGTTCTCCTGATTGGGAGAGTTTATGGCTCCACACAAGGCAAATGCAGTCAGCACCTCTTCAAGCTGGGTTGTTCAAATGCAGGATTCCTGGATCAGCCACAAATTAATCCGTGGTGCAAAGTGTGCATAGTCCTTGTTTTCAATATGCTATGCACACCCTACTCGCTCGCTCTCTCTCGGTTCCGCAGGTTGGGAATAAACTTCCAACACAGACAGTGAGTATGTTAAAATAATTTCAAAAGTAACAGCAAGTCTATATTTTGTCTTCAAATTGCTTTGCATGCATAAAAAAGAGATGGTAGATGAGAAGTAAGTGTGTGATAAAACATACTCACTGTCTCACAACACATAAAAAAGAGCTCGTTGAGACAACCAAAAGGCAGACCCAAATACGAAACAATAAGCCATTCCTGACCACAAAATTGTCTTCATAGAGTTAATGCATTTCTTCTTCTACATAGAAGAAATGCATTAACAACAACAACAAAAGACAACAAAAACCAACTCCATAAATTGCATTTCAGAGCAAGGTTTCACTGATATGCTCCGTGGCTCTAACCAGTGTGAAGAACGCTCAAAAAATATTCATAAATACAGAAGCAGCATTCTTCTTAAGCTCTCTATACAGTTACAGTGAGGTTAGGAGAAGTGATAAATCTGAAAATTTAAACCCACCACGAAGATACTGAATTTTAACAGATTTTGTCCCATACACACCAGTCTGAACAGGAATAAGCACGTGGGGAACAGAGAGGGAAGCCCAAAGCAGAGCAGAGCCGGGCCAGGCACGCTTTGTTAGCAGCAGGCAGCAGGGGAATTCACTTTGCTGATAATAAAAGAGAAGTATTTTAATCTCTTTCACAAGCATAATCACGGAAACAACTGAAAACCATGACGGACCAATTGACGGTTCGTTACAGGGAACAATGCTTTTTGTTTTCTAAAGCCTGCTTTCTCAGATCTTCCAAATAAAGGGAGACACATCACAGATTTGAAAGGCAAGGGAGCTGTTTAAAATTAATTTCTGTTACAGTTGCTGCAGCAAAGGAAGAAAACCCATCTCCTATTCGGCCATTTGCTTCAAGGGCTGCCTCGCAGAAGGATCTTCTTCCCGAGCCACCTCAGGCCCACAAGCTCTGCCTTGCCCATGCGGAGAGTAGTTTTGTTATTAGTAGGCTTTAACCTCAGGCAAGACTTCAGGAAGACAGATACATTACCCTCTAAGCACAGGTTTCAAGAAACCGTATCCAGCAATTTTGCTGTGCGCAAACAGCTTTTTTGTCTTTCAAGATCAAAACACAAGCAAATAAATAAACAGAAGGCGATCCAACTGGAAAGATATTTTTGATGGGAGGAAAAGACTTTGCTAACCAACTATTAGAGAATGCCAAGCTGTCTAACACTCAATTCTAGTACGATACGATAATGTGGTAACTTAAAATGAATATACATGCACTTTACTCACTGATTTTGAATAGTTCAGCACATCTATTCTGCAGAGGTTTACCCAATACCACACCAACATTTGTTCTCTTTGCAAGGCTGTCAAAAACATCCTATATATCCTCAAGGGATGTTATCCGTAATCGAAAATGTGTGTGAGGGATGTGTGTTTGTTCAGCAAACTCCAGCCCCACTGGGCACCAATACATGAACACCCACAGTTCAAAACATTTCCACAGTCCTGTCCCACAAGATGTGGGCAATCTCTCCAGACCCACCGAGTCTGGGGAGCAATCTTGAGGACCACAGCCTACTTATTACGAAGGCAGCACCACCACAAGAGCTTGCAGCAGCACTAAGGGGATGCTAACCAAACCTGCACCTCTGTGGAATAAATCAGCAGAGCGCAAACGCTCTCAGTCACGCTTCCAGCACACCACAGATCACCCATTTCAACTTCTGGTGCGAGGCGATCAATACAGACCTCCTAAGAAATTCCTTCTGAAATGCATCGGTGGTTTTTTGTTCCCCTATTTAGCAGTTGGCATTCCTTTACAAAAGATTTGTTCGTGGTTTTCTTGACAAATAACAACATAATCGTAAATTGCAATATTATAACGGAGTTTATGGACTGAGTCCTTCCAGGATATTTATTGTGCTGCTGCATGGGTGAGGTAGTTTTCTTTTTTACATGCCCTTGTAGGAATGAAGTCAAAAGCAGACCCTCCTAGTGCTAAGCTAAAGGCAGCCCATCCCATGGAGAGCAGCAGGAATGACGCGAGGGCACTGCCAAAAAAACCTGTTACTTCATTCTGGAGGGTTAGGGTGCCATGAGTCACCCCCACTGATGCCAACAAGCTGTGGCTGCTGCCTTGATCACATTTACAAGGAATTTGCTAGCCTATGACAAAAAACTAATCTTTCTCAGAGCATTTTAAGGTGTCTGAGAAAGCCCAACATTTTGTAGGGCTCAAAATTTGAAAGGTGCATTCCAAACTCAGGACAGTGGGAAAGTATCCCTCCATAGAATTCAAGACAAAGATAAAGGCATGAAATGAGAAGGAAGAAAAAAATCACAAAAAATCCAAAACAAACCAAAACCCAGGAATGCCTGTAGGAATGCCTGTTGCCTAATTATTTTTTAATTACTTAAGATTTTATTAATATGTAAGTGCTCTACATACACTTTTCTAGTTGCCCTTCTAAAGCCAAATCCACCACTTTTTGCTTGCCTTTATTTTTTTTTAAATTCCTCTAAGTCTTGGATAAACTTTAAGAGTTTGTACATACAGATGACAAATTTGTCTATTTGGTTTCCCTCAGAAACAGTTTTGCAAAGTATATTTCGAAAAATTTAAGAAACCAGGAGCATGATCAGAAGCCTTTTGACCTCAGACATCCTTCATTCCAGACAGAGCTGGAATATCCAGACTGGAAAGTTCGCTTTCAGGGTATTTAGCTCAATTTAGCTCATGTGGGAGCAGTAGTTTTCACAGAAGCTATTATACACTGTTCCCTATGGCTTACTCTTTGCAAAACCATCCCACCAAAAAGTGCAGAATCTGAATGATGTGGCTGTACCAAGAGTGGCATTTATGTCAAAGTACAAATTAAAATCTCTAAGGATCACAGGGATCTGATACATTTTACCATAGAAAAAAAGACAATAATGCTTAGCTGGCTACCTTCCCTTTCTCCGTCATCCCTATCATCAAACCATGGAACCAAGCCTTTTATAGAGGAGGGACTAATGATCACTAAATATACCTTTAGTCTTTAATTTAAGCAAAAACTCTGACTAAGTGCATAGAATTAGCTGAAAATAGCAATACAGCTGGCCACCTTTGGCAGATTCACAACCAATATGCTTCATCTATTTGTAGCCACTTCCTTTTGACTGCGCCACCTTCATTTAGCTGCCAAGTTGGAAAGAAGAACAAATGTGCTGCTTTTTAGAGACTGAGAGGAATTAATTCTTTGTATTTTAAGATCAAAAGGCCTCAGTTTGAAAATGCATAGGGTTTTAGTCCCTTAAATCTACCCATTTTTTCCTTAACAAACTCTCCAGATTGAATGTACATGGTATGACACCAAACAAAATTTCCTCCCAGACAGGCCTGCACCCAAACTTAGTCTACATTTCGTTGTATGGGGAGAAAAAAAATGTGAACAAATTGTTGTTTTTTTAAAATTCAACTAACGCTAAATTTCACCCATAGAAAGTCAACCAAAACAGTTAATACACACAGCAAATGTCAATACAACTTTTCTCACAACTCCAGCTGACTAGTTCTGGCAATTTTTATGCTGTTTTGTCTCTGCAATCCCTTTCAACACTTACATGAATGAAAAGGCACAGAACACACTCAGCAAAAAAATTAATGAGTTGTCTTTTACCCCATACCAGCTCATGATGCACATGGTCAAAAAGCAAAACCACTTCCAAAGGAATTTGCAACCAGTTGGTTGCATTCAACAGGTCTGTCAAGTGAAGCATGTAAACAATCATCCCTGTTCATAAATACAAAGACAGACAGAACAACATAATAAATGGATACTTTGTGAAATATCATTAGAAGGGAAACACCACAGCAGACAGCCCAGCCCAATTAGGTCCAGCACACCAACCAAGAAGCCTTGTAGTCACTGAGAAAAGAGGTGAAGTTGCTGCGGTTCAGGTATCGCTGCCACTGCGTCTCGTTTGGAAAGCTGAGACAGACACCACAAGCTACAGCCTGGCAGAGCAAGGAAGTGGGTTAGAGGGGCAGCCCCAGGGCTGGAATGCTGCACAATTTATTTCTGGCCTTCGTGCCCAGGGGAAATCGAAGATGCAGTTACACTTTCCTTCAAGACTCAGAAAGGACAAACAGATCGAATGTTGTTCCAAATTGACGGGGGGGGAGGGGGGCAAAAAAAAAATCCTCTCGCCTTTACATGCCACAAAACCAAGTAAACAGTATTTGCCAACCCATGACACTTGTCATGTCCCACCACACAGCTTGCGGTAGAATTCTTCTTGAAGTTTCTATCCTACCCATTGCAGAGCCAGGCAACAGCAGTTGCTTGAAAATATTCATGGCTGTCATTTTTCCAAGATGGAGGTTATACCTTGGACACAGCCAGGACCAACCTTAACTCCATCTGACTGCTGTAAGCAACATGAATGTCAGCATCTCTACCACAGGAAATCACAGATAGTAGAACATATGCTCTCAAATCCTCTATTCAATCATACATTAATTGATAACATACTAGCACCTACATATACATAATTTCTGACTGGTTGTAAAACAACACGATCGGATTCTGCCTCATTTTGTCCAAAAAACAGGCCAGTCCTCAAGTCCCTCTATGCCCCCCAGCCACAAGATGCACAAACTCAAATTAACAAAATTCTAAAGTAACATTTCTTGCTGAATTGGACCTATGTGAAGTCATGGCTACAATAAAGCAATTTTTCCATAATCGCCAGAAGACAGAGGGCAGGAAAAGTAATACTGCGAATTCTTACTACAGGCACTAAGGGGAAGGAAGTAGACAGAAAGACAGACAGAAAGTTGCAGTTTGCTGTTGAAGTATTGAAGAATCATTCTATCATGCAAAATATACTGAAAGAAAAATTATAATAGATACTAGAAAAATTTGGCTCCTCCTCTGTTCTGAAAAAGCAAATCTGGAAAACAATATAAAAGGAAGAAAGTAAATTTGAATTTTTTTATTTTGGGTTTTTTTTTTAAAAACAACCAAAAACCCCCAAACAAACAACACTCAACAACTACAGCAACACTAATTCATTGTCTCCCTTACAGCACAGCAATCATTTTATGGCCACGATCATATCCAGCTTCACTCCCCACAGGACCTAACATTCCCTGAAACTGCTTCTGGAGCAGGCATGCATTGATTATAAAGCTGCATGTGACTTGCAGCACATAATACACAGGCATCTCTTACAGCCCATACAGCTCCTTTGGCACATTGTCCAACAACACTACAGACTAAGAATCAGATTCTGTGTGCTGGTCCTCTGGTCATTGTGGGGGTTTTTTGCAGCTGTAAGAAGCAAGGTGGAGAAAACCAGACAACCGCATTTTACGCTAAAAAGCTGGACAACGGGATGGGACATAACATATCACACAGCTGAAGAAAGGGTTTCACTCATTTGCTATCTATCTATCTATCTATCTATCTATCTATCTATCTATCTATCTAGCTAGCTAGCTAGCTAGCTAGCTAGCTATCCATCTAGCTATCCATCTAGCTATCCATCTAGCTATCTATCCATCTATCTATCTATCCATCCATCTATCTATCCATCCATCTATCCATCCATCCATCTATCCATCCATCCAGAAAGAAATGCAGCTGAGCAACAAGGCTATGCAAACATTTCCAGGTTCTAAAAACATCGAGCCAGTCAAGCTTCCCCCTTGTGGTTTGCATGTCGTCATCAGCATTGCTCCATGTTTGTACAGCCTTATAGCTCAAATATGTTTTATATGTCTTTGGAGGATGAGTGCACATATTTATGAGTAACAGTGATTGCTTCTTCGTGAGCAGTGCACAGACATGTGCAAAACAGAGGTTCCCAAGACTGTAATCCTGCCTCCAACTAGAGCACTGTAAGAGAAGAGAGGCAGGAAACCAAACCAACATACAATGATACTGACACGTTTTATTAGGAATAAAACAGATAAATTAAGCAGTACCACGACAGCACAGCCCCAGCAAATCCTCCCTGCTACAACTGACTCTTAATCAGCAATGTTCCATGATGCTAATGTAAATGATTTAACTTTCTATATGTACTTAGTCTCCTTCACCTTAAAAGATCCCACAATATATTATAATTTCTAAATGTATAGGTATCTCTTGGCTGCCCCTTCCATTCTCATTCTTCTCCTCCCTCCCCTCCAAAATTAAGTCACAGTATTGAGTATACTAGCTGGTACAGGGGACTAAAAGCAAGGAATCCCATGAGGAAGAATGTACTCAGCAGAGATACATTAAAATTCAATTGCCGGTTTCTACTAGATGAAAATCTCACCTCCCAATTAACTGAAATTTGAGTTGGAGTAAGACAGAAAGGTGCACCAAAACTGAAATGGTGCCGGAGTACCACAACACTTCTGGTTCTTGATGCTTTCCTACACTTAGATATTAGGAAATCACACTCACAGTTTTCAAACATGGATACAAAAACCCAAGATGAAGGGCATCTTCAGACCTTATGTTGGCATTTCATTTCAAGCCCTTGCAACGTCTATGGGTCGATCCTTAGAAGGCTTATTACAATTTCTGCTTGTTTCTGAACAAAAGTTTGGGTTTGTAGCTTGTTATTTCCAAGGTGTCTTTTGGTTTCTCAGTACAATTAAAACAGAGGCAATCAGAGCATTTGCTGTAACAACCACAATATCTAACCCAAAACCAGACAGTTTCACACTTACCTTCACATCTGATAGCCCTTTGAGGAAAGTTTCTCCCTCCAGCTACACCCTCCTCTACTCGATTACTACGACCCAGGAAAACTAGCACTCAACATTTTTAAGACTAGCCCAGCATCTCTCCTTTGGCCACCAGCTCAAAGCAACTGAAAACAGCAGCAAACCTCTTGCACAATGAGGGAGTGAGGTAAAGCCACCATCACCGCCACCACCACAGGCATAGGCAGTGAGAATATCTTTCCACAGGCTTTGACACTCTTTGCCTTCATTAGACATTTTTCTTCCTCTGATTCCAAAAGAGTTTAAGATTTTGACTCGCATCTACATGCATTTCAAATTAAGAATTCTAAAAATGGTCTTTTCCCCATGTATTTCAGAAGCTGCCTATAAACAACTTCTCTACACACCAAAAAGCAGGGGAGTGTCTTAGCTGCAAGACCAGATGAAATCTGAACTCATGCCTGTGAACTGAAAAGGAAAGCCAGAGTCAGATACCAGAGAATCAGAGACCCATGCCAACCCACATTCTTCACACCATATATTTTAAAATTCAAATCATTATTTTACCATGCAACTAGTAAGCTCCACATTCGAGTACAAAAATCACACCTGCTCAGATACCACTTATTCCCTCCAGTGTCACGCACGATATAAAACCTACTGCTGCCAACGAGTTCGGAAAGAGCCCTGACCCGACCCACTCACAGCTGCACCGAGACCAGGGGAGGGACAGAGAAGACTGGGGAAACAGATCCTGGAGCTCCCTGGAAGCAGCAGAGCCAGCACTAAACAGAAACTCATTTCTTAGCTTGGCCCTGCTCTCATTTAACTCAAATGGATTTAGAAAAAAGCTACATTACCGCAGTTGCTTCTGAGCCAACATTTATTCTGGCAGGCTATCATCAGAGCTATTGAAGTTTTTCTCTCTCTTTTTATCCTACTGAAGTGTTATAATAGGAGCAATAATACATTTACATTCACTTTATTCTTCCTTAGCATACAGTTCAAAATTCTACAAATGACACTCAAGTAGGTAGCAGAGGCATTTTGGCTGTACTGCTTACATCCTCCAGACACTCAGCCTCTCCCACTGTAGGCTACAGCAAGGACCAAACCTGCAACTTCACACCAGCTACTGACATCCTGGTTAAACAAAGCCGCCTACAGAATGGATTCTTCTCAAAAATGTTAACATGACTGTGAGCCTCACAGAGGGTTTCAGGATCAGTGAGAGATCATGAATTATGCTGTGAAATGAACACACTTTCATACTGGATCAGTATGTCAGTCACAACAACCAGTTTGGAATCAACGGGCAACCTGTAAGAGCTTCGGGAGTTCTGGCAGACAGTGCAAAACAAATAGCACCTATACATCAAAATGCACCAGCTCTGGGGCTAAGAATTCCCCAAGTCTTTTCCAAAAGTCTGGAGACACATTTTTCACATTGAAACCATGGAAGAGAAGTTCTGTGGAAAGGTAAGGGCAGAATACATAAGGAAGAAAAGAGAACCAGAAGGAAAGATACGGCTTGTTATTTTGAAGAATGAAAAGTTTCACATGTTTATTTATACAGGCCTGAACTAAGACTTATGATGAGATATGCAGCACTGCTTACCTCTTCTTGCCATATGGATGAGACAGACATCATAAGGCCCAGCAATCTAATCCAGCTGGGATCCCATGATCCCTTATTGCTACCACTCAAACTGAAGGATACATGTACAGGAGAAGAGTAAGAAGAATATTAGGGACAGAGAAAGAAGGGGAAAAGCCATCTAGAATAGTACGGAAGAAAGAAAAGGAAAGACAGACAGAAAAAACCTTGCAATGGTTTCTTTCCCAAAGAGCTTCTCCCGTGTCAACCTGCAGGAGGTCTCCCACTGAACTAACTACCAAGAAATCTCAGACTGTCTCACCTGGATCATACACACATATACTCCATTAGCAACAGAAACAGGGAAAGGGAGAGGCAGACCAGATAAGATGCATCCTTTTCCAGCACAGCTAACTCCAGATTCATGCTGCTCAACTGAAAGATGCTGTGTAATCATCTTGACCAACACATGGCAATTACTGAAGTGGCTGATGAGTGCTGCTAACCAAGAGCACTTGACTGCGTGCTGGCAAGCCAGTCAACGATAGCATCCACCACATGTAAGCCACCAGCTTGCACTTAAAGGAATTCTCAGATTAAAACCAACGTGGAAATGGTCGCTGAGATGCGAGTCTCTTTACTACAATAAACATGTTGTTTTCTAGTGTCCCTGAAGATGTTGCCTGTATCATTTCAAAACATTTGCTTTTTGTAGTCAAAATGAAGACAGATGTTTTAAGAGTTGACAATCGCTTCCCCTTACAGTTGCAGAGACTCATTTCAGAACCAGCCCCCACCATTCTGCATACAACTGCATGAACAAACTCAGCAACTTACTGACTGACTAATCGTCACTCAAAATACAATATGGCTATCAAGTGTTTCACACCCCTCTGCAGGCACTGGTGTTCGTATCAGGGACAAATCTTGCCAACTCTTCCTGCAAAATGTCACAGAGACACAAATCTTCCTCAGTGCCAAAATGCTTTGTGAAAGACTCTCACTCTTTTCCTTCCCCATTACTGCAATACTCTTCTACTCCACACTGATGAATTCCATCAGAATATTTCAAAGAAATCATTTTTATAACTACTGTGTTGGCTCGGTCACTTCCATCTTTGCATTTCTCGACTGATTCGCTCTGCTCTACTCTTTCACACTTTAAAGCCCTCTACAATCTATCTCCATCTTCCCTGTCATCTTTGCATGAACAGTCCAGATGTTGAATCACACTTCTGATTAATCTACCGCCTATTTTTCAAGCCATAAAACAAGCAAATAGGCCCAATTAGCTTTATTCCTTCTTTAAGCTACATCAACTCTACTCCTATATTTTAATCTCCACTAAAAAGAGAAGAGGCTTAAGGCAGTGCATCTTCTTAAGGTACATGTATACTCAGAAGGAAGTTTTGGCAGCAATATGAAGTCCGTGTTTGCCAGTTCTCCATGGCTCCTTATATCAAAACGTTCTAGTACAAAAACAGTAAAATGATTTTTATGCAGCTCTGCAGATTGCAAATAGAACTGGTTTTCCTGCAACGACAACTCTTAAGATTCAGGCTTATTCAACATTTAAACGAGAACTAGTAAAAAATGAATCCTACTCCCTTCCATCTGTATGGGAAAATACCGATTTTTATTAAAATATTTTAATAAATGGACAAGGAACTGTATCCAAAACTAGGTACAGAATCATATTTAAGCCTTCTAACGTCACACATTTCCTTGCCATAGATATGCCCTTACTCACACTTGTACCAAAGCAGTAGCTACATGTAGTTTCTGCAGAAGGTGGAAGTTGCACAATGTTAAGAATAAAACAGCCAATAAAAATTACCTCTGTCAGTGTAGTCAGAGACTTCACACACACAGATTTGGTGAAGTGACATATTTCACACAGGTTTAACTGCTGAGTCCTGCAAGGCTATTTTACATAGCCACTCTTTTGACTAAGGCTACTTTTCTTGATGAAATTGAGAGCCCTCGTTTAACAAGGCATTTGTGAAGCACTACTCTCATTAGAATTAAACCACTGCAGGACCACCATGGTAAAAATTTTCAAATCCAAAAGTAAACATTAAGGATACTTCAGAAATCACAAAGATAAAGCATTTTCTTGACACTTACTAACTCAATGGGCAGGGGAAAAAGGTTTTACACATAAGAAAAAGGCTCAATTTCAGACCCGTTTTGAGATGAGCACTGCTGAATTCTGGGCTGGGCGTTCTGCATTTCTTCACATCCACCCTGACAACCAAACCCAGCTTCACGGCAGCTGCTCTGAAAGAGTATTTTTGGAGAACAGCATCTAAAATGTGCTCTTAGGGCTGGGATATCACACAAAGAAGGCAATTGAAAAGTAAAGCAATGTCCTATGAAGTCTGACGATAAAGCATTCAGAAGAGAAAGTTCTGATCTGGCCACGTGTCAGCATATGTGTTTTTTAAATGCTGAAAAATTTTTTTTTTCCCCCTATCAGAAGACAGAAAGATTAGGGGGAGAGAGGAAAAAAAAAAAAAAAAGAACCCTGAAATCTCAATTAAAACTATGACAGAGAAAGCACCATGATCAAAGTGGAAATATAAGCACCAAGAACTGAATAAAGCCGAAAATCTGTATCACTTATTTTCCACCGTGGTTAACTATACTCAGTCCCAGTTTCAACAGGAAAGTGGGGGAGGGAGACACAGAGAGAGGCTTCTCTCCCCTTAGCTCCTGTTTCCCAATGCCCTAAATACTGCACTTTGTTTTAAATCACCTTCCCTGGATTTTCAGAACTGTACTTCCCTTCTGCAGAATCCTCTTTCTCAGGAAAAGAAAAACATTTCTTACGATACTTGACTTCAGACTTTACCAGAAAGACGGTTTCTTCTGCAAAACTTAAAACCTCACACCATAATGCACAGAAGTGCATTAGATTTCTCGCATGATGAGGTGAAAAACTGGGTAAATGCAAGATAAAGAAGGGAATTTCTATTACCCTCAAACGTAATTGCCAAAACTCTTAACTACGCTCAGTTCCTGATGAATTTTTTCTGCATGATCTCATCCTTACAGCATCTGGATTTGGAAGAGGCTCATTCAAAAAAACCTCAGCTTTGTTAGTCTACAGACATACTCTAGTTACCAATGTATTTATTTTTTTAAACTCCTGACCTGAGACAATTTTCTCCTCGCCTGTGTGTGCAACACAGACTGAGCACTAACAAGACAAGCTTCCACATCTATATGAAGTGGAGAATTCTGCCTAAAAATTCTGACTGGCATGTAACTTCACGGAGCAATACTTCTGTGGGGGAGGGGAGTTTCCTATAGCTGCATTAATTCAGACTAAAAATACCCATGCTGACATGCTGTCATGTGAGAATCTCTTTGATTCCAAGAGTTTATTCAGAGCCTTCGTGTTACTTTGAACTTTTTTGTTGTTTAATACGATCATCGCTCCATTTGTCATCATATGACAAGAGCAGACAATTACACAAGCTGAAGATATGTCTGCCAGTCATAGCATGCCATCTTGCTGCTGTCAAGCACGGAGATGTGCCTCTACACACCTCTAGATTGAGTTCATTAAACCAGCCTGCAGGATATCCCTCGGTAATGACACAGATGAAAGACCAAATTAAAACTGCTTAATTCAGATACACAATCTCTAGCATTTTCCACCTTGCAGTCTGACTGGTTAAGCTGCGTGTTTGAATAAGCCGTGCTAACACAGAAGCAGCCCTAATTCTCCACTTCCACCACTTTTAATTAAAGCATCTGAAATATTTTCAGACTTTGTTTTGTGCTTCCCTCAGCCTTGAACATCAGCTAAGCTATCTAAAAGAAAAGCAGGCTGTGCAGTCACATTTTAAAATGCCTTCTGTCAAGTGAAGCATGTAAAGCAGCTCTCCCCTGCGTTACAATTGCCACGGGAAGAGGTGAGCACACTCACGATAATGGGTATCAAGCAAAAGGATGTATGTCACCTCCAGAAGCACATCTGTGTTTTCAGCGCTCACTACTGCTTTCACAAAGCATATTTGCCTCCAAAGCCTCGGTGCTTCGTTAGTAACAAACATTACCTCCACATTCCTCATCCAAAACCCAACTTCTCAGTAGAGTGCTCTGAAATACTATTTTTAACAATGTGCTTCTTGAAGTTTTTTTCATTTCCTAATATACGAAGTTCTCACTGCACAATTGTCTTTTTCTCATACAAACTGGAGGAGAAGTATACTTAAAAAGCAAATATTCAGTAATTTTAACACTGTGAAAAGAGGAGGAAGTACCACCTACCTCAAATTAGTAGATTGAGGCATGTTTTCAAACCAAGCTTAATTAAAATAAACTCTTCTGTATCTGAATCAAGAGCAAATTCACCAGAAGGAAGACAATTGCTTAACACAGCCTCCCATCACAAAATACACTCCCCATACTGGCACAGCAAACATTCACGTTAACACTGACAAGACTATTTCCAAAGCCAATATATTTACGAGTCTAAATAAAAAACTGGAATTCCAATTTCCATTACTTCCTCATTAGTGGCTTAACACATCAGAGTAGGGGGAGAAACCTTAATAAGAATAATAAAAATGCTTATTAGACCTAAAACATTACTATGGCATTTCTCAGGATAGCTAAATGTATCCAAGTTTTTATGTAACTACTGAAGTGTTTTCTTTACCAACACGATCTGGCATGTTACCAGCAACCCAAAGGGCAACAGGAAACCACAAAGTTGATTTGGCTCAAAATTTGAGTTTTCCTAAAGCCTGGTCCTACAACAATGCCTGGCTTTAGAATACATATATTTACACTGAACATAATTTGTTTTAATTTTAAAATATTCCCATGAACCAATTCTAACTCTAAGCTCAAACTCAAGGGTCAGACAGGACTCACAGGTGAAACAGGGATGCTGTGGTGGGCAGGGATGCAGACGCAGCCACCTCTGGAAAAAGCAGCACGGGCAGCTAACCAGCCTGTCCTGGGAGAAGGGGGAAAAGTCACATTCCCTTTCTGCCCCTTCCACCTTTTGGATGTAACAACTGTTTCTTTCTTTCTGCCATCTGACCAGAGAGTCAGAGGAAAAGAGGAAGGGAGGAAGTTCTCAGGAGACCATTTGCCTGCTTTCTGTCCCCTCAGGGAGTACTCAGGGCATTCAGGACAGAATCTGGTCTCTTATTAGGGTCCCCCACAGCACATCAGTCTCATCTCTGCTCGACTTCAGTCTGCTCAGGGTGGGGACAGGCATGGGAGCACCCTTCATGCGAAGAACAGCCACATCACGGGCACAAACCTCACCTCCTGGCACTCCAGCACCTATTTTCTGCCTCAGAGCATTTCATCTCTCACAAAAGCATGTTCCCACTGCTGGGGGATTAGCACAGCTGCCCATCCACGAGACCATGCGCACACCAAAACCAGCAGCTTCCCATCTCAGCGTCTCTTGTGCAGGCAGGCATCACCAAAGCTGCTCCTAACTGCACCATGCCCCCCAAATACAAACGCCCCACGATGTGCTCAAACACTACTCCCATCAACGTTCCAAAGCCAAACTACTGCGCCGTGAGGCCAAGAGAGGCCTCAGCGTTAAAAACTGGAGGGACCCTTGCCAAGGCGGTTTTGCTTTTCCTTTAAACAACCTCTTTAGAAAGCATTCAGCGCGCTTCCATCTCTGTCAAGAGACAGCGCTATGCTGCAGATCAATCAGCTGCAGTCTATAAAGCCCACTCTTCTTGTCCCCCCAAATCTACAGGCCGTGGAGACAGACCCAGCACGGACAGCAGGGCTCCTCCCGGTCCTGCCTGAGCGCTTGCTCCTGCTACGTGCCCCAGCTCAGCATCCCCGAGGCAGCCCTCCCACACTGCTGCCAGACCCGCAGCAAACAGCAAATCATGGGAGAGAGACTCCGAGGGAAATAAATGGCACAGCTTACAGCGACTGTAAATGAGGAGCAGGAAAGGGAGGGACGAAGGGCACGGGCTGCCAGGTAGGGATTTCTTTCGGCTGCCGCTGCTTTTCTGGCTACAAAGCACTGACAGAGGGAATGCTGCAAGCAACTTGCTCCCTGGAACAGCATGAGAAGAGGAGGCTGGCTGCCTTTTGAGCCTGAGCCGAGAGATAATAGAGGCCACGAGAGCAGCAACAAGCGCAGGGAGGAGGGGACTCCTTCTCTCACGTCTGCTGGGTTACAGCAGCTCATGTACCTCAGTGAAGCAGCAAATCTGGGAAAGAAGCTGAACTCCCTGCCTTCCCACTTCACCTGGCAGGACTCAGGAATATCCCTGTCGCACACCACACCTGGAGAACTGCTGCTTTAGCCATAGGCTAATGATTTAGCCAACAAACATGGATACTACTAGTTGTTCAGTGAGCTAAACATCGTTTGCTCCAGCACAGTAATCTGCCTGCATTATGGCAGAAGAGCTTAAGCAAGAACACAGCTTTGCCTTGGCCATGTCAACCAGCCAGAATAAATCTCATAATCTAATTTGTATATGACTGTGCCTAAGCTGTCCTACAGTCACGTTGTTCAACTCACCCATACATGTCCAGCATGTACTTGCAGCAAGGATTCTTGCAGACGGGCACCCCTCCCTTACAAACCAAACTTGGCCCCTGCAGTGACCGTATCACACCCCCAACCAGGAAAGCAAAGGCTGCTGGAACGTTTCGGCACCATTTAGCTCGTTTTATTTCCAAATGCAAAAGACAAGTCTCCAATATACAGACAACAAATCCCCACTAGCCCATTCTTACATTCAATTTGCATAACAGATCACTCTACAGCATTAGCAAAATTCCACGCTGCAAGCACATTTAATAAAATCATAGCGACGACGGCTTAAACAGCGCATTAGTTAAAATTCCTGCAATGCCTATTATCGGCGGAGTTACGTGATACGGGAAGGGTGGCGTGCCCTAATGAAACCTCACGCACGCAGCCAACAGACTGCAACAAAGACTGAAAGATCACACCAACGCTCCCACAGAAAAAACAATTGAGGACCCGACCCTCACCACTCCCGCTCCCGCAAGCCAGTCTGGCATCATGTAAGCAAAAGCCCTACTCCATGTTACATTCCTGGAGCCACGAGCGAAGGAAAGGAGAATTGGTAGAGGAACCGTGCACGGCCCCAGCACTGAGGCATGCTTTGCATTCTTAAGCAGCCCTCTCAGAAACCAATCATCGTTACTCGCTAATTGGATGGAAAGAACCCCGCTCAAGCCTTGACAGCCAAAAGAAGTACTCTGACTTCTGGTGCCCATAGGACAGCGGCGCTCCTCTGCTTGACAGTTAAGGCGGGGGGAGAATCTGCATTAAAGCTGTGCAATTATTTAATTGTGACTGCTTACGATAATCAAAGTGCGAGCAAAAAAGATGCACGAGACAGGAGCACTGAATTACTCGAGAGGAGGCAGGTACAGCACAGCAATTCAGACGTGCGTTTACGTGAGTCAGGGCAAACGCTGTCAGAAGAGGGGACTGAATTGCAGAGCATCCTTTAACCATCTTAGTCCTAAAATATTTTGCTCTAAGGTAAAAACACGCACCATGTATTTTAAAGCATTAAGACACTAATTCTGTAAACAGTAATGCCTCCAGCATGCACACCGAGCACTGGAATGGATTCCTCAACTTGGCCTCATCACTTATGCATCTGATGAAACAAACACTGACAGCTTTTTTGCATTTGTAAAGGCCCCACAGCAGCTGTGGTGATCCCACCATAGAGCAATGAATTAAGCCTGAAACCCAGCTGGGTCTGCACAGAAGCCTTTTCTGCACAATACAGCAAGACTATCATTGTTAACCTAGGCATTATTGTAAAATATTCTGCATTACATTAAGAACGGAGATAGAGATGCCCTGGAAAATTAGCTTTAATAGGCAATTTATAATATTTAAAAATATGGATACCACATTGATTGCTAATTGACAACAAATTTCATCGTTTCATTTACACACAACCACAGTGAATCAGGTAATTACAGAATGCCACTAAAGCAGGAAACAAGACAAAATTGAGAAATAATCCATATTAAAGTTATAAAACAGATGACAAACTTTTATTAAACAAATGTATAAACATAAGTATGAATTTAAAATAACCATCAAAATTATTGGTCTTGAGGTCAGAAGGAATTTGAGACTGTCTGAGAGGAAATGGTCATATGAATGTTTTTATCTAATAGGAGTGTTAGAATTTCTTTCAAGACTAAAGCCAGCACCTTAACATGTTGCATAGTAATACTTAGTCATGTATTGATTGTACTGTTTTTCCACTTTACAAGTACACATACATATACTAAAAAAGAGTCAAGAATTACTTAGGGAAAAATACTGAAAGTAATTAAATTAAAAAGAATTTTCACAGACAGAATACACAGACAGAATTTAGTTTCAAAATTGAAACTATTCCTCCATTGCATTTAATGTTGTATTTAAGAGGCCAGGGAAATCAAAATAAACTTGTCTACTTTATAAAATAGACTATTCAGCCCATCTTGCTTAGTTATTAAGAACACATCTTTAAGACTAAACAAAAGAAATCTATTTTTCCACGAATGCACAGACACATAAAAATTAAGCTAAGCTGTGTCAAACAGAGGAATTCAAGGTTCTATCCCACTGACAAGAAAAATGTTAAGCCTGTCCTCACAACTTCTCAACGTGAAGAAACCACTTCTCTCAGTCCCACTACAGAAACACACTTTTTGATTTCGAGCAGTACATAGGTAGATATTATGTGTGGTTTTGTCTTCCACCCAGTTTTTTGTCTAGAGGATTACTCAGCTGAGTACACAGATTTTCCAAAGCCACCTTTGCACAGGCTTCCCAATGTTGCCTTCCCAAGTAAAGATACCAGAAGAGAAGTAGAGAGCACTGATGAAGCAGCAGGAGGAAGAAAACAGTCACAGGGAGCAAACTGGAAATAAGCAGCTAACTTAGGAATATGGTTAGCAAAAATAGCAAGAGGAAAATTATCTCCCATTTACCATTTTTGAAATGTATGCATTTCTCCATAATGCAGAACTGATCTAACCAGAGAAACTAAACCCTTATTAAGAAAAACCAAAATTACAGGCAGCAACAACAAAAAAATCTAATTCCATTTATTTGTGGCATTGCTTCTATTCCCAGACCTTTTTTATTTTCAGCAGGAGGAACTGAAGGGAAAAGAAGCCGAAGGGAGAGAGAGCAGAAGAAAAAAAAATTAAGAGGGTAAAAGAAAAAGGTACAGGGGGATATTTAGGGGCAAAATGCACTTCAGACTCTGTGTTACATTTGGCTGAAATGAAGATCCAGTTGGCAGCCTTTGAACGTATAACCCTCCAAAGGCAAGGTGTCAGCTCCATACCAGTTGAAGGAAATAAACTAACAACTCTGTACTGTTCTGAAACTCTTGCATAATTAAGTAAAGGATTTCATCCTGGAAGATGGCCAAAAAGCACAGATCAACGACCAACCAACCTCCTATCATTTTTATCCTAACAGTAATACTCATCCAAAGGTAGGCTGTTATTAAGCCCTAGTAATGTTTGCATTGGTCCTCCCCACCAGAAAGTCAAACTGACAATAATAAGCAGCCTCACTGTACCAAGAAAATGTGAGCAGAGGTACCTTCAGAAATGACAATAAAGCAGCTCTACAACCTGCTCCGGGATGAGCTAAAACATACAGATCTTCTACAGAAAGAACTGTGAGATAACCAACCTTGCCTACTCAGAATAACTGAGCAAGTTTACTTGGATGGGCATTACACGTGCCAGGCACTGAAAAATACCATTAAATCAGTCCCTATAGCATTACACTTAGCTTCAGATAACTTTCTCATGCTGTGGCATGAACCAAGTCTGAAATACACCAGTGTTAGAAGACAACTAAAGTTTTGTGCAGGTAACCCCGGGAGCAGATACTTGCACCCCCAAAAACCTAAAGGCCATGTGATTGCAGAAATTCTCTTGGTTTTTCTCTGGAGACTTCCTGCCTGAAGAAACAATCAAAACAATTGCCAAAAAAA